>CM070503.1:61367957-61750347 GCA_036346375.1 Guadua angustifolia | reverse complement strand
CGCCTCGCGAGCGAAGACTTATTAAAATATTCAAATCGGCGGAAATAAAATAAACTCGTGGCGCCAACCAATTTGCCACGAACAGCTGGCTAGGCTCGCTCCTAGTTTATCGGCTCCTCTGATACTCCTCCTCTGGCGGGGTTTGCTTCTTCTTCAAGCTGAAGTTGTGTTGTTGTGGGGTGAGTACTTTGAGCACTTTCGACAAGTCATGCCTGAGAATGCAATTCTAATATTCTACATGCATGGCTTAGTACAAAGGATAGGCTATGGTTCATAAGCGATCTGACATTTAAGAATAACGATAATAATTTGCAAAGCGACAAAAGCGATAATAAGAATAGTAGCTTTCACAAACATTTTAATCACAATCATATTTCCATCCTATGTCAAGTTCCTCATTACCAACCCCAAGCATTTTCCATAAACAATTCATTTTCATGAAAATCTAACCCTTGGCCGTAATCATAAGCGATGCTCATTCCGTGAAACACGGCTATTGAATAGGTTGTACACTCTGCGAGAGGTTATACACTTTACCCACAAGATACTGAGTCAAATACCACCAAGGCAAATAACAATGTGAAGCCTTTCCAAAGTTCCATCTAAACCCGATCTTGCCGCTAAGGTTTCAACCTTTGGAGGAATGGTTACCACACCAGGGCCCCCTCTTGCGCCATGTGAGTTCTCATTCCGCTTCTCGGGCCTCACACCACCACAGCAGTACCAAAGAATAGATTTCCCGGTTTACTCAGCTAAGCCCGTCCCATTCACGGAGCTTGTGGCTGTATGAGAGACTTCAGTTCAAATGCTGCAAGGTTAAGTCCTTAGTTGGCCAGAGGCAAGACTAACCAAGTGTGATCTCAATTATCCAAAACCAATAAAAACCAAATCGACCGCCCGATTGCCACTCTTGGCCCACGAAACAATCTTGCCATTTGCCCCAGTCTAAATCATTTTCCCACCGGTTCTTTACCATTGCACCACGTGCCATCATCAACTCAATAACACATGTCTCATTCACAAAGCATGTTCAATATCTCATTAAGTCAATATTCACTTTGGTATTCCAAAATCATGAAATGTCACGTGGCGGGGCTAAGCATACTACTTGGTCTACTCAACCCATGTTGGCAAATTATTAATGTCAACTATTAATCCATAACCTAGGGTGACAAAGGATTCATGGCCTACAATTATATCGACAAGGTGGCATCTGACAACTAGGCATTTAGCTAATCCCAAAACTTATTCAAACTCATTTCTATCAAATTAGCATGCAATAGTTTAAATCAAAATAATTTGCTCTAATAGGTTCAACATGATCAAACACAACTTGCCTTCAAAAAGTCTTTGGTTACGGTTCTGAACTTGCTCTGGGTCGAGAACTTCTCCTCGAAACCTTCGGGCACTTCAGCGTCTCTGCAGCGTAGCGTAAATAAATAGCAATAAATAAACAAAAGACAAACACTCAAGCCTAAAATTCAAATAAAATTCATAAACAGAAAGATCTTGATTTTACAAATTTATAGAAATTGGAATCACTCAAATCGGAGTTAAAAGCATAAAAGTTATAAGCATTTGAAGTTTCAAAATACATTTAAAATCAATAAACCGAATTAAATAAATATTTTCTTTTTGGAAAATTAATTATTGCGTCATCTGTGACGCGTGTCGCCACAGAGAGTGACCGTGGCCTTGTTGGCGTCATACCACTGCTCCGCTATGGCGTCGACAAGTGGGTCCATCGTGGCGTCGGCATAGCGTCAACGATGGCGTCAGTGCGCCGCGTGGCGTCGGCGGTGGCGAGTGGGCCCGTCTTTGTCGATGACTCATGTGGCAAGTGCCCGTCGGTGAGGGTCTCGACATGTGGGTCGCCTTGTCGGCGGGTCATGCGCCTGATGAGCGTCGCGGTGAGGCGGCGTGTGGGTCGCCTTGTCGGCGTCCGTGCCGCGATGAGCGGTGGCGTGGCGTGTGCGGCGGTGGCCCTCGGTTGCATCTAACGGTGGAGGTTAGAAGATGGGGTTCTTGTTTTCAAGGCGGCGTGGGACTCACGGCGTTGGATTGGCGATCGACGGTCGGTGAAGGTCGGGCTCGGTGGCGATGGTCGGCGGCGGCTGCTTCACCGGGCGGAGGACGGCGGCGATGCCGCGGCGTTTCGGCGTTCCTCGGCGTGAAAAGTAGCGCTCCGGCGGCGGCGTGGCGAGGTGAGTTCGAGGGTGGCAGGCGGCGGTGGAGGTGGCCGGCGGTGGAGCAGCGCAAGAACTTCGGCGGATGGCCGGGACTTGGCGAGCTCGTCTGCGGCGGCGGCGTCTCGGCGGCGTGTCGGTGTCTGGTGGAGTGCGGCGCAAGGTGAGAATCACGGCGGGTGGCGGCGCCTTAAATAGTGCCCTCGGCGTCCGTGAATCGCGAGAAGCAAAGAGCCCCGGCTGGCGGGCGGAATCCGTGGCGACTTCGGATTGGGGCGGCGTGGCGCGTGGCCGTCGGATCCGGATCGAGCAATGGCGGAGTTAGGGTTTTTCGAGCAGGCGCCTGATACTCGGCCCGATCTTTGTTCATATGGATTTTAATTCTTTTCGATTAAAATAATTCCGAAAATAAAATAATTTATTTGGGGCATTAAAAATACTAGAAAAATTCTGGAAAAATTCTCATAAATATTTTAGGACATTTGTGACTCAAATAAAATATTTTCAGCAAAATTTTATTTTAACTTTTCTATTATTTAATTAATTTGATAAATGGTTTAATTCAAAATAAATTCAAATAATTCCAATAAATCCAAATAAATTCAAGAAATTCCCAAAAATTCAAAATACCATTTAAATGCAAGAAAAGCAAAAATTGGGGTGTTACAAACCTCCCCCCCTTAACGGAATCTCGACCCCGAGATTCAGGGCTGACTAAGGAATAGGTTGGAAATTCCTTCTTCAGGTCTTCTTCACGCTCCCAGGTTGCTTCGCTCTCGGAATGGTTACTCCTTGAACTCTGCGAAGCGGGTCGATTTATTTCTCGTTTCTCGATCCATCGTATCCAAGATCTTCACGGGTACTCTTTATAGGTCAAATCCTCCTGCTGACTCGGTGAGCTCTACGGCATCTGCTCTTACGGCACTCGGAGACATTTCTTTAATTGTGACACATGGAACACATCATGCACTCTGCTAAGGCTGCGGTAACTCCAAGCGATCGCTACTTCACCTCTCGACTTAGGATCTTGAATGGGCCAACATATCTTGGCGCTAACTTCCCTTTAGTGTGAAACCTCTTAACTCCTTTAAGTGGGGTAACTCGAGATACACAAAATCTTGGGCTCAAAGCTCAAATCCTGCGGCGATTATCGGCATAACTCTTACTGTCTTGATTGTGCAATTTTCAACCTTTCACGATCATGGCTACTGCTCTTGACTTCTCGAAGAATATCGGCCCAAACATATGGCGTTCTCGGTCTCATTCCAATTCAACGGCGTTAACGAGGTCTTCCATATAAGCGCTTCAAATGGCGACATCTGCAAACTTGCTGGTAGCTATTGTTATTATAGCTGAACTTCGGCATATGGCAAACACTTATCCACGAAGTTGTATAAGCCAATGCACATGCCCTCAACATGTCCTCGATGTCGATTAACTCTTTCCGTTTGCCCATACATGCATGGGTGATATGCGATCTTGAAGTTGAGGCGGGTCCCTAGGGCCTCATGCAACTTATCCCAAAATCTTGAGGTGGCCCAGTACCTCTGTCGATACAATTTTCTTGAACTCCATGTAGACATACAATTCTTGACATATACAAATACGCTAAGCGGTCCCCGAATAGGTAGTCTTCTTGGTATAAAGTGGGCGACCTTTGTCAAGCGGTCCACTATAACCCATATGGAGTCATACCATGCGGGTCCTCGGTAAGCCGGTAATGAAATCCATTCGATTTCCTCCCATTTCCACTCGGGTATCTTCGATGGTGTAGCAACCTGCTTGGCCTTTGATGCATTGCTTTGACTCTTTGGCATATATCGCTGCATAACATGCTCTGCAACTTCACGCTTCATGCTTGCCACAAAATCTTTCCTTGGTCTTGATACATCTTAGCGCTTCCGGATGAATGGAGTACTTGGAATCATGGGCTTCCTCCAAAATCAATTGCTTGACTCCTTCTTGTCTTGATGCGCAAATCGATTTTGATCCACAATGTACCTTGCTCATCGGCTTGAAATCCTTCGCCTTGCCTTCCTCCATTTTAGACTTAATCCTCTGAATCTTGACATCATCATACATCCCTCACGAATCGATCTTCCAAAGTAGGCTTCACTTCTAAAGCGGCTAAGAATCCCTTAGGTACAACTTCAACTTTAACACGAAATTCCTTGCATAACTCAACTGACTTGCTTCCACCAACATGTTCACGTGTGGCTCTTTCGACTTAAAGCATCGGCCACTACATTGGCTTTCGGGGTGATAATGAATCCCAGTTATAATCCTTAATTAATTCCAACCACCTTCTCGCCTCATGTTGGATCCGATTGAGTGAATATATATTTAAGACTCTTATGGTCGTGTACACCTCACATCTGTTTCCAATCGAGATAGTGCCGCCATAACTTCAAAGCATGTACCACATTTGCTAATTCCAGATCATGTGTCGGATAGTTCTCTTCATGCGGCCTCAAGCGCCTTGATGCATACATAGCGACCTTTACATTACGCATTAACACGCATCCTAGTCCTTGGCGCGATGCATCACGATATATATCAAAGCTCGGCTTAAATCCGGTAGTACTAACTGCTGGCGCCGTTGTCAAGCGTTTCTTCAACTCTGGAAACTCCGCTCACATTCCGGCGTCCATGCGAACTTCTTTTCCTTTTTCAACAATTGCGTAAGAGGTCTACTTAATCGTTGAAAATCCTTCAATAAATCGGCGGTAATAACCGGCCATTCCAAAAACTACAATTTGAGTCACCGTTTTGGGTGGCTCCCAATGCAACTCTTGCTTCCACCTTACTTGGGTCAAGCTGCGACTCCTTGGCGGTCACCACATGTCCAAGAAATTCCACCTTGTTCTTCGAAGTCACACTTGCTAAACTTAGCGAAAAGTTCTTTGCTCTCTTAACCTCTCGAACTAGCCCGGATGCTCTGCATGCTCTTCTCTGGTCTTGGAGTAAACTAGAATGTCATCTATGAACACAACAACGAACTTATCCGGTATTCCATGAAAACCTTGTTCATCATGTTCATGAAATATCAGGTGCATTTGTCAAACCAAAAGACATAGCGTGAACTTCGTAATGTCCATATCTTGGCGAAAATCGGTCTTGGCACATCCTCCGTCGAATCTTCATTTGGTGATATCACGATCGTAGGTCAATCTTGGAGAAAACTCGGCTCCTCTCAAGCTGGTCAAATAGGTCATCGATCTGGGTAGCGGATACTTATTCTTTATAGTGACTTCATTCGATGCTCGATAATCCACACACATCCGGTAACTCCGTCCTTCTTCTTGACAAATAGAGCAGGTGCTCCCCATGGCGGCGAACTTGGTCTAATAAATCCCTTATCCATTAACTCCTCAATCGCTTCTTCATTTCCACTAGCTCATCGGTTGACATCCGATAAGGTCTCTTAGCTATCGGGCTGTTCGGTACTAACTCAATTACAAACTCTATGTCACTGTCGGTGGCATCGGGTAAATCCTCTGGAAATACATCAGGGTATTCTCGACAATGGTACATCTTCTATCTTGTGGCCTTCACACTATTGACCATCAAGCTGTCCATCGAGCAGCGGTTGCTGAAACTCTATTTTTCTCCCACAAGGACTCTCGTGATATGACTCTTAGTCCACGGTCTAACACAACCTTGTGTTTAGACAACAATCCATTCCCAAAATAACATCTAAGATGCAGGTATCTAACACCACTAAGTTTGCTAGGAACTCCATTCCATCTATAAGCAACTTTACCCCAGAACATCCTACATCGGATCGGAGTTACGATCCGGGGATGTACTAGCAATACATGCCTAAGGTTCACCATTTTCAACCCATTGTTCACAGCAAAAATCCGAGATATAAGCGAATCTGAAGCTCGAGAATCAAATAAAAGCTGTTGCAGTCTTGAGTTGACAAGTAACTTACCCGATCTGACGTCCGATGTATTACGCCTTTGCATCAGCGGTGACATGATTGACTCGCCTCTTACCACGATCGTGTGGCAGCTCCAGTTATGTAGCTCCACGGCTTGCTCTGGCGGGTGCCTTCGTTGGAGTAGTTCCAAGATTGAAGCGGCTGGTGTCCTCCTCCTCCTCCTTCTTAGGACGATAATTGGCAAAATGCTGCGGCTCGTTGCGAGATAAAACAACGTTTAGCGTCATTCTTTGGCTCCCTGCTGTTGCATTCCCCAGCGGTGTTGGTGTCGGAAATTTTGTCCGGCGGTCTTGGTGCTTGGTGGTGGCGTCGTCATCACATTCCTTGGCTGAAATCTGAAGAAGCGGTTTGGTGCAACCCTCAGCAGCTGCGCTCCTGGCGTGCTCCTGTTTGTGCCATCCTGCGCTTCGGTTGTCCTCCGGCTCCTTGCGCTTGTCCTCCAATATCGGCGCCTTGTTCACTAGCTCTGAAAATCGGGAAAAGTGTGGGTTATGAGTCCCTGCGATCTGAATTCAGTCCTTTCATGAATCGAGGCTGCTGGCCTTATCCGTTGCTACATCCTCGAGTGCGTGGCGTGCGGTATGTGAACTTATTGAGATACTCGGACAGCGATTGATTGCCTGCTTGATGCCTAAACTCCTCCTTTTTCAGCTCCATTATGCCTTCGGGCACATGATGCTTGCTTAGGAAGCGATCGTGAACTCCTCGGTGATGTCTGCGGGTGCTCATGGCGCGCTTGATAGTTTTCCCACCATTAATTGCGGTTCCTTCAAGGCGATGAGAGGCATAAGTACCCTCTCATTTCCTTCACCTTGGGTAATGTGCAACTTTCTCTCTATCGTCCTCGGCCAATCATCGCCTCCAATGGATTGGCATTCCCGAAAAATGTGGCGGTCGTGTCCTCATGAATTCAGCGACCTCGAGTGTAGCCTCTGCCTTTGGGTTGACTGGTTAACTTAGGGCGGCGGCGGCTTGGCGATGACTTGCTTGCATCTGTTGCATCATGGCATGCATGCTTGGAGTGCGTGCAGCAATAAAGGCTCAAAGTTACGCATATCAGCTGGCGGTCTTTGGTTGAGGTCCTTGTCCTTCCCCATCGATGTTTCGGTGGCGAGAACCGCTCCCATTTCCTCCTTGGTTTCCTCAGTGTTCACCATCTGCGATTGCTCCATGGTTTAGAGCGAGAGGAAATAAGAATAGACAAGTAATAGAGTACTTATGCGGGGTCAAAGGTGTAACACAAAATCTAACTTTATTACTTTATTAATATTTGGGTATGGTTGCTCACAATGCCTAAGGGCCTTGCAACACATACCGATCACTCCTAAGCATGAAAAAGCAAATCGAACTAACACTCAGGAGTCAAGCGCCTCTAAGGGTGACTCTTATTCAGAGCAGCGACTCAGCGAGGAGTCTCAACTGCTAATCCTAACGCTCACTCCTCTAGCCATCCCCCGGAACTTCTGGTGGATACTGCGGGTGTCTTTGGTCTTGGTACAAACCTATCCCAGCGATCCTCCATTGGATCGCCTCCTGCTTGGCTCAACCTCCCTTGGCTCGGCTTGACCTCCACAGGCTCGGGCTTCACTTCCACTGGCTCAGACTTCACTTCCTTGGCTCGGCTCTGGCTGCGGCTCTGCTGTGGCTCCTCGGGTGCAGGTCGTGTAGCTCCAACAGCTCGGCTCTGGTCCGTCTGTTGTCTCCGGCTCCCCAATCCTCTGGATAGAGTGGGCCAAGTACTCACAAGTCTGCACTGCAGATGAGCCCTCGCTGTGTGAACTAAATCACGAGACCTCTGCGGCTCTGAACCGTCTCGTCGATAGCATCCTCTTGGCGATAACATATCGGCGGTGGGTGATCGTGGCATCCTCCTCCTCGATGGGCTCTCGGTTGTAGCGAGTGTCTCTGCGTGGGTGGTGGCGGAACCTTGTGCCATCCAACTCCACTGGGGTAGAGTGCGAGCAATCTGCCTCATCGCCCGGGCGCGATGTCTCTGAATCGGCGTCAAATGACAACCTCTGGCGGTGATGCGGATGGGACGACTTCGCCCTCGCCCTATCCTAAGCGTGAGCCGTGATAGTGACATCGGGCAATATCGATCTGCCCGATCCTGATAGTCCCCGGTAGATCGGCTGTCATATCCTCAGCGGTGCATCATCGCCAAAGCTCATGGCGTACCCTCGATCGCTCACCAAAAGTGGATCATCCTCATCGCCAAAGGACACTCACGTGAAACTCGGATATTTTAAACAAGCGAATATGTGTTAAATTCAGCAAGGGGTATGAAAGAAGAAGGGGTAAGTCGAGATTGCATTATCATCTTGGCACATTTTAGCTTTTAGAAAATAGTTTTATCCTCCTCGACCATTCTAACTAAGGGCGATCCTACGGTCGGTATGGCTCGATACCACCTCTGTCGGGACCGAATTTGCAAATCCGGACCCTCGTGTATTCAGCACTAGTCGAGGATCACGCTAGTGCACAGATCTCAACATTGGTACATATCACGGTCATAACCAGCGAAATAATAAGTACTTTGATTAAATACTCAAACTAGTTGATCGACCTTATGGTCAAGTTACAAAGATCGCCTCATGAGCGAAGACTTATTAAAATATTCAAATCGGCGGAAATAAAATAAACTCGTGGCGCCAACCAATTTGCCACGAACAGCCATGGCCAGGCTCGCTCCTAGTTAAATCGGCTCCTCTGATACTCCTCCTCTGGCGGGGTTGCTTCTTCTTCAAGCTGAAGTTGTGTTGTTGTGGGGTGAGTACTTTGAGCACTCGACAAGTCATGCCTGAGAATGCAATTCTAATATTCTACATGCATGGCTTAGTACAAAGGATAGGCTATGGTTCATAAGCGATCTGACATTTCAAATAACGATAATAGATTGCAAAGCGATAAAAGCGATAGTAGGAATAGTAGCTTTCACAAACATTTCAATTGTAAATCATATTTCCATCCTAAGTCAAGTTCATCATTACCAACCCAAGCATTTTCCATAAACAATTCATTTTCATGAAAATCTAACCCTTGGCCAGTAATCATAGGCGATGCTCAATTACGTGAAACACGGCTATTGAATAGGTTGTACACTCTGCGGAGGTTATACACTTTACCCACAAGATCTGAGTCAAATACCACCAAGGCAAATAACAATGTGAAGCCTTTCCAAAGTTCCATCTAAACCCGATCTTGCCGCTAAGGTTTCAACCTTTGGAGGGTGGTTACCACACCAGGGGCCCCCTCTTGCGCCATGTGAGTTCTCATTCCGCTTCTCGGGCCTCACACCACCACAGCAGTACCAAAGAATAGATTTCCCGGTTTACTCGGCTAAGCCCGTCCCATTCACGGCTTGTGGGTGTATGAGAGACTTCAGTTCAAATGCTGCAAGGTTAAGTCCTTAGTTGGCCGAGGCAAGACTAACCAAGTGTGATCTCAATTATCCAAAACCAATAAAAACCAAATCGACCGCCCGATTGCCACTCTTGGCCCACGAAACAATCTTGCCATTTGCCTCGGTCTAAATCATTTTCCCACCGGTTCTTTACCATTGCACCACGTGCCATCATCAACTCAATAACACATGTCTCATTCACAAAGCATGTTCCATATCTCATTAAGTCAATATTCACTTTGGTATTCCAAAATCATGAAATGTCACGTGGCGGGGCTAAGCATACTACTTGGTCTACTCAACCCATGTTGGCAAATTATTAATGTCAACTATTAATCCATAACCTAGGGTGACAAAGGATTCATGGCCTACAATTATATCGACAAGGTGGCATGACAACTAGGCATTTAGCTAATCCCAAAACTTATTCAAACTCATTTCTATCAAATTAGCATGCAATAGTTTAAATCAAAATAATTTGCTCTAATAGGTTCAACATGATCAAACACAACTTGCCTTCAAAAAGTCTTGGTTACGGTTCTGAGCTTGCTCTGGTGAGAACTTCTCCTCGAAACCGGGCACTTCAAGCGTCTCAGCGTAGCGTAAATAAAACAATAAAATAAATAAACAGTAGGCAAACAGTGCTCAAAAATTCAAATAAAATTCATAAACAGAAAGATCACAATTTTACAAATTTATAGAAATTGGAATCACTCAAATCGGAGTTAAAAGCATAAAAGTTATAAGCATTTGAAGTTTCAAAATATATTTAAAATCAATATACCGAATTAAATAAATATTTTCTTTTTGGAAAATTAATTATTCGTCATCTGTGACCGTGTCGCCACGAGAGTGACCGTGGCCTTCTTGACGTCGTACTGACCGGCTCCGTGATGGCTATTTGGCGACAAGTGGCGTCCGACTCGGTGGCGTCGGCATCCCAGCGTGGCGTCGGCATGGCGTCGCGCGCGCGCGATGCGTGCGGTGGCGAGTGGGCCCGTCTTTGTCGGCGACTCATGTGAATAGTGCTCGTCGCGGTGAGGGCTGACATGTGGGTCGCCTTGTCGGCGACTCGTGCCTGATGAGCGTGCGGTGCGGCGGCGTGTGGGTCGCCTTGTCGGCGTCTCGTGCCGATGAGCGGCGGCGTGGCACGGCGGTGGCCCTCGGTTGCATCTAACGGTGGAGGTTAGAAGATGGGGTTTCTTGTTTTCCTGGGCGGCGTGGCTCACCCGGGTCGTTGGATCTGGATCGACGGTGGTGAAGGTCGGGCTCGGTGGAAGCGGTGCGGCGTGCTGCTTCACCGGGCGGGGAAAACGGCGGCGTGGCGGCGTTTCCGTGCTCCTCGGCGTGAAAAGTAGCGCTCGGCGGCGGCGTGGCGAGTGAGTTCGAGGTGCGCACGCGGCGGCGGCGGAGGTGGCCGCGGCGGCAAGCAGCGCAAAGAACTTCGGCGGAAGCCGGGACCGGCGAGCTCGTCGGCGGCGGCGGCGTCTCGGCGGCGTGGGTGTCTGGTGGAGTGCGGCGCAAGGTGAGAATCGCGACACGGGTGGTGGCGCCTTAAATAGTGCCCTCGGCGTCCGTGAAAAGCGAGAAGCAAAGGCCCGCTGGCGGCGGCGGAATCGGCGGCGTCGGATTGGAAGCGGCGTGGTAGCGTGAGCCGTCGGATCCGGATCGAGCAATGGCGGAGTTAGGGTTTTTCGAGCAGGCGCCTGATACTCGGCCCAACACTGTTCATCGGGATTTTAATTCCTTTTCGAATAAAAATAATTCGAAAATAAAATAATTTATTTGGGGCATTAAAAATATCTAGAAAAATTCTGGAAAAATTCTCAAAAATATTTTAGGACATTTGTGACTCAAATAAAATATTTTCAGCAAAATTTTATTTTAACTTTTCTATTATTTAATTAATTTGATAAATGGTTTAATTCAAAATAAATTCAAATAATTCCAAATAAATCCAAATAAATTCCAGAAATTCCCAAAAATTCAAAATACCATTTAAATGCAAGAAAAGCAAAAATTGGGGTGTTACAAACCTCCCCCTTAACGGAATCTCGACCCCGAGATTTAAGTTTGACTAGAATAGGTTGGGAAATTCCTTCTTCAGGTCTTCTTCACGCTCCCAGGTTGCTTCGCTCTCGGAATGGTTACTCCATTGAACTCTGCAGAAGCGGGTCGATTTATTTCTCGTTTCTCGATCCATCGTGTCCAAGATCTTCACCGGGTACTCTTTATAAGTCAAATCCTCCTGCTGACTCGGCCAGACTCTACGGCATCTGCTCTTACGGCACTTTCGGAGACATTTCTTTAATTGTGACACATGGAACACATCATGCACTCTGCTAAGAGCTGCGGTAACTCCAAGCGATCGCTACTTCACCTCTCGACTTAGGATCTTGAATGGGCCAACATATCTTGGCGCTAACTTCCCTTTAGTGTGGAACCTCTTAACTCCTTTGAGTGGGGTAACTCGAGATACACAAAATCTTGGGCTCAAAGCTCAAATCCTGCGGCGATTATCGGCATAACTCTTGTCTTGATTGTGCAATTTTCAACCTTTCACGATCATGGCTATCTGCTCTTGACTTCTCGAAGAATATCGGCCCAAACATATGGCGTTCTCGGTCTCATTCCAGTTCAGCGGCGTTCGGCGAGGTCTTCCATATAAGCGCTTCAAATGGCGACATCTGCAAACTTGCACAGTAGCTATTGTTATAGCTGAACTTCGGCATATGGCAAACACTTATCCCACGAAGTTGTATAAGCCAATGCACATGCCCTCAACATGTCCTCGATGTCGATTAACTCTTTCCGTTTGCCCATACATGCATGGGTGATATGCGATCTTGAAGTTGAGGCGGGTCCCTAGGGCCTCATGCAACTTATCCCAAAATCTTGAGGTAAGGCTGGGTACCTCGGTCGATACAATCTTCTTGAACTCCATGTAGACATACAATTCTTGACATATACAAATCGCTAAGCGGTCCCCGAATAGGTAGTCTTCACGGTATGAAGTGGGCGACCTTTGTCAAGCGGTCCACTATAACCCATATGGAGTCATACCATGCGGGTCCTCGGTAAACCGGTAATGAAATCCATTCGATTTCCTCCCATTTCCACTCGGGTATCTTCGATTGGTTGTAGCAACCCTGGCGGCCTCGATGCATTGCTTTGACTCTTTGGCATATATCGCTGCATAACATGCTCTGCAACTTCACGCTTCATGCTTGCCACCAAAATCTTTCCTTGGTCTTGATACATCTTAGCGCTTCTGGATGAATGGAGTACTTGGAGTCATGGGCTTCCTCGAGAATCATTTGTTTGGTTCCTTCTTGTGCGATGCATAAATCGATTCTTGATCCACAATGTACCTTGCTCATCGGCTTGAAATCCTTCGCCTTGCCTTCCTCCATTTTAGACTTAATCCTCTGAATCTTGACATCATCATACATCCCTCACGAATCTGATCTTCCAGGGTAGGCTTCACTTCTAAAGCGGCTATAAATCCTTTAGGCACAACTTCAACTTTGACACGAAATTCCTTGCATAACTCAACTGACTTGCTTCCACCAACATGTTCCACGAATGGCTCTTCGACTTAAAGCATCGGCCACCACATTGGCTTTCGGGGTGATAATGAATCCCAGTTATAATCCTTAATTAATTCCAACCACCTTCTCGCCTCATGTTGAGATCCGATTGAGTAAATATATATTTAAGACTCTTATGGTCGTGTACACCTCACATCTGTTTCCAATTAGATAGTGCCTCCATAACTTCAAAGCATGCACCACATTTGCTAACTCCAAGTCATCGTCGGATAGTTCTCTTCATGCGGCCTCAACTGCCTTGATGCATACGCAACGACATTTCTGTTCTGCATTAACACGCATCCTAGTCCTTGGCGCGATGCATCACAGTATATATCAAAGCTCTGGCTTAAATCCGGTAGTACTAACACTGGTGCCGTTGTCAAACGTTTCTTCAACTCCTGAAAACTCCGCTCACATTTCGGCGTCCATGCAAACTTCTTCTCCTTCTTCAACAATTGCGTAAGAGGTCTACATAATCGTTGAAAATCCTTCAATAAATCGGCGGTAATAACCGGCCATTCCAAAAACTACAATTTGAGTCACCGTCTTGGGTGGCTCCCAATGCAACTCTTGCTTCCACCTTACTTGGATCAAGCTGCGACTCCTTGGCGGTCACCACATGTCCAAGAAATTCCACCTTGTTCTTCGAAATCACACTTGCTAAACTTAGCGAAAAGTTCTTTGCTCTCTTAACTTCTCGAACTAGCCCGGATGTTCTGCATGCTCTTCTCTCGTCTTGGAGTAAACTAGAATGTCATCTATGAACACAACAACGAACTTATCCGGTATTCCATGAAAACCTTGTTCATCATGTTCATGAAATA
Source organism: Guadua angustifolia (assembly GCA_036346375.1). Taxonomy (NCBI): domain Eukaryota; kingdom Viridiplantae; phylum Streptophyta; class Magnoliopsida; order Poales; family Poaceae; genus Guadua; species Guadua angustifolia. The sequence goes on along the minus strand of CM070503.1, from coordinate 61,736,395 downwards.
TCAGGTGCATTTGTCAAACCAAAAGACATAGCGTAAACTTCGTAATGTCCATATCTTGGCGAAAATCGGTCTTGGCACATCCTCCGATCTAATCTTCAGCTGGTGATATCCTGATCGTAGGTCAATCTTGGAGAAAACTCCTGCTCCTCTCAACTGGTCAAATAGGTCATCGATCCTGGGTAGCGGATACTTATTCTTTATAGTGACTTCATTCAGTGCTCGGTAATCCACACACATCCGGTAACTTCCGTCCTTCTTCTTGACAAATAGAACCGGTGCTCCCCATGGCGACGAACTAGGTCTAATAAATCCCTTATCCATTAACTCCTCAATCTGCTTCTTCATTTCGACCAGCTCATCGGTTGACATCCGATAAGGTCTCTTAGCTATCGGGGCTGTTCCCGGTACTAACTCGATTACAAACTCTATGTCCCTGTCTGGTGGCATCCCAGGTAAATCCTCTGGAAATACATCCGGGTATTCTCTGACAACTGGTACATCTTCTATCTTGTGGCCTTCACACTATTGACCATCAAGCTGTCCATCGAGCAGCGGTTGCTGAAACTCTATTTTTCTCCCACAAGGACTCTCGTGATATGACTCTTAGTCCACGGTCTAATACAACCTTGTGTTTAGACAACCAGTCCATTCCCAAAATAACATCTAGGGTCTGGGTATCTAACACCACTAAGTTTGCTAGGAACTCTGTTCCATCTATAAGCAACTTTACCCCAGAACATCCTACATCAGATCGGAGTTCTGATCCGGGGATTGTACTAGCAATACATGCCTAAGGTTCACCATTTTCAACCCATTGTTCACAGCAAAAATCCGAGATATAAACGAATGTGAAGCTCCAGAATCAAATAAAACTGTTGCAGGTACTGAGTTGACAAGTAACTTACCCGATCTGACGTCCGATGTATTACACCTTTGCATCGGCGGTGACATGATTGACTCGCCTCTTACCACGATCGTGTGGCGGCTCAGTTATGTAGCTCCACGACTTGCTCTGGGCGGGTGCCTTCGTTGGAGTAGTTCCAAGATTGAAGCGGCTGGTGTCCTCCTCCTCCCTTCTTAGGACAATAATTGGCAAAATGCACGGCTCGTTCAGATAAAACAACGTTTAGCGTCATTCTTGGCTCCTGCTGTTGCATTCCCAAGCGGTGTTGGTGTCGAAATTTTGTCCGTGGTCTTGGTCTTGGTGGTGGCGTCGTCATCACATTCCTTGGCTGAAATCTGAAGAAGCGGTTTGGTGCAACCCTCAAGCAGCTGCGCTCCTGGCGTGCTCCTGCTTTGTGCCATCCTGCGCTTCGGTTGTCCTCCGGCTCCTTGCGCTTGTCCTCCAATATCGGCGCCTTGTTCACTAGCTCTGAAAATCGGGAAAAGTGTGGGTTATGAGTCCCTGCGATCTGAATTGAGTCCTTTCATGAATCGAGGCTGCTGGCCTTATCCGTTGCTACATCCTCAGTGCGTGGCGTGCGGTGCGTGAACTTATTGAGATACTCGGACAGCGATTGATTGCCTGCTTGATGCCCTAAACTCCTCCTTTTCAGCTCCATTATGCCTTGGGCACATGATCTGCTTAGAAAAGCAATCGTGAACTCCTCGGTGATGTCTGTGGGTGCTCATGGCGGTATGATAGTTTTCCACCATTAATTGCGGTTCCTTCAAGGCGATGAGAGGCATAAGTACCCTCTCATTTCCTTCACCTTTGGGTAATGTGCAACTTTCTCTCTATCGTCCTCGGCCAATCATCGCCTCCAATGGATTGGCATTCCCGAAAAATGTGGCGATCGTGTCCTCATGAATTCCAGCGACCTCGAGTGTAGCCTCTGCCTTTGGGTTGACTGGTTAACTTAGGCGGCGGCGGCTTGGCGGTGACTTCTTGCATCTGTTGCATCATGGCATGCGTGCTTGAGTGCGTGCAGCAATAAAGGCTCCAAAGTTACGCATATCAGCTGGCGGTCTTTGGTTGAGGTCCTTGTCCTTCATCATCGATGTTTCGGTGGCGTGAACCACTCCCATTTCCTCCTTGGTTTCCTCAGTGTTCACCATCTGCGATTGCTCCATGGTTTAGAGGCGAGAGGAAATAAGAATAGACAAGTAATAGAGTACTTATGCGGGGTCAAAGGTGTAACACAAAATCAACTTTATTACTTTATTAATATTTGGGTATGGTTGCTCACAATGCCTAAGGGCCTTGCAACACATCTAGATCACTCCTAAGCATGAAAAAAGCAAATCGAACTAACACTCTGGAGTCAAGCGCCTCTAAGGGTGACTCTTATTCCAAACAGCGACTCAGCAGGAGTCTCAGCTGCTAATCCTAACGCTCACTCCTCGAGCCAACCCCCAGGAACTTCTGGTGGATACCGGCGGGTGTCTTTGGTCTTGGTACAAACCTATCCCAGCGATCCTCATTTGGATCGCCTCCTGCCTGGCTCAACCTCCTCTGGTTCTGCTTGACCTCCACAGGCTCGGGCTTCACTTCCACTTGGCTCAGGCTTCACTTCCAGCTGGCTCTGGCTGCGGCTCTGCTGTGGCTCCTCGGGATGCAGGTCGTGTAGCTCCGGCAGCTCGGCTCTGGTCCGTCTGTGTGTCTCCGGCTCCCAATCCTCTGGATAGAGTGGGCCAAGTACTCACAAGTGCCAGCAGATGAGCCCTCAGCTGCGTGAACTCGTCACGAGACCTCTGCGGCTCTGAACCGTCTCGTCGATAGCATCCTCTTGGCGATGACATATCGGCGGTGGGTGATCGTGGCATCCTCCTCCTCGATGGGCTCTCGGTTGTAGCGAGTGTCTCTGCGTGGGTGGTGGCGGAAAACTTGTGCCATCCAACTCCACTGGGGTAGAGTGCGAGCAATCGCCTCATCGCCCGGCGCGATGTCTCTGAATCCGGCGTCAAATGACAACCTCTGGCGGTGATGCGGATGGGACGACTTCGCCCTCGCCCTATCCTCGGCGTAAGCCGTGATAGTGACATCGGGCAATATCGATCTGCCCGATCTCTGATAGTCCCCGGTAGATCGGCTGTCATATCCTCAAGCGGTGCATCATCGCCAAAGCTCATGGCGTACCCTCGATCGCTCACCAAAAAGTGGATCATCCTCATCGCCAAGGACACTCCGTGAAACTCGGATATTTTAAAACAAAGCGAATATGTGATAAATTCAGCAAGGGGTATGAAAAGAAGAAGGGGTAAGTCGAGATTGCATTATCATCTTGGCACATTTTAGCTTTTAGAAAATAGTTTTATCCTCACTCGACCATTCTAACTAAGGGCGATCCTACGGTCGGTATGGCTCGATACCACCTCTGTCGGGACCGAATTTGCAAATCCGGACCCTCGTGTATTCAGCACTAGTCGAGGATCACGCTAGTGCACAGATCTCAACATTGGTACATATCACGGTCATAACCAGCGAAATAATAAGTACTTTAATTAAATACTCAAACTAGTTGATCGACCTTATGGTCAAGTTACAAAGATCGCCTCATGAGCGAAGACTTATTAAAATATTCAAATCGGCGGAAATAAAATAAACTCGTGGCGCCAACCAATTTGCCACGAACAAGCCCATTGGGCTCGCTCCTAGTTAAATCGGCTCCTCTGATACTCCTCCTCTGGCGGGGTTGCTTCTTCTTCAAGCTGAAGTTGTGTTGTTGTGGGGTGAGTACTTTGAGCACTTTCGGCAAGTCATGCCTGAGAATGCAATTCTAATATTCTACATGCATGGCTTAGTACAAAGGATAGGCTATGGTTCATGTGCGATCTGACATTTCAAAAAGCGATAATAGATTGCAAAGCGATAAAAGCGATAGTAGGAATAGTAGCTTTCACAAACATTTCAATTGTAAATCATATTTCCATCCTAAGTCAAGTTCATCATTACCAACCCAAGCATTTTCCATAAACAATTCATTTTCATGAAAATCTAACCCTTGGCCGTAATCATAGGCGATGCTCAATACAGTGAAACACGGCTATTGAATAGGTTGTACACTCTGCGGAGGTTATACACTTTACCCACAAGATCTGGTCAAATACCACCAAGGCAAATAACTTAGTGAAGCCTTTCCAAAGTTCCATCTAAACCCGATCTTGCCGCTAAGGTTTCAACCTTTGGAGGGTGGTTACCACACCAGGGCCCCCTCTTGCGCCATGTGAGTTCTCATTCCGCTTCTCGGGCCTCACACCACCACAGCAGTACCAAAGAATAGATTTCCCGGTTTACTCGGCTAAGCCCGTCCCATTCACGGAGCTTGTGGTTGTATGAGAGACTTCAGTTCAAATGCTGCAAGGTTAAGTCCTTAGTTGGCCAGAGGCAAGACTAACCAAGTGTGAACTCAAATATCCAAAACCAATAAAAACCAAATCGACCGCCCGATTGCCACTCTTGGCCCACGAAACAATCTTGCCACATGCCTCGGTCTAAATCATTTTCCCACCGGTTCTTTACCATTGCACCACGTGCCATCATCAACTCAATAACACATGTCTCATTCACAAAGCATGTTCCATATCTCATTAAGTCAATATTAACTTTGGTATTCCAAAATCATGAAATGTCACGTGGCGGGGCTAAGCATACTACTTGGTCTACTCAACCCATGTTGGCAAATTATTAATGTCAACTATTAATCCATAACCTAGGGTGACAAATGATTCATGGCCTACAATTATATCGACAAGGTGGCATACTGACAACTAGGCATTTAACTAATCCCAAAACTTATTCAAACCAATTTTTATCAAATTAGCATGCAATAGTTTAAATCAAAATAATTTTGCTCTAATAGGTTCAACATGATCAAACACAACTTGCCTTCAAAAAGTCTTGGTTACGGTTCTGAGCTTGCTCTGGGTGAGAACCTCTCCCTCGAAACCGTCGGGCACTTCAGCGTCTCTGGCGTAGCGTAAATAAAACAATAAAATAAATAAACAGTAGGCAAACAGTGCCCAAAAATTCAAATAAAATTCATAAACAGAAAGATCACAATTTTACAAATTTATAGAAATTGGAATCACTCAAATCGGAGTTAAAAGCATAAAAGTTATAAGCATTTGAAGTTTCAAAATATATTTAAAATCAATATACCGAATTAAATAAATATTTTCTTTTGGAAAATTAATTATTCGTCATCGTGACCGTGTCGCCACGAGAGTGACCGTGGCCTTCTTAACGTCGTACTGACGGCTAGCTCCGTGATGGCGTCGGCATAGCGTCATCGTGGCGTCGGCCGCGACTCGGCTATCTCAGTCGACAAGTGGGTCCCACCGTGGCGTCGGCATAGCGTCGGTGGCGTCACGCCGCGGTGCGGCGGTGACAAGTGGGCCCGTCTTTGTCGGCGACTCGTGCGCCGGTGATGTGGGTCGCGTTGTCGTGACGCGTGCGGCGTGTGCGGTCGGCGGCGTGTGGGTCGCCGTCGGCGTCTCATGCCGATGAGCGGCGGCGTGGCACGGCGGTGGCCCTCGGTTGCATCTAACGGCGGAGGTTAGAAGATGGGGTTCACTTGTTCCTGCGGGCGGCGTGGCTCACCTCGGTCGTTGGATCTGGATCGGACGGTGGTGAAGCTTCGGGCTCGGCGGCGATCTTGGCGTGGCGAGCTTCACCGGGCGGAAAACGGCGATGCGCGGCGCGGCGTTCCGTGCTCGGCGTGAAAAGTGGTGCTCGGCGGCGGCAGCGAGGTGAGTTCGATGGTGGCGCAGGCGGCGGCGGAGGTGGCCGTGGCGGTGCAAGCAGCGCAAGAACTTCGGCGGAAGGCCGGGAACCGGCGAGCTCGTCTGCGGCGGCGGCGTCTCGGCGGCGTGGGTGTCTGGTGGTGCGGCGCAAGGTGAGGATCACGGCACGGGTGGTGGCGCCTTAAATAGTGCCCTCGGCGTCCGTGTGAAAGCGCGGAGCAAAGGCCCTTGCGGCGGCGGCGGAATCCGCGGCGAATCGGATTAGGCGGCGTGGTATAGCGTGAGCCGTCGGATCCGGATCGAGCGGCGGCGGAGTTAGGGTTTTTCGGAGCAGACGCCTGATACTCGGCCCAACACTCTTCATTCGGATTTTAATCCTTTTCGAATAAAAATAATTCGAAAATAAAATAATTTATTTGGGGCATTAAAAATACTAGAAAAATTCTGGAAAAATTCTCAAAAATATTTTAGGACATTTGTGACTCAAATAAAATATTTTCAGCAAAATTTTATTTTAACTTTTCTATTATTTAATTAATTTGATAAATGGTTTAATTCAAAATAAATCCAAATAATTCCAAATAAATCCAAATAAATTCCAGAAATTCCCAAAAATTCAAAATACCATTTAAATGCAAGAAAAGCAAAAATTGGGGTGTTACAAACCTCCCCCTTAACGGAATCTCGACCCCGAGATTCAGGGCTGACTAAGGAATAGGTTGGGAAATTCCTTCTTCAGGTCTTCTTCACGCTCCCAAGTTGCTTCGCTCTCGGAATGGTTACTCCATTGAACTCTGCAGAAGCGGGTCGATTTATTTCTCGTTTCTCGATCCATCGTGTCCAAGATCTTCACGGGTACTCTTTATAAGTCAAATCCTCCTGCTGACTCGGCCAGACTCTAGCGGCATCTGCTCTTACGGCACTTTCGGAGACATTTCTTTAATTGTGACACATGGAACACATCATGCACACTGCTAGAGACTGCGGTAACTCCAGCTGATACGCTACTTCACCTCTACGACTTAGGATCTTGAATGGGCCAACATATCTTGGCGCTAACTTCCCTTTAGTGTGGAACCTCTTAACTCCTTTGAGTGGGGTAACTCTGAGATACACAAAATCTTCAGGCTCAAAGCTCAAATCCCTGCGGCGATTATCGGCATAACTCTTCTGCCTTGATTGTGCAATTTTCAACCTTTCCCTGATCATGGCTATCTGCTCTTCAGCTTCTCGAAGAATATCCGGCCCAAACATATGGCGTTCTCGGTCTCATTCGGTTCAACGGCGTTAAGCGGGGTCTTCCATATAAGCGCTTCAAATGGCGACATCTGCAAACTTGCACAGTAGCTATTGTTATAGCTGAACTTCGGCATATGGCAAACACTTATCCCGAAGTTGTATAAGCCAATGCACATGCCCTCAACATGTCCTCGATGTCGATTAACTCTTTCCGTTTGCCCATACATGCATGGGTGATATGCGATCTTGAAGTTGAGGCGGGTCCCTAGGGCCTCATGCAACTTATCCCAAAATCTTGAGGTAAGCGGGTACCTCGGTCGATACAATCTTCTTGAACTCCATGTAGACATACAATTCTTGACATATACAAATCGCTAAGCGGTCCCCGAATAGGTAGTCTTCACGGTATGAAGTGGGCAACCTTTGTCAAGCGGTCCACTATAACCCATATAGAGTCATACCATGCGGGTCCTCGGTAAGCCGGTAATGAAGTCCATTCGATTTCCTCCCATTTCCACTCGGGTATCTTCGATGCATTTGTAGCAACCCTGGCGGCCTTGATGCATTGCTTTGACTCTTTGGCATATATCGCTGCATAACATGCTCTGCAACTTCACGCTTCATGCTTGTACCAAAATCTTTCCTTGGTCTTGATACATCTTAGCGCTTCTGGATGAATAGAGTACTTGGAGTCATGAGCTTCCTCGAGAATCAATTTGTTTGAGTTCCTTCTTGTGCGATGCATAAATCGATTCTTGATCCACAATGTACCTTGCTCATCGGCTTGAAATCCTTCGCCTTGCCTTCCTCCATTTTAGACTTAATCCTCTGAATCTTGACATCGTCATACATCCCTCACGAATCTGATCTTCCGGGGTAGGCTTCACTTCTAAAGCGGCTATAAATCCTTTAGGCACAACTTCGGCTTTGACACGAAATTCCTTGCATAACTCAACTGACTTGCTTCCACCAACATGTTCCACGAATGGCTCTTTCGACTTAAAGCATCGGCCACCACATTGGCTTTTCGGGGTGATAATGAATCCCAGTTGTAATCCTTAATTAATTCCAACCACCTCCTCGCCTCATGTTGAGATCCGATTGAGTAAATATATATTTAAGACTCTTATGGTCGTGTACACCTCACATCTGTTTCCAATTAGATAGTGCCTCCATAACTTCAAAGCATGCACCACATTTGCTAACTCCAAGTCATGTGTCGGATAGTTCTCTTCATGCGGCCTCAAGCGCCTTGATGCATACATAGCGACCTTTACATTCTGCATTAACACGCATCCTAGTCCTTGGCGCGATGCATCACGGTATATATCAAAGCTCGGCTTAAATCGGTAGTACTAACTGCTGGTGCCGTTGTCAAGCGTTTCTTCAACTCTGAAAACTCCGCTCACATTCCGGCGTCCATGCGAACTTCTTTTCCTTTTTCAACAATTGCGTAAGAGGTCTACATAATCGTTGAGAATCCTTCAATAAATCGGCGGTAATAACCGGCCATTCCAAAAACTACAATTTGAGTCACCGTCTTGGGTGGCTCCCAATGCAACTCTTGCTTCCACCTTACTTGGATCAAGCTGCGACTCCTTGGCGGTCACCACATGTCCAAGAAATTCCACCTTGTTCTTCGAAATCACACTTGCTAAACTTAGCGAAAAGTTCTTTGCTCTCTTAACTTCTCGAACTAGCCCGGATGTTCTGCATGCTCTTCTCTCGTCTTGGAGTAAACTAGAATGTCATCTATGAACACAACAACGAACTTATCCGGTATTCCATGAAAACCTTGTTCATCATGTTCATGAAATATCAGGTGCATTTGTCAAACCAAAAGACATAGCGTAAACTTCGTAATGTCCATATCTTGGCGAAAATCGGTCTTGGCACATCCTCCGATCTAATCTTCATTTGGTGATATCACGATCGTAGGTCAATCTTGGAGAAAACTCGGCTCCTCTCAAGCGATCAAATAGGTCATCGATCTGGGTAGTGGGTACTTATTCTTTATAGTGACTTCATTCAAGTGCTCATTAATCCACACACATCCGGTAACTTCCGTCCTTCTTCTTGACAAATAGAACCGGTGCTCCCCATGGCGGCGAACTAGGTCTAATAAATCCCTTATCCATTAACTCCTCAATCTGCTTCTTCATTTCGACTAGCTCATCGGTTGACATCCGATAAGGTCTCTTAGCTATCGGAAATTTGTTCGGTACTAACTTCGATTACAAACTCTATGTCACTGTCGGTGGCATCGGGTAAATCCTCTGGAAATACATCGGGTATTCTCGACAATGGTACATCTTCTATCTTGTGGCCTTCACACTATTGACCATCAAGCTGTCCATCGAGCAGCGGTTGCTGAAACTCTATTTTTCTCCCACAAGGACTCTCGTGATATGACTCTTAGTCCACGGTCTAATACAACCTTGTGTTTAGACAACGATCCATTCCCAAAATAACATCTAAGTGCGGGTATCTAACACCACTAAGTTTGCTAGGAACTCTGTTCCATCTATAAACAACTTTACCCCGAACATCCTACATCGGATCGGAGTTACGATCCGGGGATTGTACTAGCAATACATGCCTAAGGTTCACCATTTTCAACCCATTGTTCACAGCAAAAATCCGAGATATAAGCGAATGTGAAGCTCGAGAATCAAATAAAAGCTATTGCAGTCTTGAGTTGACAAGTAACTTACCCGATCTGACGTCCGATGTATTACGCCTTTGCATCAGCGGTGACATGATTGACTCGCCTCTTACCACGATCGTGTGGCGGCTCAGTTATGTAGCTCCACGGCTTGCTCTGGCGGGTGCCTTCGTTGGAGTAGTTCCAAGATTGAAGCGGCGGTGTCCTCCTCCCTCCTTCTTAGGACAATAATTGGCAAAATGCTGGCTCGTTGCGAGATAAAACAACGTTTAGCGTCATTCTTTGGCTCCTACATTGCATTCCCAAGCGGTGTTGGTGTGCGGAAATTTTGTCCGGCGGTCTTGGTCTTGGTGGTGGCGTCGTCATCACATTCCTTGGCTGAAATCTGAAGAAGCGGTTTGGTGCAACCCTCAAGCAGCTGCGCTCCTGGCGTGCTCCTGCTTTGTGCCATCCTGCGCTTCGGTTGTCCTCCGGCTCCTTGCGCTTGTCCTCCAATATCGGCGCCTTGTTCACTAGCTCTGAAAATCGGGAAAAGTGTGGGTTATGAGTCCCTGCATCTGAATTCAGTCCTTTCATGAATCGAGGCTGCTGGCCTTATCCGTTGCTACATCCTCAGTGCGTGGCGTGCGGTGCGTGAACTTATTGAGATACTCGGACAGCGATTGATTGCCTGCTTGATGCCCTAAACTCCTCCTTTTTCAGCTCCATTATGCCTTGGGCACATGATGCTGCTTAGGAAGCAATCGTGAACTCCTCGGTGATGTCTGTGGGTGCTCATGAAGCGGTATGATAGTTTTCCACCATTAATTGCGGTTCCTTCAAGGCGATGAGAGGCATAAGTACCCTCTCATTTCCTTCACCTTTGGGTAATGTGCAACTTTCTCTCTATCGTCCTTAGCCAATCATCGCCTCCAATGGATTGGCATTCCCGAAAAATGTGGCGGTCGTGTCCTCATGAATTAAAGCGACCTCGAGTGTGGCCTCTGCCTTTGGGTTGACTGGTTAACTTGGCGGCGGCTTGGCGGTGACTTCTTGCATCTCTTTGCATCATGGCATGCATGCGAGTGCATGCGGCAATAAAGGCTCCAAAGTTACGCATATCAGCTGGCGGTCTTTGGTTGAGGTCCTTGTCCTTCATCATCGATGTTTCGGTGGCGTGAACCACTCCCATTTCCTCCTTGGTTTCCACAGTGTTCACCATCTGCCGATTGCTCCATGGTTTAGAGGCGAGAGGAAATAAGAATAGACAAGTAATAGAGTACTTATCGGGGTCAAAGGTGTAACACAAAATCAACTTTATTACTTTATTAATATTTGGGTATGGTTGCTCACAATGCCTAAGGGCCTTGCAACACATACCAATCACTCCTAAGCATGAAAAAAGCAAATCGAACTAACACTCTGGAGTCAAGCGCCTCTAAGGGTGACTCTTATTCCAAGCAGCGACTCAGCGAGGAGTCTCAGCTGCTAATCCTAACGCTCACTCCTCGAGCCAACCCCCCGGAACTTCTGGTGGATACCGGCGGGTGTCTTTGGTCTTTGGTACAAACCTATCCCAGCGATCCTCCATTTGGATCGCCTCTGGGAGCTCAACCTCCTTGGCTCTGCTTGACCTCCAGGCTCGGGCTTCACTTCCACTTGCTCACTTCACTTCCTTGGCTGGCTCTGGCTGCGGCTCTGCTGTGGCTCCTCGGGTGCAGGTCGTGTAGCTCCGGCAGCAGCTCGGCTCTGGTCCGTCTGTGTTGTCTCCGGCTCCCAATCCTCTGGATAGAGTGGGCCAAGTACTCACAAGTCTGCTGTGAGATGAGCCCTCGGCTGCGTGAACTCGTCCACGAGACCTCTGCGGCTCTGAACCGTCTCGTCGATAGCATCCTCTTGGCGATGACATATCGGCGGTGGGTGATCGTGGCATCCTCCTCCTCGATGGGCTCTCGGTTGTAGCGAGTGTCTCTGCGTGGGTGGTGGCGGAACTCTTGTGCCATCCAACTCACTGGGGTAGAGTGCGAGCAATCGCCTCATCGCCCGAGACGCGATGTCTCTGAATCGGCATCAAATGACAACCTCTGGCGGTGATGCGGATGGGGCGACTTCGCCCTCGCCCTATCCCTCGGCGTAAGCCGTGATAGTGACATCGGGCAATATCGATCTGCCCGATCCTGATAGTCCCCGGTAGATCGGCTGTCATATCCTCAAGCGGTGCATCATCGCCAAAGCTCATGGCGTACCCTCGATCGCTCACCAAAAGTGGATCATCCTCATCGCCAAAGGACACTCCGTGAAACTTCGGATATTTTAAAACAAAGCGAATATGTGATAAATTCAGCAAGGGGTATGAAAGAAGAGAAGGGGTAAGTCGAGATTGCATTATCATCTTGGCACATTTTAGCTTTTAGAAAATAGTTTTATCCTCACTCGACCATTCTAACTAAGGGCGATCCTACGATCGGTATGGCTCGATACCACCTCTGTCGGGACCGAATTTGCAAATCCGGACCCTCGTGTATTCAGCACTAGTCGAGGATCACGCTAGTGCACACGATCTCAACATTGGTACATATCACGGTCATAACCAGCGAAATAATAAGTACTTTAATTAAATACTCAAACTAGTTGATCGACCTTATGGTCAAGTTACAAAGATCGCCTCATGAGCGAAGACTTATTAAAATATTCAAATCGGCGGAAATAAAATAAACTCGTGGCGCCAACCAATTTGCCACGAACAATGGCCCAGGCTCGCTCCTAGTTAAATCGGCTCCTCTGATACTCCTCCTCTGGCGGGGTTGCTTCTTCTTCAAGCTGAAGTTGTGTTGTTGTGGGGTGAGTACTTTGAGCACTTTCGGCAAGTCATGCCTGAGAATGCAATTCTAATATTCTACATGCATGGCTTAGTACAAAGGATAGGCTATGGTTCATGTGCGATCTGACATTTCAAATAAGCGATAATAGATTGCAAAGCGATAAAAGCGATAGTAGGAATAGTAGCTTTCACAAACATTTCAATTGTAAATCATATTTCCATCCTAAGTCAAGTTCATCATTACCAACCCAAGCATTTTCCATAAACAAGTCATTTTCATGAAAATCTAACCCTTATTTGTAATCAGGCGATGCTCAATCTAGTGAAACACGGCTATTGAATAGGTTGTACACTCTGCGGAGGTTATACACTTTACCCACAAGATCGAGTCAAATACCACCAAGGCAAATAACTTAGTGAAGCCTTTCCAAAGTTCCATCTAAACCCGATCTTGCCGCTAAGGTTTCAACCTTTGGAGGGGTGGTTACCACACCGGGGCCCCCTCTTGCGCCATGTGAGTTCTCATTCCGCTTCTCGGGCCTCACACCACCACAGCAGTACCAAAGAATAGATTTCCCGGTTTACTCGGCTAAGCCCGTCCCATTCACGGAGCTTGTGGTTGTATGAGAGACTTCAGTTCAAATGCTGCAAGGTTAAGTCCTTAGTTGGCCAGAGGCAAGACTAACCAAGTGTGAACTCAAATATCCAAAACCAATAAAAACCAAATCGACCGCCCGAGTTGCCACTCTTGGCCCACGAAACAATCTTGCCACATGCCTCGGTCTAAATCATTTTCCCACCGGTTCTTTACCATTGCACCACGTGCCATCATCAACTCAATAACACATGTCTCATTCACAAATCATGTTCCATATCTCATTAAGTCAATATTAACTTTGGTATTCCAAAATCATGAAATGTCACGTGGCGGGGCTAAGCATACTACTTGGTCTACTCAACCCATGTTGGCAAATTATTAATGTCAACTATTAATCCATAACCTAGGGTGACAAATGATTCATGGCCTACAATATATATCGACAAGGTGGCATCTGACAACTAGGCATTTAACTAATCCCAAAATTTATTCAAACCAATTTTTACTAAATTAGCATGCAATAGTTTAAATCAAAATAATTTGCTCTAATAGGTTCAACATGATCAAACACAACTTGCCTTCAAAAAGTCTGGTTACGGTTCTGAGCTTGCTCTGGGTGAGAACTTCTCCCTCGAAACCGTCGGGCACTTCAGCGTCTCTGGCGTAGCGTAAATAAAAACAATAAAATAAATAAACAGTAGGCAAACAGTGCCCAAAAATTCAAATAAAATTCATAAACAGAAAGATCACAATTTTACAAATTTATAGAAATTGGAATCACTCAAATCGGAGTTAAAAGCATAAAAGTTATAAGCATTTGAAGTTTCAAAATATATTTAAAATCAATATACCGAATTAAATAAATATTTTCTTTTTGGAAAATTAATTATTCGTCATCCGTGACGCGTGTCGCCACAGTGACACGTGGCCTTCTTGACGTCATACACGACCGGCTCCGTGATGGCGTCGGCAGCGTCATCGTGGCGTCGGCCCGACTCGGCTATCTCGGCGACAAGTGGGTCCCCCGTGGCGTCGCGCCAGCGGCGGTGGCGTCTACGCCGCGGTGCGTGCGGTGACGAAGTGGGCCCGTCTTTGTCGGCGACTCGTGTGAATAGTGCGCAGTCGGCCCGACATGTGGGTCGCGTTGTCGGTGACTCGTGCGCCTGATCGAGCGTCGCGGTGCGGCCGACGTGTGGGTCCGCCTTGTCGGCGTCTCATGCCGATGAGCGGCGGCGTGGCGGCGGTGGCCCTCGGTTGCATCTAACGGTGGAGGTTAGAAGATGGGGTTTCTTGTTTATGGGGCGGCGTGGACTCACCTCGGTCGTTGGATTGGATGATCGGACGGTGGTGGCTTCGGGCTCGGTGGAAGCGGTCTTGCGGCGGCTTCACCGGAGGGGAAAACGGCGATGCGGCGGCGTTCCGTGCTCCTCGGCGTGAAAAGTGGCGCTCCCGGCGGCGTGGCGAGTGAGTTCGATGGTGCGCAGGCGGCGGCGGAGGTGGCGGTGGCGGCAAGCAGCGCAAGAACTTCGGCGGAAGGCCGGGGACCGGCGAGCTCGTGCGGCGGCGGCGTCTCGGCGGCGTGGGTGTCTGGTGGAGTGCGGCGCAAGGTGGGGATCCACGACGGGTGGCGGCGCCTTAAATAGTGCCCTCGGCGTCCGTGAATCGCGCGAAGCAAAGGCCCTTACGGCGGCGGCGGCGGAATCCGTGGCGAATCGGATTGGGCGGCGTGGTAGCGTGAGCCGTCGGATCCGGATCGAGCGGCGGCGGAGTTAGGGTTTTTCGGAGCAGACGCCGCCCGATACTCGGCCCATCACTGTTCATCGGGATTTTAATTCCTTTTCGAATAAAAATAATTTCCGAAAATAAAATAATTTATTTGGGGCATTAAAAATATCGAAAAATTCGGAAAAATTCTCAAAAATATTTTAGGACATTTGTGACTCAAATAAAATATTTTCAGCAAAATTTTATTTTAACTTTTCTATTATTTAATTAATTTGATAAATGGTTTAATTCAAAATAAATCCAAATAATTCCAAATAAATCCAAATAAATTCAAAGAAATTCCCAAAAATTCAAAATACCATTTAAATGCAAGAAAAGCAAAAATTGGGGTGTTACAACTCAAATCCTGCGGCGATTATCGGCATAACTCTTACTGTCTTGATTGTGCAATTTTCAACCTTTCACGATCATGGCTATCTGCTCTTGACTTCTCGAAGAATATCCGGCCCAAACATATGGCGTTCTCGGTCTCATTCAATTCAGCGGCGTTAAGCGAGGTCTTCCATATAAGCGCTTCAAATGGCGACATCGCAAACTTGCTGGTAGCTGTTGTTATAGCTGAACTTCGGCGTCTGGCAAGCACTTATCCCACGAAGTTGTATAAGCCAATGCACATGCCCTCAACATGTCCTCGATGTCGATTAACTCTTTCCGTTTGCCCATACATGCATGGGTGATATGCGATCTTGAAGTTCAGAGCGGGTCCCTAGGGCCTCATGCAACTTATCCCAAAATCTTGAGGTGGCGGGTACCTCGGTCAAATACAATCTTCTTGAACTCCATGTAGACATACAATTCTTGACATATACAAATCGCTAAGCGGTCCCCGAATAGGTAGTCTTCAGGGTATGAAGTGGGCAACCTTTGTCAAGCGGTCCACTATAACCCATATAGAGTCATACCCTGCGGGTCCTCGATAAACCGGTAATGAAATCCATTCGATTTCCTCCCATTTCCACTCGGGTATCTTCGATGGTGTAGCAACCTGCTTTGGCCTCGATGCATTGCTTTGACTCTTTGGCATATATCGCTGCTTATAACATGCTCTGCAACTTCACGCTTCATGCTTGCCACAAAATCTTTCCTTTAGGTCTTGATACATCTTAGCGCTTCTGGATGAATGGAGTACTTGGAGTCATGAGCTTCCTCGAAATTTGTTTGAGTTCCTTCTTGTGCGATGCGCAAATCGATTTTGATCCACAATGTACCTTGCTCATCGACTTGAAATCCTTCGCCTTGCCTTCCTCCATTTTAGACTTAATCCTCTGAATCTTGACATCGTCATACATCCTTCACGAATCTGATCTTCCAGGGTAGGCTTCACTTCTAAAGTGGCTAAAATCCTTTAGGTACAACTTCAACTTGACCACGAAATTCCTTGCATAACTCAACGACTTGCTTCCACCAACATGTTCTTTGAATGGCTCTTTCGGCTTAAAGCATCGGCCACCACATTGGCTTTCCGGGGTGATAATGAATCCCAGTTATAATCCTTAATTAATTCCAACCACCTCCTCGCCTCATGTTGAGATCCGATTGGTGAATATATATTTAAGACTCTTATGGTCGTGTACACCTCACATCATTTCCAATTAGATAGTGCCGCCATAACTTCAAGGCATGCACTCTGTTTGCTAATTCCAGATCATCGTCGGATAGTTCTCTTCATGCGGCCTCAAGCGCCTTGATGCATATGCAGCGACCTTTACATTCTGCATTAACCGCATCCTAGTCCTTGGCGCGATGCATCACGATATATATCAAAGCTCGGCTTAAATCCGGTAGTACTAACTGCTGTCTGCCGTTGTCAAGCGTTTCTTCAACTCTGAAAACTCCGCTCACATTCGGCGTCCATGCGAACTTCTTTTCCTTCTTCAACAATTGCGTAGAGGTCTGCTTAATCGTTGAGAATCCTTCAATAAATCGGCGGTAATAACGGCCATTCCAAAAACTACAATTTGAGTCACCGTCTTGGGTGGCTCCCAATGCAACTCTTGCTTCCACCTTACTTGGATCAAGCTGCGACTCCTTGGCGGTCACCACATGTCCAAGAAATTCCACCTTGTTCTTCGAAATCACACTTGCTAAACTTAGCGAAAAGTTCTTTGCTCTCTTAACTTCTCGAACTAGCCCGGATGTTCTGCATGCTCTTCTCTCGTCTTGGAGTGGACTAGAATGTCATCTATGAACACAACAACGAACTTATCTAGGTATTCCATGAAAACCTTGTTCATCATGTGTCATGAAATATGCAGGTGCATTTGTCAAACCAAAGACATAGCTGTAAACTCGTAATGCCCATATCTTGGCGAAAATCGGTCTTGGCACATCCTCCGATCTAATCTTGGTGGTGATATCACGATCGTAGGTCAATCTTGGAGAAAACTCCGGCTCCTCTCAACTGGTCAAATAGGTCATCGATCCTGGGTAGTGGGTACTTATTCTTTATAGTGACTTCATTCAAGGCTCGGTAATCCACACACATCCGGTAACTTCCGTCCTTCTTCTTGACAAATAGAGCAGGGTGCTCCCCATGGCGGCGAACTCGGTCTAATAAATCCCTTATCCATTAACTCCTCAATCTGCTTCTTCATTTCCACCAGCTCATCGGTTGACATCCGATAAGGTCTCTTAGCTATCGGGGCTGTTCCTGGTACTAACTCGATTACAAACTCTATGTCACTGTCGGTGGCATCGGGTAAATCCTCTGGAAATACATCAGGGTATTCTCGACAAGCTGGTACATCTTCTATCTTGTGGCCTTCACACTATTGACCATCAGCTGTCCATCCCGAGCAGCGGTTGCTTGAAACTCTATTTTTCTCCCACAAGGACTCTCGTGATATGACTCTTAGTCCACGGTCTAACACAACCTTGTGTTTAGACAACCAATCCATTCCCAAAATAACATCTAAGATGCAGGTATCTAACACCACTAAGTTTGCTAGGAACTCTGTTCCATCTATAAGCAACTTTACCCCAGAACATCCTACATCGGATCGGAGTTACGATCCGGGGATGTACTAGCAATACATGCCTAAGGTTCACCATTTTCAACCCATTGTTCACAGCAAAAATCCGAGATATAAGCGAATCTGAAGCTCGAATCAAATAAAAGCTATTGCAGTCTTGAGTTGACAAGTAACTTACCCGATCTGACGTCCGATGTATTACACCTTTGCATCAGCAGTGACATGATTGACTCTGCCTCTTACCACGATCGTGTGGCAACTCAGTTATGTAGCTCCACGGCTTGCTCTGGCGGGTGCCTTCGTTGGAGTAGTTCCAAGATTGAAGCGGCGGTGTCCTCCTCCTCCTCCCTTCTTAGGGCGATGGTGGCAAAATGCTGCGGCTCGTGCCAGATAAAACAACGTTTAGCGTCATTGCGCTCCTGCATTGCATTCCAAGCGGTGTTGGTGTCTGGAAATTTTGTCGGCGGTCTTGGTGCTTGGTGGTGGCGTCGTCATCACATTCCTTGGCTAATCTGAAGAAGCTGGTTTGGTGCAACCCTCAAGCAGCTGCGCTCCTGGCGTGCTCCTGTTTGTGCCATCCTGCGCTTCGGTTGTCCTCCGGCTCCTTGCGCTTGTCCTCCAATATCGGCGCCTTGTTCACTAGCTCTGAAAATCGGGAAAAGTGTGGGTTATGAGTCCCTGCGCCACTGAATTGGTCCTTTCATGAATCGAGGCTTGCTGGCCTTATCCGTTGCTACGTCCTCCAGTGCGTGGCGTGCGGTATGTGAACTTATTGAGATACTCGGACAGCGATTGATTGCCTGCTTGATTGCCCTAAACTCCTCCTTTTTCAGCTCCATGATGCCTTGGGCACATGTAATGCTGCCGGAAGCGATCGTGAACTCCTCCCGGTGATGTCTGCGGGTGCTCATGGCAGCCTGATAGTTTTCCACCATTAATTGCGGTTCCTTCAAGGCGATGAGAGGCATAGAGTACCCTCTCATTTCCTTCACCTTTGGGTAATGTGCAACTTTCTCTCTATCGTCCTTAGCCAATCATCGCCTCCAATGGATTGGCATTCCCGAGAAAATGTGGCGGTCGTGTCCTCATGAATTACGACGGCGACCTCGAGTGTGGCCTCTGCCTTTGGGTTGACTGGTTAACTTAGGCGGCGGCGGCAGGCGGTGACTGCTTGCATCTCTTTGCATCATGGCATGCATCAAGCTAGAGTGCATGCGACAATAAAGGCTCCAAAGTTACGCATATCAGCTGGCGGTCTTTGGTTGAGGTCCTTGTCCTTCACCATCGATGTTTCGGTGGCGAGAACGCTCCCATTTCCTCCTTGGTTTCCTCAGTGTTCACCATCTGCGATTGCTCCATGGTTTAGAGGCGAGAGAAATAAGAATAGACAAGTAATAGAGTACTTATGCGGGGTCAAAGGTGTAACACAAAATCAACTTTATTACTTTATTAATATTTGGGTATGGTTGCTCACAATGCCTAAGGGCCTTGCAACACATACCAATCACTCTAAGCATGAAAAAGCAAATCGAACTAACACTAGGAGTCAAGCGCCTCTAAGGGTGACTCTTATTCGAGGCAGCGACTCAGCGAGGAGTCTCAGCTGCTAATCCTAGCGCTCACTCCTCTAGCCATCCCCCAGGAACTTCTGGTGGATACCGGCGGGTGTCTTTGGTCTTTGGTACAAACCTATCCCAGCGATCCTCATTTGGATCGCCTCCTGCTGAGCTCAACCTCCTTGGCTCGGCTTGACCTCCTGAGCTCGGGCTTCACTTCCACTTGGCTCAGACTTCACTTCCCTTGGCTCGGCTCTGGCTGCGGCTCTGCTTGTGGCTCCTCGGGTGCAGGTCGTGTAGCTCAACAGCTCGGCTCTGGTCCGTCTGTGTTGTCTCCGGCTCCCAATCCTCTGGATAGAGTGGGCCAAGTACTCACAAGTCTGCAATAGATGAGCCCTCACTGTGTGAACTAAATCACGAGACCTCTGCGGCTCTGAACCGTCTCGTCGATAGCATCCTCTTGGCGATAACATATCGGCGGTGGGTGATCGTGGCATCCTCCTCCTCTATGGGCTCTCGGTTGTAGCGAGTGTCTCTGCGTGGTGGTGGCGAAACATTGTGCCATCCAACTCTCTGGGGTAGAGTGCGAGCAATCTGCCTCATCGCCCGGCGCGATGTCTCACGAATCCGGCGTCAAATGACAACCTCTGGCGGTGATGCGGATGGGACGACTCGCCCTCGCCCTATCCCTAAGCGTGAACCGTGATAGTGACATCGGGCAATATCGATCTGCCCGATCCTGATAGTCCCCGGTAGATCGGCTGTCATATCCTCAGCGGTGCATCATCGCCAAAGCTCATGGCGTACCCTCGATCGCTCACCAAAAGTGGATCATCCTCATCGCCAAAGGACACTCACGTGAAACTCGGATATTTTTAAACAAGCGAATATGTGTTGAATTCAGCAAGGGGTATGAAAGAAAGAAGGGGTAAGTCGAGATTGCATTATCATCTTGGCACATTTAGCTTTTAGAAAATAGTTTTATCCTCACTCGACCATTCTAACTAAGGGCGATCCTACGGTCGGTATGGCTCGATACCACCTCTGTCGGGACCCGAATTTGCAAATCCGGACCCTCGTGTATTCAGCACTAGTCGAGGATCACGCTAGTGCACACGATCTCAACATTGGTACATATCACGGTCATAACCAGCGAAATAATAAGTACTTTGATTAAATACTCAAACTAGTTGATCGACCTTATGGTCAAGTTACAAAGATCGCCTCATGAGGCGAAGACTTATTAAAATATTCAAAAGCGGCGGAAATAAAATAAACTCGTGGCGCCAACCAATTTGCCACGAACAGGCCAGTTTATCGGGCTCGCTCCTAGTTAAATCGGCTCCTCTGGATACTCCTCCTCTGGCGAGGTTGCTTCTTCTTCAAGCTGAAGTTGTGTTGTTGTGGGGTGAGTACTTTGAGCACTTCGACAAGTCATGCCTGAGAATGCAATGCTAATATTCTATATGCATGGCTTAGTACAAAGGATAGGCTATGGTTCATAAGCGATCTGACATTCAAAATGTGATAATAGATTGCAAAGCGATAAAAGCGATAATAAGAATAATAGCTTTCACAAACATTTCAATCGTAAATCATTTTTCCATCCTAAGTCAAGTTCCTCATTACCAACCCCAAGCATTTTTCCATAAACAATTCATTTTCATGAAAATCTAACCCTTGGCCGTAATCAAGGGCTGGGGAAAACGGCGATGCCATGGCGCTCCGGCGTTCTCGGCGTGAAAAGTAGCGCTCGGCGCGGCGTGGCGAGTGAGTTCGAGGTGCTACAGGCGGCGGTGGAGGTGATGGCGGCGGTGGGCAGCAAAAGAACTCGGCGGAAGGCCGGGGACCGGCGAGCTCGTCTGATGGCGGCGTCTCGGCGTAGCGATTGTCTGGTGGGTGCGGCGCAAGGTGGAGATCACGACACGGGTGGCGGCGCATTAAATAGTGCCCTCGGCGTCCGTGAATCGCGTGAAACAAAGAGCCCCTGCGCGGCGGCGAAATCCGTGGCGGTCGGTTGTGTGGCGTGGCGTAGCGTGAGCCGTCGGATCGGATCGAATAGCGGCGGAGTTAGGGTTTTTTCGAGCAGGCGCCGATACTCGGCCCGATCTTGTTCATATGGATTTTTAATTCTTTTAGATTAAAATAATTCCCAAAAATAAAATAATTTATTTGGGGCATTAAAAATATCGAAAAATTCGGAAAAATTCTCATAAATATTTTAAGACATTTGTGACTCAAATAAAATATTTTCAGCAAAACTTTATTTTAACTTTTCCATTATTTAATTAATTTGATAAATGGTTTAATTCAAAATAAATTCAAATAATTCAATAAATCCAAATAAATCCAAATAAATTCAGAAATTCCCAAAAATTCAAAATACCATTTAAATGCAAGAAAAGCAAAAATTGAGGGTGTTACAATATATCGTAGAAGAAGCACCCACGAGTAACCTTCAAATTTTTGAGGTAGAAGGAGTAAATCGTGTGGCTTCTACTCCACATGAGGTGTCTGCCAGAGTGGAACTTCGGCTCTGCTTTATATGTACTCCAACATGGATGAAATGGAAAAATATTTGAGTAGAGTAGCGATTCATATTTTGTATCTTGAATTGTGTAATCTGAACCTATTCTCATTTGGTGAGTCCACGTGAATTCTTTGGCCCAACAACATTGGAAATACGCTTTCGCCAACCTACTATAGCGAGTTGGATAAGCTACACATGAGGGGTTAAACAATGACCCTAGTTTGGTTAATTTGGTTCCAAAAACATGTAATTTTATCCTCCCAATTTTCTAACCCTAAACTTCAAATTATTTCCAGTTGCACTTAGTAATGATGTCTTAACCTATCACGGTGTATGCTCGTCTGCGGCGTCCATGATGACTGCTGCAGCTATCTGCAGTACCGTTCACGACAAGAAACTTGATCGTTCACGATGCTAATGGGTTTTGTTTACGAGCAACAACATTGGAAGTGAGGCGTCCACTTGCGGACCCTTTGTGAATAGCGGAATGGTAACTAAGGCGTCTCTGCGATGCAAGTGGTAGCGTAATTAACTACTATGGTGTTCTTCAAAACATAATTGAGTACAAGTTTGGGGTCAAAAAATGAGTAGTTTTCTTTGAATGTGTTTGGTTTGATCCTAACAATAGCACTGCGTGTTGTGAATTTGGCATAGCGGAGGTCAAGCACCGATCAAAGGCTTCAAGGCCACGACAATTTCGTGCTTGCTCACGGAGTTGAGCAAGTGTACTACTGAACTATCCTCATCGGCTTGCATGCTTGGTGGGTAGCATATAAAGTTAACCCGTGAGCGGTTTATATCCTCCTAGGGATCTTGACTCGTCGACGATGCGATGGGCGATGAAAGCGGATGTCTACGGGAAGAAGGTGCGCCAAGATCTTTTCGGGTTGCTCATGGGGATGACCTTCATCGGTAGCCATCGATGCCACAGACCTAATAGTTGAGCCTCATCCATCAAAAGCGACATCGAGTTATGTGAAAATTCATCTTTCTAGACAACGAGTCACTAATGAACCTCGAGGCGATGAGTTTTGATAAGTACATATCCTCTTACTACTTTGATTATATTTCTTACTACTTCCACATTGTTGCTATAATTTATTATAAATGTGCAATCTAACTCTATTGAAACTTTTTGCAGATGTTAGAACGCGAAGGATAAGATTGTTGGTAGCTCGGTGGATCTACCTCCGAGGTGGGGGTAAGGGAAAAGTAAGGGGTCCGGTGGGCAGAGTCCTCGAGTCGGGCGGCCTCTTCAAGGGGTGTCGGGAGGCGAGCAGCGGCGGCTCTGGGGTGCATGGAGTGGGCACGAGAGGCCAGCAGTGCACTTATGCGCCTCGACTCCTCGGACGAGTCTGAGGACTTAACACCAGCCGGAGGAGGTAGCGGAAGAGTTGGTGAGGATGATGGTGATGAAGAGATCGAGAGAGAATGGCTGTGGCGCCTTCTTCCTGACGTTCAGGTATTCGTGTTTTCAATGTTAATTTTTGTATGCATAGACTTGTGATTCTCATTTTTGGCATTTTTGGGTTAGGGATCCAACAACGTCCTCCCAAGAGCTGAAGCTAACGGTGGAGGTGATCGAGGCCCATGGAGATTGGTAAGTTAGTTTTCTCATTTTGAAAAAGTAACTTGTCGAGAATCTAACAGTTTGATTTCATTAATTGTATGCAATGGGATGGCGTGGCATGGGAGGTAGGCACCGGCGATCGCAGTTAGTTAGCGGTCTTGGGAGCTCTCTACCGCCACCACTACGAGGGTGCAGTGACCATCGGCGGGGTGCCTGGCAGCCTAAAGTGGGAGCACTATAGGTTGGCTCTGGGCGCGTCGTGGCACCTCTGTTGCCAGCGGTTTCGTCTCACGATTCTGGGTGAGTTCCTTACCTCTTTACAGTTCATTCATTTGTAGTGATATGTCGCTAGCTCAATAATTTCTTTTGCGGAGAGTGTCAGCCTAGAGGGCGGGGATGTCCTGCAAATCAGAAAGAGGGCAAAAGTCTTCAACAAAGGCGGCCCATAAGGTCGTGAAGGACATGATGTCAATGCATGCATCCAGGCGGTGTGTTCCTACTCCAAGGGGTGAAAAAGGGAAAATGACCAAGAAGCTCGGGGCCTCCAAGATCTACTGTCGAGGATGAGTACCTCGAGGCATCCATCCCGGTGATGAAGTGCCGGAAGCTTTCAGGTGCTTAATACCGCATCTTGGGCGTCGGTGACTTTGTTGCTAGGTCAACAAGCGAAACGCGAGGCGGTGACCGGTGTTGCACCGATGCGGCGCGGATGGACACCTCCGCTTAGCGGCGCATGGTAAGTATCTAGCCTTAGTTTAGTCGCTTTTGAATGCATGTCGCTAACTTTGGATTCTGAGGCTGGCTGGCGTTGCCTGAGCTACATCGATGTTTATCTTCGGGGACAAAGCAAACCGATCGATCGCGCATAGTGTGCACCGATCAACGACTTAGAGGATTGTGAGTTGTTCGATCTACTTTGATGAAATTTATGTCTTCAAACTATTGTTTGATATTGTTGGCATGCGAGGAGCAATATGGGGATGAAATGGCTCGGCGTCCACGGCGGAGTACGACTAGAGGCGAGGACCTCGATGTCTCGGCGCTATACAGTGGTGGGGCAAGAGACATGGAAGGTGAAATAATCCCCTTATTTGTGTATTGCCGAAATCTGATATCGTCAATAGTTGCGCTTTTATTAATGCCTTCGGTTTCATATATATACATTGCGGGTTCTCCATGTTCAGCGGGGTTGTGGACTCGGCGTCGCTCTGTCCCCAGGAAAGGCGTTGGGGTCCTCCTGAGCAGCCTTCGCTTCTCGAGGATAATCACGAGGTTCACGAGTCGAGGCGAGCTCGCCAGCGGCGTGGTGATAGCGAAATCTGAAGCGGAGATG
Source organism: Guadua angustifolia (assembly GCA_036346375.1). NCBI lineage: Eukaryota > Viridiplantae > Streptophyta > Magnoliopsida > Poales > Poaceae > Guadua > Guadua angustifolia. The sequence continues at coordinate 61,711,662 of CM070503.1, read as the reverse complement.
GCGTATTTAAGGCAAACGCAGGCGTACTTCCAGGGAGCTCTTTAGGTAAAAGCTCGAAATCTCAATATATTGATTAATTTTTACTATTGCGGATCTAACACTTTGACTATATGCAGCAACTCTACGCAACTGTGGGCACTCAACACGGCTTGCCTCGCTTGACCTCCTCTGCCATTCTTCGGGTATCCACCTCTAGGGCAAGCACAGTGAATAATTGTGCTTTAGGTTAATTCGGTTTGAAAATTATTTGTAATTCTAGACTAACATGAAATTTCATGACTCCTCTATAGTGTTCTTTTGTTATTCCAAATTTATTTTATGTTTTTATTGTGTTTGGTATGTACTCTTTGCTTTTAATCTAAGCGCTATCATTTGGCCAAGCTAGATAGAAGATTATATATATTTTTAATAATATCTTCCAATATTATTAGAGTTCAACTTAGTTAGTGTCCACAAGATTAAGGGACTAGTGTTTTTGCTTTAATGTGAGGATTTCTAATTTATTTGTCTTTTTCTTAGCAGCTCTAAAAGACATATCATGAGTTAAGTAACATGTAATAGATTGATAAATTGAATAGGTCCATTTCTTGGGCTTTGAACATCTTGTCATGTTTAATCTTAGTTGCTTGGTTCTTATCACACATGCTTTCGGTTTGAACTTTGAACTACTCTTGTTTGCAACCTCGCACTTTATTTCTTCCACTGAAATCACATATTCGGTTTGAAAATTATTTGTAATTCTAGACTAATATGAAATTTCATGACTCCTCTGCAGGGTTCTCAGCCTCCTTTGTCGTGGCACCCGTTTCCGCCTCCACCACCAGGGCCAGCTCGGGGTTTGAGCTACTTGCGCTCCTAATCTGAAATCGTGGATTCTTTGCCTCTGGAGGTAATGGCCATAATTCAAACACTCCGAGAGTTAGGATTGTACATTCTTGTGATGGATGGGATCTTGTGGTGAATAAAACTTGTGATATGATTTGGATTGATATATATGTTGGTGTATTTGCGATATTAATGTGATGCATTTGTAAATCTAATGTTAATATGATTTTGAAATTGTATGATGCATTTACGATTGTTACGAGTAATATATGTTGGCGTATGTGAAATTGTATGTGAATTTGCTTAAAAGCGTATTTTCAAGCAAAGGGGCGATTCAGAGGTACCTCGATATTTTAAATCGGCGGGTGGCAATGAAAATCTTGGGGCCATTCCTGTTGGGCAAACCCTGTATTTTAAATCGACCATCTTGTGAAGCGAAATGCGCCCGATATTTTAAATGGCTACTACGGCGGCGAAAATATGTCGGCGATGGCATGACGAGTCATCCATCGGCCACATTTTTAAATCGACTGCGGGGCCGACGAAAGCGTATTATTCATCGATGGCAAGCGAAAATAACTCCTATTTTCATTTACTTTTTTTAAGTGCTTTCGTCGGGAATCCCCTCGTTTTCGTTAGCATGTGGCCGACGAAAAAATATCATTTTCCTATGGCGATTTCCTAGCTATGCCCCCATTTATTTACTCTCAACCAGGCTTCACAATATCGATATTGCCATAATCAAATGAATTTTCATTTTAAAATTGTAGAAATTACCAATAAGTTTGAATTAAAAAATTTTGAACTCAGCGGTCTAACAATGGTGAAAAAAATCGAAAACCAAGAGATTTTCACTGATTTTCGATTGATTTTGCGATTTTTGTTTTCTAGAGATTTTTAATTTTTGGCGATTTTATTTGAATTTCACTGCACAGAAGAAAACTAAAAAAATTAAAAAAACTTAGAAAATTGTAAAATAATCCCAATTAATCTACAAAACACCTCATAGAAATTTCAATAATTTTTTAATTCATTTATTGTTTCTAAAAAATAAAAACAGCAATTAATGAAAAAGAACAGAGACACTTTCAGATTTTTACTAAAAGACCATGTAAAGGTCTATCCTTATGTGTGATGAGTAATTGACTAAATTGAAAAATAAGCTTTAAAAAGAAAAACTTGATAAAACATGTTGCGTTTACTTGCTAAGTTTCTTCTCTAGGTGTATTTGCCATGATTTGTGAAATTCAGAAATTCTCTAGAGTCTCTATAGCAACTTGGGTGAATCTTGTTTGATCCATACTTGAGTCCTTCACTAGCTTAACAATCAAAATGCTAAAATCAAAGTGAAGCAAAATTAACTCTTTTTATCGCATTAGACTTAACACCTCACATTCACAAGACGGACTTCTCATTGCACTTGAGATGAACTTGGAATGTGTTATGTATGACTAAGATCATTCTCTTAAGAGTTTTTCTTGACATGATCGAACATGGCTTGAGTCAATTGCTGTAAAAATACAAATATTAAAAAATATATGTGGGTAAAGAATGCAAATAATGTCAAACATTTGCACCCCGCTATGTCTTTTAAAGATTTAAAGAAAAATTTGCATACAATAAAAAAATAATAAGCTTGAAGGACCTTGTATGAACTTCTAGATTCCCCAAAGTGTTGAGTAGGTTGAACTCTAGGTTTTCTATTTGATCCTTTGAATGGCTTTGCTTCTAGTTTTGGAATTAATGACAAGTGTTGCTCATATTCAATTTTGTTAAAAATGATATGGTTTCAGTTAAATCTTGCTAGCAAAATGTTAATTTGCACTTGGACATGCCTTAGCTTAGTCTATTTTTGTCATAACTTAGTTTGGTGTCGTAACTTGTCTTGTTGATCACTTGGATAATCTTCAAAACTCTCTTAGGCTGCATTACTTGCATAAAAACAACAAAAAGGGAGGAGAAAAGAAAATGTCATCTTGATGCCTATATTGCCAAAAGGGAAAAAGTCGTGAAAATGCATCATTTTGCATCTTGATTCATCTTAATTCTTATGATCTTTGTAAATCTTTGCTATCTTTTATAGATCATAAGTATTTCTATTTATCAACTTGGTCATATTTTTGCTTTCCATTTCTTTGGTCAAGTTTGGCTTTGCATTCAAATTGCTTTCTTCTATCCTTCTTCAAACTCAAAACTTATACCTTTCCATGTGTTTGTCAACATACTCAACAAGGGGAGATTGAAAGACCATGTGAAGGTCTATCCTTGTGTGTGATGAGTAATTGGCGAGATTTAAGTTTGGTTTGATTTGAATTGGATTTTGATTTGAATCAATTTGAGTGTTGGTTGCTTTGCCCGGTGCTACGGCCTAGGAAGGCGGTATGCCGGACCTGAGCAAAATTATGGTGATTAATAATTTTGGGATAATCATTGAATATCTTTGTGGGCATTGCTATGTGAAAAGTTTTCCTTGTCTTTCATGGTTGCGAGGCGTATTTGCTAGATCATGATGAGGCGGAGGATGACCGAGGACTAGGTGAGGGCGTCGGAGGTTGAGGCGGTCGGAGATCGCCGGAAGATGATCGGAGATGGAGTCAGGGCAGGCTAAGAAGACAAGGAAGGAGGAGCTGCTAGCTAGGCAGCTGCGTGGATCAAGTAAGGCCGTCGGATTGCGATCTAGTTGATAGGTTAGTGGGTCTAAGTAGTATATTTTGAAAACCGTGCAAGAAAACCCGTTATGTGTGTGGGTTTTGGGTTAGCCCTTGTATGGCTGTGTGAGTGGGTTAATCTTAGCCCATAGATGAGTGCTCTAGGGTTGAGGGACTCATCCAAAGGTGGTAGGTGGCCCAAAAGTAGTATAAATAGGGGTGAAGGGTTCACCTCCTCCCCTTGAAGGTTGTAGAGGTTTTTGTGCTCTTTTGAGTTTTGCCCACCTTATTGTGAGGCTTTGTAAATCTCCTCCTTCCAGAAATGCAAATCTTTTCCTTCATGCTTGAATTTACATTAGGCATTTACTTTATGTCTTAAATTCAGCATTTAAATTCATGCGATTTACTTTCTCGCAATTTACTTTCTTGCAATTTGGATTTGCCTCCCCTCCTTCTAAATGCTGATAAACTTGGATGTATTGAGTGTGTTCATCTGGTTTTCCATCTCTTTTGCACTCTAGGATTGACTAGAGATCAAGTTTTCTATCAAGTTGCATCTTTGTCCAGAACTTGTTTTTCGTACAGTAGTCAGTTTTTTATTTTTAGAAATATCTAGAAAAATCATTTTTTGAGTGATTCTTATTGGAGAATGTGCGGTACTCTCATATCCATCTGTGAAAAAATTTTGAAGTCCTTGATCGCACGTTTGGGCCATGAGGTAAAAACCAAGCCACAAATTTTCTACTCGAAGTTCATGACAGTATGTGATATTTGATTTTTGCTGATTTTCCTACAAGGATTTTTGAGGTGATCTTTGGTAGAGTTCTTCAGGATGCATTTTCTCATAGGAAAAATAATTTCCAAAATTTCTAGAGCACCGAAGTCCATCAACCACCTGCTCCAAGTGAGGACGGTTTCTAAAAATTCTGCTTTTGCTTTTCAGAAAGTAAATGTTGTGATTTGGCTCAATCTCCTTTCTAAAAGTAAGAGTTGAATTGATTCCTTTTGTTTTGGATACTTGACAACTAGGATTGTGACTCAAAAATGCCCACATATTCCATGGTTCTTATATCCATGTAAACTAAGGGTACACATAATTGTCAAGTTGTTCGGATCTTTCACAATTTATTTTGCGCGATCTTTTCAAGGTCTTAGTTGGAGTATTTTGTGGGGAAAATTTTGTTCGCGACCATTCACTCTCCCTCTGTTCGCCATCTCGATCCTTCATTTACAAAAATTTACAAGTTTGATCATGCTCTTAAATTTTAATGGTATCCATAAAGAGTTCCCAAGGATCATGTAGTGAAATGTTTAGAAATATTAGACTTCATCGAGGATTTCATAATTTCTCACCTAAAATATTGCTTCCAACTAGAGTATGTGGTGTTTTTTTTGGGCCGCGGTGTTTTTTTACCTCTAGAACAATAACAAAGAAGAGTTTGACCTGAGAATATAAATAACTTAGCGAAGAAAATCACAATCAATTCTCATGGTTAGAACCGATTGTGATGTCATAACGTTAGAACCGATTGTTATGTGTCTAATTCTATATAATCTAAGAATCGATTGTGATGATTGCCCACCAAATTATTATATCCTTGCCAAGTCATCTATGACAGTTTTTTTTCCTGATAAGTTAGAAAACAATCCAGATAAAACCGATTGTTATCCGTCCCGTTTTCACCCTTACTGTGCGTGTCTGCTATGCCTATGCGGAGGCTGTGCTTCTATAGCCTACAGCCACCTCCCGATTAGAGTACATCCCGACTTATTTAATCGCGTCCATCTGTGTCTCTAAGAAACAACCAGGCGGACCTTTCTTTAACGGTGCTGTAATCGGGGAAATGTTTGCATGTGACCGATACTCTACTTATTTAATTCTGTTGGCAATCGCGTGCGTCTGCATATGCCCACATCAAATCATGCCAACTCTTCCTGGCTGCCAAAAGCATCACCTCAGAAGGAAAAAGTGAAACGTAGAGTCACTTTTGCTGTACCGCTACTGGATGAGCATGAGAAGAACCAGAAGGAGGGAGCCCTCATCAGGCCGGGAGACGCCAGGGGAGGAAAGACCTTGGATAAGCGAATGCAGTTGAAGCCGAAGGTATGTTCTAATTTCCTGGCCCCTGAATGCTCTCTGCATCTCTCTGAGCTTTCCAGTATAGATCCCATTATTCTGGAAGGGGACTATAGGGTATTCCATGATTTTCGGGCTGTTGATGTTTTGCGGGTTGGGGATGAGATAATCAAATTGCAAGCGGGGAGTAATCACTCTATGCTGGCGCCAAATGCTGCACCTACCGATATAACCCCTGCTGCTTGTCCCATACTGTCGCCCAGCCTATGCCAAATGGAAACTACTAATTCACACGCCGAAATTAAGACCCCTGATGCACCAACAGACCAACTGGGTATACTAGACACTACTGAAAATAGCTGTCCGTGGGTTGGGGATGAGATTCTCAATTTGAAGGAGGGGGGTAATAGCTCTATGCTCATACCGTTTGCTGAACCCACCAAAATAACGGCAAGTTCTAGTCCTCCCACCGAAATTGAGGTCCCTGAACACACTAGAGCCGCAAGCATCACAATTGGATATACTACAGCAACAGCAAACACACAACTGGATATACTAGACCAACAAGCGCCACAAGACCGACAAACAGATGCTCAAGAATCAGTAATTACAGACCAAAGCGCAACTAGTAACCAGTTGGGTTTAGAAGATTTTTTATTAGCAATTTCACACAACACTGAAAAGCCCATCCTGCAATCCCCTCCGTGCATCAATGAACTGGAACCATACAAGACCGAAAACATGAGAGCTTCACCTAACAATTCCACACAAAGAAAGAGCATTAGATTAGCTGCAAAGGCCAAATCAAGATTAGGAGTCAACAAAGGAAGTATTCAACTAGCCCAAGAACTACTAATGACAAAACTCTCCAACACAATCTGAAAACTCACATGATGATTTATTTGAACAGCTAGCTGGGCATTTCGAAAGACCAATTAGCAAAGAAAAGGTGGAGGCCCTCCTGGATCTGGTGAACCACGGCAACACCAAACACAAGGCCAAAAAGAAGGCGGCTAAGGTAGCGTCGGCGACAAAGACTGCTCTCAACTGAGGGTTTCAGCGGGGAGGTCGGTAGGAGGTAGCAGATTATGATGTTGCAAAACTTGTTAGAAGAGCTACACGGCAGACAGTGGGCAATTGCGGTTGTGCTTAGTCTGGTTACTGATGTTCACCTTTTTGTCGGCAAAACAAGGCTACCAACTGCCCGTATTTATTCTGATGATGTATGGGCCATTAGGCCTTTGTATCGTACTTATTCTGATGATGTGGTTCTGGACTTGTTAGAACAGCTGCACGGCAGACAGTGGGCAATTGCAGTTAAGCTAAGTCTGGTTGCTGATGTTCACCTTTTTGTCGGCAAAACAAGGCTACCAACTGCCCATATTTATTCTAATGATGTATGGGCCATTAGGCCATTGTACCTGGGACTAATACCCAAACAAGTTGTGGTTCTGGTTCTATGTATTTTGGCTATATGTCGGAGAACTAATGTAAGCCTAACCTCCCCTGTAGTGGTATACTTAGTTTCTAATGTCAACAAATTGTACTGTTCTATCATGGAATGTTAGAGGCTTAAATGATCCAGCTAAGCGAGAAAGTGTTAAGCGTTTCATTACATCAGCGATTACTTCTGATTGTGTGTCTCGAAGCGAAAATAGCAAACTGGACAAGAGGTCTGCTAATCGAAACTTTGGGGATGAGGCTAGCTACCCAGACCACATGTATACCATCCAATGGTTCCTCTGGCGGAATCCTGCTTGCGGCTTTAGATGATATTTACGACCTTCAGAATACTAGAACTACACTGCATACAATCACCGCAACGCTAACCTCGAGATATAACGTGGAAGCATGGGACATCACGGGGGTGTATGGACCGCAAGCGGACACTGACAAAAGAAATTTCCTAACAGAGCTTGAAGCACTCAATCGAACAGTACTGCCCAAGTGGTTGATATTAGGGGACTTCAATCTCATCAGACAAAGGAATGAAAAGAACAGAGGCCCGACCAATAGGAGAATGATGCAACGCTTCAATCATACCATCAATAGATTACAACTTTTGGAACTTGATCTACAAGGCCGCAGATTCACTTGGTCAAATGAACAGAATCCGCCCACCATGACAAGAATAGACCAATTTCTGGCAACAACAGAATGGCATGACGTCTTCCCAAATGCAGATCTGTGCGCAATGGCGACTATGACATCCGATCATTGTCCTCTCCTAATGCAAAGAAACACTACCTTTCAATACTTTAAAGGTTTTCGCTTTGAAGCTTGTTGGACCACTATGCCGGGGTTCCAAGAGACAATGGCTCAATCCTGGACACAGCCGGTCCATACATCTGACACTTTACTAAAGTTGAATATCAAAATGATCAGAACAGCTAAGGCATTAAAGACCTGGAGGAGGAAAACTTTCGCAAATTTAGCACTGCAAACAGCTTTGATTCAAGTCATAATCACCATCCTTGAAAGCATCCAAGAAAGACGACCACTATCTCAAGATGAAATTGATTTTCGGAAAATTCTCAAAACCAAACTTCTCGGTCTAGCTGCCATCCAGAAATCAAGGGCTAGGCAACATGCGAGACTAACAAACATCCGAATGGGGGACTCCAATACTCGTTTCTTCCACTTAATGGCTAGCTTAAGAAGGCGTAGAAATCTCATTCGAGTCCTACAAAGAGACGATAAAGTTATGCTCACCCAATAAGACAAACTGAACGAAGCATACCTGTATTTCCGAAAGGGATTGGGACAACACGGAGTAAGGGACAAAGCACTGCGATGGGATTCCTTGGGTTACATTGCAAGAGATCTCAGCGACTTGGAGGCCCAGATCACTGATGATGAGATCATTAGCACCATACAGGATCTTCCTTCGCAGAAGGCTCCAGGACAATGGGTATATTGGCCTATTCTACAAAACTTGCCTTAATATCATCAGAAACGATATAGTGGAAGCAATAAAAGATTTCTTCAATTTTCGTCATGAAAAGTTGCACAAGTTTAATGAAGCCAACATTGTCCAACTTCCGAAAACAGAACAGGCAAATAGATTGGAATGCTTCAGGCCTATCAGCCTTATAAATAGCTTCATGAAGATTATCACCAAAATTCTGGCAAATAGGCTTGCTCTCAGGCTAGATGACTTGGTCTCAGTCTCACAGAATGCTTTCATCAAAAAGAGATGCATCCACGATAACTTCCTATACGTCCAAAGAGTAATCCGAAAACTACACAAAGAAAAGAAGCCGGTGCTTTCGATTCACTGAACTGGAGTAATCTTCTTGAAGTCCTTCAGGCCCTAGGCTTTGGATGGAAATGGCGTGAATGGGTGGCTGCAATCCTCAGAACTTCATCCTCAAAAACTCTAATCAACGGATAACCAACAGCGACAATAAGACACGCACGTGGGGTTCGACAAGGAGATCCTCTATCCCCCTTTTCATCCTGTAATTGACCCCTACAAAGCTGCTAGAATTGGCGGCGAATAGAGTATTCTCAAACCGGTGCTCCATGGTGGCAAGGCTTATTTGCTCTTTGTCTGTGAGCAGCCGATGATTTTTTAAATGCAAATGCAGATGAACTAACAGCCCTCAATCGAATTCTAAAAATCTTTGGAAGGTGCTCGGGTCTAAAAATAAACATCTCCAAAACTGAAATTTATCCGATCAGATGCCAACAAGACTTACTACAAGAATTGTTGAACATTTTTCCGGGAAAACTCTCAACCTTCCCAGGGAAGTATCTTGGCCTCCCCTTACACATCAGGCAGCTAAGGCGAATCGAAATTCAACCTCTGATTGATAAAATGAGCAACAGGCTTGCAGGATGGAAAGGTAAACTACTTACCAGAGCTGGAAGGGAAACCCTGGTCAAATCCGTGCTTACATCTCAACCAATCTATCATATGACGGTCTTCCACTACACCATCACCCATTGGTTCCTGATGGCAGATGAAAGTTTTCCCAAAGCAAGATGTCATAGTATGGGCACAACTTGATAAATTTTGGCGCATTCCTAGATCTTGCAAACCCCTCTCGGTACTCAAGAGTTTCAGCCGGGATCATCGAGAAAATAAAATGGTTGCGATTGACATTTTGGATTCGATAAAGTACCAGGACAAAGGTTCTCCATTCTTTGAAAAAGGTCACGAGCATGATGTACTAAGCTCAAATCCACCGGAATTGTGTCTTACATCACATGGATTTTTTAAAAAAAAAATGAACCAAACACGACCGAACCATAGTTATCGAGAAAATTTGGTCCACAAGCGATGAAGCGGCGCACAATTCTCGATGTAAGGATAAAATGCGTGAGGGCACAGATTGATTTAGAAAAGATAGACCTTGAGGAGGGTGGACTTGCATGGCCGTTGGGGCGAGGAGCATCGAGGCTCCCGGCGAGGCACGCGGAGGAGCACTCCTTGAGCACCGCAACACCTGCCCAGGTGTCGTTCCGAGAACCCGACGCCTTGGCCCTCGATGGCAGAGAGAGGAGGCGGAGGGAGGCCGAGTGAGCACTGGCTGACAAGGGGGGCTGGTGGCGGCGATGTGGAGGAGGCGGATCTGGTGGCGATTGGGGTTGGGGGCGGGGGAGCGGTGCAGTTGGGGGCAGCGGAGGTGGTGGCGATTGGGGTTGGGATGGCGAGACTCGGGGGGCGGAGCTGGAGGCGACTAGGGGCGGAGCTGATGCGGCGATTGGGGTTAGGGCTGTGGCGTGAAAGGGGCGGAGGCTGTGGCGGCGCGCCTTCTTCTGCGAACGATGGGGATTTTTGGTGGGGGCGGAGTTAGGGTAAAATGGCGAAGCAAAATTTTGGTCCAGCCGCCCAAGTTAGGGTAAAATGGCGATTTCACTTGACTTGGCGGCGCTCGTGTGAACATTTTGGTGGGGACAGATCAATCTTTCTCGGCGAGACCGATTGACCGCGTAAATACTACTACGCAAACAGACAATTCGACCCTACAAGTTCTCGGTTTTGCTTGAAGCGGACCGTTTGTCCATACTAAACGAATTGCCGACATATAATCTGTCGTAAGGAATTACCAACAGACTGTTCGACATTGAACATCAACCTTTCCCGACAGAAGTCTGTCGCTATATTTGTGTCATGGTGTAGTGTTCCCAGTGCAAAGATGACTGATTCGATGTATTGATAAACTTAGACGGAGTTTCCTTTGGAGTGGGAAGGAACGAAAAGCGTAGTGGGGTCATTGCTTGATCAAATGGCGATAACACTGCCAAAAACCAAGGGGCGGGTATCAAGGATATGGAGCGTTTTGCCGTGCTCTTAGACTTCGGTGGCTTTGGTTCAAATGGAAAAACAGCGAAAGGGCTTGGTCGGGACTGGATCTACCTTGTGATGAAACGGATATAACCCTCTTCAACGCTTCTACAGTGGTCACGGTAGGAAACGGTAAACTAGCGGACTTTTGGAGATCAAGCTGGGTACAAGGAAAAGCCCCAAAAAAACATTGCTCCGACCCTTTTCCAACTGGCAAGAAGAAAGAACATCTTGGTACAACAGGCCTTGGCAAACAACTACTAGGTCCGCTGTTGTACTCCGTTGACCTCCCAAAATGAAGTGCGGGAATTTGTGGATCTTCATGAAGCAATTCGAAGAGTCAATAGAGATGAGCAGAGAGTTGATCAAATAACCTGGCGCTAGACATCTAATGGACAATATTCAGCTAAGAGTGCCTACCTCGTGCAATTTGACACTGTTTACAGTAAGATGAAGATTTCACCAATATGGAAGGCCAAAGCTGAACCTAAATGTCGATTTTTTGCATGGAAATTGCTTCACAACAAAATTTTAACAGCTGATAACATGTTCAAAAGGGGTTGGCCATGCAATGCGATATGCAGCCTTTGCAACGCATCACCGGAAACAATGAATCACCTCTGTAAAGACTGCTATTTCGCTAGATAAGTTTGGGAGCTTCTACTGAGATAGGGAAAATTGGATCGATGGCAGAATCTGAGTCACGACGGCTCGATTTATAGGTGGTGGAGAAGGCTAAGAATCCAGTATGACAAAGAGAAGCGACGTGATTTGGATGGTCTGCTAATTTATTTCTGGTGGAATCTGTAGCTAGAGAGAAATCAACACATATTTCAGGGGAAGAATAGAACAACTGAACAGGTGGCTACATCGATCAAGGACGCGGTGATTGATCATGGTTTTGCATGGCGCACAAAAACTACGAATTAGCGTCTTACTGACCTTAGGCACGTCCTCCTGTGTATGAGTGGTGTTTAGTGGCATTAGGGGTGTGTGGGGTGTGTATGGTGGTTAGTTTGGCGGGTAACAACGTGTGCTATGTTACCTCTCTTTTTTCTGTCCTGTGAGGTTTTTTCGGGACCGGTTTTTTCCTTATAAAAACTGGGCCATCACTCTTTTCCCTTCTTAATAAATTTTGCGGCAACTCTCTTGCTGCTCTTTCAAAAAAAAATCCTTGATTAGGTTCTGCATGTGAGCTGACATGGCCATTGAATTAAACATGTGATTTAATTCGTGATAAGTAGTGTTTCTTTGCTTTCTCTTCCAACATAAGTTGTATAAATCTTAAAGCAAATAATAACCATTTACTGTTTATTCTTATTTAATATTTGTGCAACTTTAAAAACGAAAAACATACAAACACCTCTCTCGATTTAGGGCATGTTTGGGTAAGCTGTAGGTTTTCTAAAAAGCTACTTTTTGGTTTTATGAGGTGAAAAGCAGCTATAACTTTTATAAGAGGCTGTTTGGCGAACAACTAATTTTTCTCAGGAATAAACCGCAAAAGCATGTACCGACTAGCTTTCAGTTTTTTTTCCCTTTTACTCGTTATATGTAGCTTTTAGTTTGTAAAAAAACCGTTTAAAAGCTAAGATGTTTAGAAGTCTTCCTAACTTTTTTGAAGCTAAAACTGACTTACAGCCCTCCATACAGGCCGCTATATTTCGCTGGTCGATCGATCGAGCACCACCACAGCTACATCTTTAATTAGTTTGTGTTTTACGACGTTTGCGTTAGTGGTAGCGAACATCAGCAGTCTTTTGTCTTCAGGGTTTTGGCTTTGATCGGAGCGACAGACAAGAACGATCGATCACTCACTACCGGAATGCCAACCAGCTTGATTGAAAGGCCGCCGTCTGCATTCAGTGCTACATTAATAAGCCAACAGATCAGGCGAATCTACAAATTCTGGTACCGGCCACGATGTTAGATAGAATCATCCATGGAAATTGAAGATGAGATGTTACAGACCAACTGGGAAGACATATCGTAATATGATCAGTGAAAATGTATACCACTTGGCATAAACAACTAAGATAAAATTAGACCATACATATCGTAATTAACTAAAATTTCTTATAACACTTCCACGATTAAAATTTGTAAATACCGTAGCCGTCCCGTAATAAAGCACACAACAAGAAGAAATATAATTCTCTTATCTTGGTTTATTGCCGTATGATATGCATATATATGTGATAACCCCAACTTGCTTTCGTTGCTTCATCTTATTAGCGAGCCATTCCTTGCATCCCTGGCGGCGAAGTTATCATCCTCCGCGAGCACGATTCCCATCCTTGAGCAACCAAAAATATATCCATTCTCATCGGTCAAACTTTAACTTGTACAACTGCGTATTATATACATGTATATATGCAATGCAGATATCTAATATAAGATCTATACGACAAATAAATCATTCACGAATAATTAACTTGAGAAACTAGCTAGCCAAGAGCAAATCCGTCATTGTGTTTAAAGATTTATGCAATGCAATTTGCAGTGACGAATGAATGAATATGCGGCCGTACCTAGCGCGGGGTCGAGGCCGCGGTTTTTGAGCTCGCGGTGCATCTGGCAGAGCGCGCAGGGCTCGCAGCACCAGTGGACGCAGCAGTCGGCGCACGGCGTCTCCGGCAGGCCGTACGCCGCCCGGAGCTTGGAGCGGTAGGCGCAGGAGTAGAGGCATTGGCACAGCCCCGACGTGCAGTAGAGTATGATGCAGTACAGAGCGCCGCTCAGGAAGCACGCTGACACACACACGTACGATTACAGTAAACTGGTCAGGCAGGTCTAAATTTTGCAATACAATCCCGGCAGAAATTGATTGCACAGAATTCCTGCATTATATCGGTACTCCATCTGTTTCGAAATATAAGACATACAGTTTGAATGATCTTATATATAGATTTGATGAGGATTTTTCAACTATGCCTCTATTTATTTACTCTCAACTAGGCTTCACAATATCGATATTGTGATAATCGAATGAATTTTCATTTTGAAAATCATAGAAATTACCAAGAAGTTTGAATTCAAAAATTTTGAACTCAGCGGTCAAATAATGGCGAAAAAATAACAAACCGAGAGATTTTCACTAATTTTTGACTAGTTTTATTCGATAATCGACTGATTTTTTATTTTCTAGTGTTTTTTATTTTTGAGCAATTTTATTTGATTTTTAGCACACTGATGGAAAACTACAAAAATAAAAAACTTAGAAAAAATTGTAGAAAAATTATAAAAATTGTAAAACAATCCCAATTAATCTACAAAACATGTCATAGAAATTTCAATAATTTTTGAATTCATTTATTGTCTCTAGAAAATAAAAAATAGCAATTAATGAAAAGGAACAGAGACACTTCCAAATTTTTACAAAAAATTACAAGCTTGATCATGCTCTTAAATTTCAATGGTATCCATAAAGAGTTCCCAAGAATCATGTAGTGTCCCTAGAAAATAAAAAATAGAAAAGGATATACAAAGACAGTAGCACTATTAGAATTTTTAAAAATACACGTCTGAAAATCATCTGAAAATTTTATAGAATAATTATCATTGCCTCCAAATCACAGAAATTTTTTTTCAGAAATATTAGACTTAATTTAGTGCCCCTAGAAAATCAAAAAACAGAATAGTATATCAAAAGACAGTAGTATTGTTAGAATTTTTAAAAAAACACACAGATCAGATAATTATCTAAAAATTTTAAAGTATCATTAGAATTGCCTCAGGACATAAAATAAAAAAAATTAACACTTTTTGATAAATTTTTCTAATTTTGTTGAATTTGCATTTGCATTTCATCGGTTTACCGAGTGGTTTTATATACAAACCAGCTCGATATGGTCGATAATCATAATTTGTGAGATTATCGACAATATTGCGAACCATGCTCTCAATCTTGTGTATTTATTCATTACAACTAACACAAAGTATTATCTCTCACCTTTCAAAATAATTAAGTGGGGGTACCTAAGTCATTTTCTATCTTAATTACCTTTCTCAGTTTTACAGTAATCTTAATCCTTGTGCACAGTCAAAATATTCTTATATTCTAAAAGGAGTGAGTATCTTGTAATTGTAGAGCTAGCCATGGACGCAATTAATTAAGCTTGCTGTTTGTATCTTACATGGCGCGCCCTGTCGACGATCTCTGCGATCTGGCCGAAGGCGATGCACGGGCACCACCACGTCAGGCAACCTGCAATAGGCTCGATCAGTTGTCAGGGTAAACTTTACTTACTACTAGCATAGTGAACGGGTAAACTTTACTTACTACTAGCATAGTGAAATAGGGACGATATATCTCAGATAATTATACCATAACTCCGTAACGGTGTTTTCACCGTTCTTAGGTACCGTGAAGTACCACCAAATTATCATTTAACTCGTGTACTTCTTAGTACATTTATCATTTAAACACTTGATACTTATTGCATTAACTCAATATATATATATATATATATATATAGTTTGGTACGTTTCAAGGGTAGTAAAAAACATTCCCTAATTTTTTTGATGGGACAATCTTGGAAAGTTGTTTGGAGTAAAACCTAACGACGGATACATGATTACTCACAGCTGTAGCAGTCATCGAAGCAGTCGCAGAGGCCGGTAGTCCATGGCTGTCCCTGCCGCAACGCAGCCGGTGGCGGCACGACGTAGGGCCCACCAGCCATAGGCGGGGCGCTGGGAGGGTAGACCATGCCG
Organism: Guadua angustifolia; assembly: GCA_036346375.1. Classification (NCBI taxonomy): domain Eukaryota; kingdom Viridiplantae; phylum Streptophyta; class Magnoliopsida; order Poales; family Poaceae; genus Guadua; species Guadua angustifolia. Next base: position 61,696,103 of record CM070503.1, on the reverse strand, counting down.
ACGGGGATGCCGGTCGCCGGCACCAGCGGTGGACGAGTGGCCTCCGACGACTCACCGTCTACCTTAGGATACATTGCCGGGAGCTGCAACTTGGTATGAAGGTTTGTTAGAGGTGCAGTGTGTCGTGCGTATCGGGGGAGATATTTATGTGCGTAGGCGAAACGATGCTAATTGGTGCTTAGCGGGGGAGAGTTGTTGTGCGAAAGTTCTGGTTTGACAGGTTCTGTCTGTATGTATGTATGATCGAGTCGCAGCTATAAAATTAAGTCAGTCTTCTTCTGGGTGAAATTTCCGAGCAAATTGCCAGTGCAACTAGGTCTTGGTTTTCGTCGAAAGCAAGAAATGGTCGCCGGCTGACTTGCAGCTAGGTACGTAGCGATGTAATACGTATAGTGAGTCTTGTGGGCAGGGCAGCTGCATCGATCTTGGCTTACGTTTAGATCGAAAAAGACATGGGGTTAAGGAGTCCCCGATAGAACTAATGAACAACATTAGCTAGCCTAAGTTATGATCATCAAAAACGTAATGCGGAAACAAATCATTAGATGCTTGCACTGACCCTGTGAAGAAGAAGTAGCCATTAGTATTCGGTCGGCGATTGTTTTGAGCGACGGCGAAGTGCACTACAGGAAACGAGCTCTGTGTCCTCGGCCGAAACATTTTTATAAATCGGTAAAATGGCGGCGACAAAATTTTACATCTCGGCGGCCTCAATAAAAATCGGCGACATATATCGCCAAGCGAGCTATGTCGTCGGCTAGACCAAACCGCCGATAAAGAGAGAGGCGTGTCGTCGGCCCACCTACCCGCCGCCGACAGAGAGCGGTTGTGTGTCGTCGCCGCCCTACCCGCCCGACCACAGGCACTCCGCCCCAGATGGGAAACATCGGTAGCGTGATGAAATTTGAATTTCACATCCGCCAACACAAGCGTATCGTCGGCCCACCTACCCGCCCGACCACAGAGAGCCAGACTGTGTCATCGGCCCTCCTACCCCGCCGACCACGGGCACTCGCATGTGGGACCAACATGCGGGATGCTCGAAATTTGGACCCGATGGCAAGAAGACTTTTGTCGTCGGAGAGAAATAGCCGACGACAAAAACATTTCTATGTCGACGGGACAAAGTGGCGGCGACCTGACACAAAATTTTGTCCACGGCTTTATTTTGGTAGCGATAATAATAATTCAGATTAATTGAAAACCAATTTGAAAATGTTTTTGTTGTTTTTAAAATTAAGAAAAAATTAAATAGAGCTTTAGAATAGTTGTTAGGCAATATACATCTATATGACATGTAATTTTTATTATTTAATTAATTGGTATATTCTGGTATTTGTGTGTATGTGTCTCATAGCGTTACCTCGAGTACTTTGAGTTGAACCTTGTGACGATTCAACGAGACCAATTGAAAAAGCGAGAATGACTTGGAATAGGCTGTGCATGTTGTAAAACCTTTAAGTCATCATAGAAATGTTTCGTTTGACCCGTCGTAGGCTACAAAAGTATCGAAGAAGAATGTACGGTGGTGGCGACTCTGTTACTCTCCTTGAGTTTTCAGAAGAATTTGTTCTGACGATGAAATGCCGGGCGAAAGAAGAGCGAGCAATCAGCTGGAATAGGTTGTGTATGTTCTAAGAATCTTAAATTGGTCTTAAAAATGTATGTTGAACGTTTTGCAGTGTTTTAAAATCTTGTGAATGGGACCCAGTGTCGTCGGTTCTTTGCTAACCGCGGACATTACATTGTCTCTCTGACTGTGGGCCCATGCATGCCGAATCACGTAGGACCGTATCGTGTCCATGACCTAAGTGTGGCGAGGACACAGTGTCGAAACTTCTTGTGTTGGCACAATGTGCGTGTCGGCTGACCTAAGTGTGGCCGAGGACACAGGTCGGCCATTATTATACCCCGTAGCCGAACTTGACTCTCTGTCTCTCTGGCCTGCTCGCCATTTCTCTCTGCCGCTCGCGATTGGCCGCCGTTCTCGCCTCCATTGCGCCGCCGCCTCCCGTCGGTGGCCCGCCTCCCGGCGCATCCTGCCCCGGTGGCCCGCCTCTAGCATCCTCGGCAAGCACCTCCACCCTTGGTCGGCCCGCCTCGCCCCAGCCGCCCACCCGCCTCCACCGGCGCCTCACCCGCCCGGCCCCGCCTCGCCCCGGCCCTGCCCCCGCCTCCACGGCGCCTCGGCCCGCCCGGCCTGCCGCCTCCTTGGGCAGCCAGCGCAGAGCCTCACTGCCGCGCCTCCGTTGTGCCCTCCTCTCCTCTGCAGGTGCTTCTCTGGCCGACGACTCGTGGTGCCTCCTCCTCTTTGGTGTGTGAAATTGGAGTATATCTTCTTTGGGTTTAGCTTGCATGTATGGTGTTTGTGCAAATGTCTAGCTAGGATTTGATTTTGAGATGATTTTGGTTAGAGGATGGGAGAGATTAGAAATTGTGTTTGATGTGATTTAGCAAGGTAGACACATTATCGCTAGAGATTTTACATTGTATCTGGGAGAGATTATTATGCACCATGTCTTGCATAGGAGGATTCATGTGGGGTCCTACTTGACATTAGAAAGAGCATTCAAAGATTATCTAGCAAGCCGGAGGAAACAAAAGTGATGCTTGATATGCCTCCAGATTTAGTGGGCATATTGCTAAATTCGAGGCCTTTGTTGATTTTTGCCTACATGTCTTGTTTAGGAGAACAATAATTGTGGGAGGTCGTCCACACACGAACCACGCCTTGGCTTTCGAAGCTCGTCCACGCCGTCGGTCCGCCCTCGACCTCCTAGTCGCCATCTCCGGTTAAGGTAATCTCGGTGGAGCCATTTCTTTTCTATGATGAATGTAGCCCAATATATATACGAATGTAGTCTAAATTTGTGATGGAATGTATGTGCATAATGTTGTGATGCAATGAAATGTATATGCAAAATGTGGAGAGCAATCCATGAGAAATGTATATGCTATATGTGGTTGTTATTATATTAAATCTCGTCTTTTGTCTGCTGAGTAGATGTCCTAGGTTTAGGGAGGTCTTGCCGAAATTTCTAATAATTTGGTAAGTTACTTGATTGGTACAATTACATAGGATCGCATATGATATTTCATCGGGGATTACTTAGAACCGTAGCTAACTTGATACTCAACTAGACAACGGATCGTTCTTGAGCTAAATCCTTTACAAAATGCGAGTCAAGCAAGGAATATCTGGGCATTATTCTAGTGTGGCTAACAAATCATATATAACCTCGATGAGTGGTATGGTTGTTGTGCATTTTAATTCTGTAGAGATTCAAATGGACATGATATGTAATTCTAGTGTTTTCGATTTCTGGAATCCAAATAGGAACTAAGGCATTTGTGTGGGAAAAAAAATAAATGATTCGGTGTGTATATATAGTGTATATTGCTTGCAAATCACAACATATAAAATTTTTATTAGAATTGCGTTTTGTAGCGTCAACCGAGCGAGTTAAACCGTTGTTGGGGCGCATATTTTTCGTAAGGAGCTCGGGGCGGTAATTCGTTGGGTTCCATTACGAAAAGTGTTATGCGCTCTCGAGGTCCATCACGTTTTGGACAGCCCCACGGATGTCTTGGCTTGAGTGCGAGTGGTCGTGACACAAGGGTGTATGGGTTGGGATTCGGTGGTATTTCCTTGTCGTTCTCCTAGTGCATAACATAAGTGGTACGCCGTGCCGTCGTTGCACTCGGAGAACAACGAATTATCTTGGAATTCGACCCGAGCACCCTCGTGCCACGACACCATCACTCTTAAGATCACATCGCTGCGTATAAACCTCTCGGCCGAGCGGGTTCACGCCATTCAATATAATGGCACTGCGTGCTCGTCTTTGGCGGTGTTCGCAATCCCGTACAACCTGCCACCTCAACTCTGCTTGAAAGAAGAGTACATGTTTCTTTCCGTTATAATACCTGGGCCTAAGTCTCCTGGAAAAAACTTAGATCTATTCATGCAACCTCTGGTAGAAGAGCTGACTGACCTGTGAACTAAAGGAGTCTTGACGCATGATAGCTACAAGGGGAAGAACTTTAGGATGCGTGCCGCATACCTATGGTCAATACACGATTTTCCCGCGTATGGCATGTTCTCGGGGTGGAGCACGCATGGAAAGTTGTCATGCCCTATATGCTGCGAATAATCGATGCTTTCACTTTGAAAAATGGGGGTAAGTCTGTTGGTTCATCGTCACCGTTGTTTCTGGGCCAAGCACCCATTTAGGAATAAAAAAGGCATTTCGCAAAGGCAAGGCTGTGAAGAAGGGCCACCGAGCGTTTGAAGTCGCGAGGATATCATCGATGGCATGACGATCTAGTGGATATCGGGTATGTGAAAGACTATGGTGAGGAGCACCATTGGACTCATAAGTCAGCATCTACAACCTTCCTTATGCAAAAAGACTGAAGCTACCTCACAACATCGACGTGATGCACCAAGAGAAAAATATATGCGAGTCGATCGTGAACACAAACCGGGACATCCACGAAGACTAAAGATAACAAGAAAGCACGTCCGATCTGGCGCTCGATATGTGATCGACCGGACATGAACCTCGATGAGAATGGGAGGAAACCTAGGGCAAAATTACGCCTTGCATTGGGCAAATAAAGCGATTCTTGATTGGATTAAGGAAAAGGTTAAATTCCTAGATGGTTATGTGGCGAACCTTCGACATGCCGTTAGTATAGAGCAATGCAAGTTAAATGGGATGAATGCCCACGACTACAAAGTCTTCATAGAGCGTCTGTTTCCAGCTGTGTGGTGTGGATATGTTGACGATGATATATGGATCACTTTGGCAGAGCTTAGCTTCTTCTATCGAGAGCTCTGCGCAAAAGAGATATCCGCATCGAGGATGGAGGAATTGGAGAAGGACATTGTCGTGCTTGTGACAAAGCTCGAGAAGATTTATGTCCCCTGGTTTTTCAATTGCATGCAACATCTCTTGGTTCATCGCCATATGAAGCAAAAGTTGGGGGGCCATAGATTTAGGTGGATGTATCTTTGTGGGCGCATGATGAAAAGTCTTAGAGCGAAGGTGAAGAACAAAGCACGAGTCGAAGGCGATGCGAAGCTTGGTGATTCGGAGATCGCCTACTTCACGGACAAATACTGCGACAAAAACAAGGTCCATGTGCCACAACCAAGGTATAAGAAGGCATGTCGAAGTACTTCCAACTTGAGGTGTTCCATGACCAAGTCGGATGCAATGTCGGCAAAAGCACCACACGTGACTTGGACGCTTGAAAAAGGATTTGATTGATTGTATATATGCGACAACATGGATGAAATGAAGGTGTACATCGAGTAAGTCAATAAATGTCTAAAATAAGTCATAAATACGCACTTATGAAATAAATGTCCGAAATAAATATTAAATCTTGTAGTCAATTTATTCAAGAAGAGTGGGAAGGATCGGGTGAACCTTGGGCGAACAAATTGACAATCAAAGCGGCGAGGTCATGGACAAGGCCGTCCAAACTTTCTAACTTGGTTTCATTACCACGTAACCTTCTTCCTCTTATACAAGTTCACTTAATTTACAAATGTGTGGCATTTATTCCTTAATGAATTTTGCCTCGAATGCTTGTGCAAATGTCAAAGACACCGCGGCGTGCACTAACGATCTCCGACAAATGTCACGTGGATGCGGTAGTAGAATTAAGGTCCATGGATGCTATGATTGCCATGGATATCGATTTCGATCCAAGCGGTGAGTCATTCGCCCCAATGCAACTACGGTGAGCAATGGCGTCGTGAGTTATGTCACCGATGACTCTGGTGGTCGGACATAGAGTACTATAGGATCATCGAGGATATTGTAGAAATTTAGTATGAAGGCAACAAAGATCTCTCGCTCGTGCTTTTTCGTTGCGGATGGTTCCATCCAACTAGTGGGGTGCGGCGTGCTCTAAAACTAGGACTAGTGGAGATCAATCATAAGAAGGCAGATCAAAAGCCCTGGCGTGTTCATTACGCCTTAACAGGTTGAGTTGGTGTTCTATCTCGCCAGTCGCCCACCGAATTACAAAAGTTGGTGGATTGTACATAAATGTCTTCCACCGTAGATTGCCCGATCTCACGGAAGGCGACTACGATTCTCACCAGACGTGGAGGTATTCCAAGAACAAGAGTTACCAGAGAGCTGACGTCGATATTGGTGATGGGCTAGATAATATTTTGGGATCGATATACCCATCTCATGTAGAAGGAGAAGAAGAGGAGGAAAGGGTAGAGGAAGAGGAAGAGGAAGAGGCAGAGGCAGAGGAAGAGGAAGAGGAAGAGGAGGAGGAAGAGGAAGAGGAAGAGAAAGAGGCAGAGGAAGAGGAAGCCGAAGATTTTTAAGCTATTTAATTTTATAGGTTTAATTTTATATACTTTGGGCCTGTTTGGTACGGCTCCAGCTCCACCAGATCCGTGGATCTGGTGGAGCTGAGTTTTAGCTCCACAGATCCGTGAAGTTTGGGCTGTGAGTACATTAGAATGTTTAGATGGATCATCTTGTTTATATTTTAGGCCAAAAATATAAACTTAAATTACTTTATTTTAGCCTACAAGTTTGAGATCTCGGAGAGGTGGGATCTGGAGCTCTACCAAACAGGCCCTTTATGTCATTTAATTTTATATACATTTATATTTTATTCGTTTCAATTAATATCAATATACTTTATGTCATTTAATTTAATTTGTGCTTGGGATGGCTCAGATTCTGAAGAAGTTGGCTTCAAAATTGAAGAAGGTCTTGGGAAGGGGGCATGAGGAGTCTGAGGCAGGCAGCTCACCCGATCTGGCGCTTCCCGAGAGGAGGAGGAGGAGGAGGTGGCTACCACCGACTCCTGAGGAGGAGGAGGAGGAGGTGGAGGAGGAGGACGACGATGAGCCGTTGGGGTTCTTGGCGTCGGAGCACTTGAGGAGGGATGAGGACGGGACGAGGACTGGAGTCCATGGGAGTCTGTTGGTACCGAAGTCGGGGTGCCTCCGCCTCGAGCTCTCAAGGATCAAGAAGAGTCGAGGCGGAATAAATTGCCAAAGCCCCCACGAGATCCAGTAAGCAGGATCTTGATAGTTGTTTCTAGCGCGAAGGTATGTGCTACAAATTTTCGATGTCTTTTATTGCTAACCACAAACTTGCTAACTACTTGTTATGAATTCTTCATGCGTTGGCTTGGTTTGCCCTCAACAAGGGTAGCGGAGGCCGCCACTTGCTAGGGGTGATCTTGAAGCAACTCTACCCAGGCGAGTGGGCGAGGTGGTGCTCGACGCCGCGGTGACTAGATGGAGCGACTACTCGCTCGTGGAGGACGACCAGGAGGCAATTTGCGGATTATTGCATAGCCGAAGTTCAGGTAAGTTGTCATTTCTATTAATGTTTTCGTGTTTATAGCTTCACGTGTTTGTTTCGCTTCAAGCGAGGTATCGGCTTGGCCTCGGCGCATCGGGGCGACTATCATGCTTGTCGCCTGCGGCTCGACACAATGGCGGCAAAGAGCGGTCGGGACGCCATCGAGTTATGCCACGGACGCGGTGATGAAGCACTACAAGAGCACGGGATGAAGATCTCAAGGGCACATGCCTTGCAGAAGACCTCGAGGCGAAGGAGTACGCTTGGCGTCCGGATGGATGGACAAGTGTCCACGCTGGAAGGATCTCTGCAAGATGTGGGCATCGAAGGAGTGGATCGAGAGGTCCAAGAGGAACAGGGGAATCGAGAAGCCAACCCGAGATTTGTGTGACCTACCTAGGTGGACGAGGCATGGGTCACATCGCTGCGTGATATCGTAAGTATACTAAGTACAACTCTAGCATTCTTGTCAATTCAGTTTTCATTTCACATTTGAAATTGAGCTGCAGGAGTTTCATCTGGGACTTGAGCGATGGGTTCACCGTGGACGCATGCACACACGCCGTGTCCCGGCTTTGACGATGCATAACCACCAAATGGCCCCATTTTGCCAGAGAGGATTGTAAGTGACTTTCTCTTTTCGCTACTCTACTGCTATTGCAATGTGGCCGAGCTAATCCACTTCATATCTTATTTGTTTCGCAGATACATACATTGCAGCCATGAAGGAGAAGCACGGTGCGATCAGTGACCCCTTGACCATGCCGGTCGACCCTCACGGTCATCTGACCGATTCGGTGGGAGAAGTCACGGCGGACTTCGGCTTCATGGACTCGGTGGTGGCGCCCGAATCGCATGAGGCCAAGTCAGACACGTCGGCAAAGAAGTCGCCTCTTCCGCCAAAGGCTGCGCCTAAAGCCCAGCGAAGATGATAGCAGAGCGGCAGAAGCAGATGCAAATGATGAGCGGAGGCGGCGGATGGCGGCGGAGGGGAGCGAGAGGAGGATAGGAGGCGAGGCAGACGAGGCCCTCGAGTCGAACCTCTGGATGTACAACTATTTCGAGTAATTAAGATTGTATCGTAGCTACGTTGTACTTACACGTTTCAAATGCTAACATATCATATCCATAGTCGTTGCGGGCGGGACCTCCGCCACCGCAGATGCCACCTCCGCCATGCCGTTCTTCACGCAGACACCAAGCGCCGACGGGGTAATGCATTTTGTTCCAATTTTCGCTAACTATTCATACAAGTACACAAATGCACAAGAGTTTTGAACATTGTGGTTTCCTCTATTCTTGCGGTGTCCTCCATTGCGCCGCTCGCGACGAATGCTCCATAGGAGGTGATTCGATGGCACAAGATCGACCACAGATCAATTCGTCGACAGCGTGTTTGCCGATCCTTTTGCCGCTTCGCAATCTTAGTTATTTGTTTTGTTGGTAGAATAGTATGTCATGTTCTACATAGACATGTTGATTGTGAATGTGATGTACTCTTTTGGTTTGAGCTGAATTTGGGACTTATTGATGCATTTTGCTATCTCGTGTCGATGGTGATCATTTGTGCATTGTATTGGTGAATCGAATGTGGTAATGTGTGTGAAATTATATGTTGTGATTGTTCGGGCAATTGGGGATATAAACCGCCTGGGAATGGGGTTTTTGAGTTAAAATTGGATTTTTTAAAATTCACAGTATTTTTTATTTTTACAACTGTGTCCTCGGCTCTAACCATGCCGACGACACAAGATAGCCCAGTTACGGCACGAGTAAGGGTGCTGTGGTCGGCTATAGCCTAGGTGAGGACACAGATGTCTACTCTGTGTCAGCGGCTTTAACCATGCCGACGACACAAGAAAGCCCTGTGTTCGGCACCAAAAGGGTCTGTGGTAAATCGGCTATAGCCCGCCGAGGACAGATGTCCACTCAATGTCGGAAGATTAATTAGGCCGAGGACACAAGTGTCCCCTCTGTGTCGGCGACTTTAAGTTCGCCGACGACAAATGTTTGGGTGTCGGGCCGCCCCGGATGGCATCTGTGTCATCGTGGATTTATTGTGGCCGTGGACATAGGTTGGTTGTGTCGCCGACTCGGTCGTGGGACTTGTGTCAGCGGGAGGCGGCAACAGGAGCCTGTGGTCGGCGGTTTTGGCATCCGTGTCGGTCGGTAAAAGCCGAGGACACCGAGCAAGATCCTCAGAGTGGTGGAAGCAGACGAGATCTTGCGTGAGCAGGACGTGATGCGCGTGAACTGTAACATCCCAAATTTTTGGCTTTTTATTTAGTCAATAGTGTTTATTTGCAATTTGTGCTTTTTGTGAATTTTCTGGAATTATTGGATTTTTCTGGAGTTTAATTGGATTATTTTAAAATTAAAGTATGTTGTTTTTGCCAAAAACTAATTATAAATAGATAAGTTTAAAATAAAGTTTTACCAAAAATATTTTATTTGAGTCCAGGAGGTCTCAAAGTATTTTTGAGATTTTTCTGGGAATTTTCCTAGTATTTTTATTGCCCTAAATAAATCAAAGTATTTTTCTCTAATTATTTTAAAAGACAAAACCGGAAAAATTGGTAGCAATAAAGAACGTGCCGAGCCCATTATTGTCTTGGCGCTTAAACCCGTTCTGTCGCTGCCTAGTTGCTCGGCCGTCTTCTAGAAGCACGCACCACCGTCGTTGGATCGCGATCCGAAGGCCATCTTCAAGCCGCGTCGCCGCCCGAAACCCTAGCGCCCGTAGCCGTTGGATCTCCATCGTGTGGACTTCATCAGCCATACCGCCGCATAACCCTAAGCAATCTCGGCCGTTGGATTCACCGATCGGTTGTGATCGTGCCACGCCGGGTCTCTTTCGTGGCCGCCCAATTTAGATCGTAGGGCTGGTAGTCATCGTGTCCGACCCGAACTCGTAGTTCGCCACCGCCGCCACCGACATGGATTCCAGCGCTCGTACGCCTCGTGTGCGGGGTATTTAAGGCCTGGGCACCCCTCCCGAGGATCCCCATGAGCCGCCGCACAATCCTTCCCAAGCACCGCCGCCAGTAGAGCCGCGTAACGCCCGCCGTAGCTCGCCGAAGTGCCGAGGAGCTTTCCGCCGCGTTTCGCCGTCGCCGAGATTCTCTTCCGCCGATTCAAGACTAGATCCAAGTCCACCTTGTCACACCGCATCGGTTCCGCCGCTTGGTGGTCACCGGAGAGCGCCGGAACACCGTCGGAGTGGTTGTCGTCTTCAAGTCCGGTACACCAGCGCCACCGCATCGCCATCACCGGGGCCAAGCAACGTCGGCGTCGGATCGTCATTTGACCCGGGATCTCGCCGCGTCGCCGAGAACGATGGCGCCTCGGGTACTGCGTCGCCGTCCGATCAAAGGTAAGCGCCAGATCGTGCCACGTCGTCTCGGAAATTAGTGAACGCCCGGGTAAGCTTCATTATTCGATCGTAGATGTACGCCATGAGATTAGGCCACGTAGCGGTATGGTCAGTGGCCGTTAGATCGTGACGTGCGGACCAGATCTGTCTCGGTCCGGACCAACCAGGGGTTGACGCGTGTCGGCTTCCGATCGGTCCAGATCAGGGCTGACGTCAGTTGACGCAATAATCAGATTTTCTTTTATAAAAATAATTCGGTTAAATAATGATTTTCCAATTTTATGGATTTTCAGGAATTTGAATCTTCTGAGAGCTCGTTCTCCTTCATACGGACTCCGATTGAGGTGATTCAAATTTCTAAAAATTTGTAAAATTGAGATCTATCTAATGGTGGCTTTTTTATTTTTAGGGTTCATTTTCTCTCTGTTTTTGATATTTATTTGCTATTTCTTTTCGATTCGCGTAGACGTTGAGTTATGCGAGGCTTCGGAGGAGGAACTAGCAATTCAAGATCAATTTCCAGAGCAGGATCAGGAGCTTAACTAAGGCAAGTTATGCTTTGATCATGTTGAACCCATGTTTGCAAAATTGCTATTTTGTTTTACCTTATTGCATATTATTTCAAGCGTATAAATGATTTCAATTTAAATTGGGACTTAGCTAGCATACCTATTGAATTACACCCTACCTTGTTGATTGTATGCCATGGTTCACTTGTCACCTTAGAGTGGTTTACTATAGTTGGTTAATAATAAAATCAACATGGGATGGTTAGATCGGATTAGATTGCTTAGCCATGCCACGTCATCATATGTACATGAATCATTGATTATTAATCTTGACTAATGGAATATGGAACAATGATATGAATTTGTGTGTCATGTGTGATCACACAAAGAGATTGAGTTGTTGTGGCGAGGAGGTCACACAACGATGTTGAATTGTGGATAGCACGTGGTGCTTGGTAATCAACTGGGTTAGTAATCACTTAGATTGAAGCAAATGGCAAGGGCAGGTGTGCCAGGGTGGGCCCAATGGGCAGAGGGTATGTGCAAGTCTTGCTTTGATCAACCCTAAGGACTTAACCTTGCGAGCCTTTGATCTTAGTCAATCATGCAACCACATGTCTGTGATGGGGCAGCCTAGCTGACTAATTTGCAATGTCTTAGCTTGAGTACTATCGTGGTGGGGTGAGTCCGGGTGTATGGAGAAAACTCACATGGCGCAAGAGGGGGGCCCAGTTGTGGTGGTGTAACCCATTAGTGTTGAAACCTCAGCGGGTAGTACTGGGTTAAGGTAGTGCATTGTAAAGGCTTTGTTATGATCATTCGCCTGTGTGGTGCATGGTTGTATCATGTGGGTAAAATGCATAACCTCTGCAGAGTGTACAAACTATTCGGATAGCCGTGCTCACGATATTGACCAATACTCGGGAATTATAGTCAAGGGTTAGTTAAGTAATTGGACAACTGAATGGGATGGCAGGATACCATGTGGATAATGAAACTTGACTTAGGTGGAAACTTGGTTTACTTGAATCATTGAATCTATTTATTGCTATTATTTGTTTTACTGTCTTTTCAATCTATGTAGTGTATGTGTTCTTAAATGCTGCTTTACTGCAAATAAACCATGTAGCCATTCTTTGGAATAAGCCTTGCATATAGCTATAGTAGAAATGCATTCTGTGCACAACTTGTTGAGTGCTTTTGTACTCACCCTTGCCATCAACAACAAACAACATTGGAGGAATCATCGCCGTGTTGGAGGAGGATTTCGGTGGATCTGAGTCACTAGGCTAAGCCTTGTCGATCGCATGTGGTGTCTTGATGGGACATCTACGTCTTTTGCTATTTTCCGCTGCATTTGTCTTAAGTTTATTTTCAGTCTAGCCGTGTGGCTGAATAATGTAAGTGATCATAAGATCATGCACTAGTTATATTAATTAAATGAGGTTTTACTATTCTTATCGTTGTGTATGATGTGATGCTTACCGATGTTAAGCTGTGTGCATTAGCATTGATCCTGGGACTAGTGCGGTAAAACACAATGGATTCGAATTGGTGAATTCGGGTCCTTACATGAACACTAATACGTGATGAAGAAAAGGGGGGCACCGAGATGTTCTCGGTGATGGTCACGGTCTTCGGTAACCTGTGCGCCAAAACCTAGATCGAAAGGGGTTCCGGAAGATGGCGAAGCTCAAGTCACTTTCTTAATCTCTTGAGTGCCGGCCTCTTCCTATTATATGGCGACAGTTATCGGGACCAAAACCAGAACTACTAAAACTGCTCCCGATCAGAGCGCAAAATTGTGGGTCAATTCCAGATTTTTCGAATCTTTTCCTTAATTTTTGGACTTTCTGTTTTAACTGAAGATCACAACTAACATTCTCCCACTTGATCGAAGGCTAATAGCATAAGTCCATACTTAACAGAACAGTACACCAAGATAAAGTAATATAGCGATTAATCTAAGCACCGCTGCAACCCCAGAATCTATAGTGCATCATTCTATCTCGATAGGATAATTAATTATTTCTTAACGGGAGTTGGTTTTATTTTTATGGTCCTTTTGTGCAGTTTTTTTTGTTTGTCATCATGTGCACATTAAAAAAAAGTGAAAACAAACTTTGTAATTTCGAGAATCAAGTTTTGAGATCTTAATTTATCGAGTATATAGGCTATCAATAAGTCTTATGCTCGGCACTAATTTTAAGACAAGCCTTTAACAGGAATCATTAAACTAAACATGATGCATAAACTTATACATTAAACATGATACTCAATTCTTATAGTTTGAACATCAATAATTCGATTCTAGATTATATCTTTCACAACATCATGTGTTTGGCAAAGACAACTTGACATGTGTTACTTGAAGCAAAAAAATTGCACTTTTACATAATAAATTCGAGAATAGAATCTTAAGCCAAAAATAAATTTTCTTATTCTTAAACCACAATAGCCTATTGTGGATTTCTCATTATCTAATAGTCTTATGACATACCATAAGTATGCTTGCATCATTGATGATGCCTTAAGATATTGACTAAAGCCATTCCACAATATGGCTCTTTCTGCAAGGTTAAAATTTTGACTTGATGTGAATTTCTTAATATCAACACACCTTGCATAATCTGTGTCTGAATAACACACAACTTTATGATTAACAGACTTCTTATATGTGAGCATAATCATTAGCACTTTGCCTATGATGCAAAGTTGACTTTAGTAGTTTTCCAGTGGTCCAATCCTAGATTAATATTTGCTAAGTATCTCGGTTACAAAAGTTAAATAAGGGCGTATATAAACTTAAGTATACATAATGTTCCTGACAGCGGAACGTAAGAAAAACTTCTGTCGCCCTTAATAATCGGAGTAAACTCCCTTAATATTGGACCTAACTCGGTGAATCTTAATAGTCAAAACATGAGAGACATCACCAAGACAAACTTAATTCCCGTATGAAATATTTGGGTCTTAAACATTAATGTTCCTATTGGCGATAGTCAACAAGGCATCGTCTATATAAACAATTAAGTCCATATACACAGTTAAGAGATTAAATTTACTCCCACTGGTCTTAAGGTTAAAACTTAAGATATTTTTATGTGAGGCTCGTATTATTATAAACTCTAGAATCAACTGGAGGTGGAACCTTTAGAGACAAAGATTGCTATTCTCTCGGACTATCGGTATTGGAACATAAGCATGATTATGTCAAGTATAGTTTATCTTGCTCAGAGCTCCCACTAGAATCAACATTTCTATCAACTTAGTGGTTTACAAACTCAGTGGTACCCTTTAGTCTGGATGGAAGCTTGACAATCTCAAGTATATAAGTATCTTAATTTTCCTAGAGTGTAAGGTATTGATATTAATTATCTTTAATCCTTTCATCCATTAAACTTATTGACAAGGAGAGTAACTTTAATAGAGTAAATAATTTGTTCATGGGGTTTATGACTCATATAATGAAGCTTTTTTTTCTTAATGAGACGTTCTATTCTCCCCCTCGACATATGGTATAAGCAACAATGCCACAATTTCAATGAATTCTCATAAATATTTCACTTTTGGTGAAGCCAATAGAGTTAGCAACGTACTTAATGCTCCCAAATAATTTATAAAAGTGTAAGCAAATTACCTTTTATAATGGGTGCATAAATCACAGTATTAGGATGGAGGGTGAAAATATAACTTAGTACTGATGGAAAACTTCCAATAGCTTCAACATTAACCTCCTATTCATTCTTTAAGGCTTAACTTGAAAACTTTCATAGTCTTGAGGTAATGTTGGTAGCATAAACATAGTCTTCTATCTTAGTATTTAGCCACTTTCTTTATGAATGCACACATTCATAGGCACAATCATAGTTCACTTCTCATTCTTCATTCTTCATTATTGTTGTTACATTCTTTATTAATGGTGTAATAAAGTGAATTAGAAGGACTCCAATAATTTTTTATATCCTAACTCATTGACTTTGAGCATTCTTATGATCAATATACTGGCAAGAACTTTGAGGAGCTTCATAACGCTTTTTCATTATTGTCATATAGTCATAATTTAACTAGAGGATTGCTTTTCCAGATCCTAAATTTTATGATCAAAAGAGATGTTTGCTTAAATTGCTCACACTAGTTATCAGAAAATTAAATTCTTGTCAATGTCTAAGTTATTAGATGCTTCTTCTAATAGGTGCCAAACATCAACATTATGTTTGTACGCATAATCAATAATCTCAAGAATAATATGCTAATAAATTACTCTATTTTTTATTAGGGTACTAGAAACAGCCGAAGAACTTATGGCTGAATTGATAATAGGGATATAACACTGATCATTACTTAATATCCTCAAAATGTGAATGATTTTCTGTCATGAAATTAACCCTACGCTGATTAGGTTAATAACATGCTAATAACAAAGCTTAATAATTCTAATTCGCTTCACCATTGGAAAAAAAACGAAAAAGAACTTAACATAAGGAAAAAATCAGTAGTTCATCTTCGCATCATATTTTGGTAGAAAATGAAGAATAACTCGATTCACTAATGAGGATGGCAAATGATCACAAACAATGCTGGTCAGTTTGTAACCATGAGCCATAAAACGTAATCCTTAAATCAACATGAAATCTCTAACCAAAACTTCTCGTTGGTTCCATTTTGATTAGAGAAGCTATGGGAATGACACATGACTATAATCAACTTCCCAAAACATGACTACAGTTCCTAACCATATCACTTTTAGATACATAACGGAAAAGAACTTAATATATGGGAATGGTACACAATTACAAACAACTTTGGTCAGAATGCAATTATGGCCATAATATAATCCCAAAACTTCATTAAATCTCCAACTAAGACTTCTCGTTGGTTCTATCTTAATTAGAGATATCTTAATTATAATGTAGTCTTTATCATATAAATGCTTGAAAAGACTAAATAACTTAATTAATATGAGAATTAATTAAATGTCACATGACCCATAATAGACGTTAGCCAGTATATAGTCATGAAGCATTTAATTAATCATAATCACATTGTCTCAAGGTAGAATACATTAATAAGAGACAAAATTAATCACATGATCAAAATTACTGAGCATTAGACATCAAATACTAAATTGCGGAAGCGTAAACAATTAACAATTAATGAGCAGTAAATTAAATGCTAAATTGAAAATAAGTGAAAAACTTAAGCTCATAGTTTAGGGTATAAGAAATCGTAACATATGTAGAAATATAAACAACTCAGGTAGAAACATAGTATTTAACTAATTCCATCTTAGCTTATTCCCGGAATGCACTAAAGCGTTATTTATGGCCTATCTGAGAAAACATCCAAAAACTAGCCTAAAATTTATGCCCAAAGATGGGCTCATTAATAATGCATGGCTTAGGATCTAAAACATTTCATCAGCGGGTAATAAATTTTGGCAATTCATGATTATAAACAACTTTGGTCAGAAATACAACCATGAAAAGTCAATACTTAAGTATATTAATGTCCAAAACTTGGTTAAGTCCCAAATCAAAATTTCCCATTGGTTCTATTTTGATTTGAGACAAACTTAATCATAATAGGCCAGAAAATATTAACTAAATTTGTGTATATAATATTCGATTAAGTCTAAAATGTGTTGAAATTTGTGTTTGGGCGCGTGGGTTGCTTTTGTTGTTGGGCGTATTGTTCTTGGGCCATTAGTTACTCATTTGGCCAATTAAAGGGGAGTGATCCTCCTTAACCCTAGCTCCAATCTCATTCTTTTTCTCCCTAGCAGGCCCACCTCCTAGCCGCCTCCTCCACCTTGGCTCGCCTCGGCTGGCTCCCTTCTCTGGCGGCCCCTGCTCCCTCCCGGTCGAGGCGTCGCCTGGCTCCTCCTCGCCCGGCCAGCTGCCTGACCTCCTCCTCGGCTCGGCGTCGCCCCTCGTCGCCTTCCCTAGGCGTGCCTCCCGGTGCTTCTTCGCGCCTCTTGCGCTGGCCGCCGCGAGCTTGCCTCCAGCCTTCCGGCCGCCGGCGCCTCCTCCCCTTGGCCTTCTTCCCCAACCAAGAAGAGAAAAGGTATAAAATTTTTGGGGGGGAATTAGCATGCATGCTAGGTGTTTGATGAAATGCCTAGGAGGTTTAGGTTATGGTATCGCAGTGATTTAAGTGTGCAAGGTTGCGAGATGGGCTTGAAATGCAAGAGTCTATGCATTTCTAAATTTATGTGCATATCTATATATCCATGTCTGTGGTAGCTCTTATGCTCAAATTGGAGCAGAAAAGAAATAGAAGCAAATTATAGTGGTTGGCGAGAATGATATATGTAAATGAAAGGGGAAAAGTGAAGTTTACCTAAATTAAATATATGCAAATTGATTTGTCTTCTTTATTACGATAGTAGTATCATTAGTTGTACCAAAAAAAAGAGCATATTGAAAGAAGTAAAAATGAAGTTCTTGACCCAAAACTACCAAGGAAATAGTAACTATCTTGTGATTCAGTTCCATAAATGAGCCTGCTTTTCTAATGTCGCAATGTAAATTCTCTTGTCTGCTTGGTGTTCGCTTCCTTGGGCATAAACCTCTGGTGTTGTTGGCAGCAACACTTTAGCCCAAAGAATGGAGTATTCTTCAAAGCTACCCTTGTTCCTGTTTGACATTTGAACACATCGCATGGCAGGTGTTTTAAGAAAAGTTTCTCAACTCTGTAGAGTTGAAGTTCTTCATTCCTGATTGTTTCACAGAAAATAAAGAGCTTGTAATTGAAACTACTAAACTACAGTATAAATCAATTATGCCTTGTCAGATGAGCACTTCTACTCAAAATATGGCCTCTCTAATCTCTATATCATTTGGAGTGTATTATTATAAAATATAATAATTTTCAGTGCATTCACTCACTGATTGGTTGTAGTAGAGTTGTGGATTATTTTCTTATAGTCAATTTAGAATCTGAGTTCACTCAAATTGGGTAAGAGGACCAAAAGTTAGGATCGTTTTTGCAACTACTGCCCGGATTTTCCATTAGTGGGAATTGGGACTGTTTTTGGCAAAAGGTTGAGATCTTGTCATGTATTGAGGTATTGAGTCGGACCTTGATCTATTCTTGTACGCAATCGTTGTTTTTTCAGGGTGAGTGTCTTTGGGAGTGGTCTCGACCCCGAGTTGCCTCTCGCGTCGGTAAAAGGCAAGTACATCGAGTTGTGTGCCTAATTGAGTTGTTGTTGTTTATCTGTTCATGGCTAATTTCTATTGATTGTGGCAAGTATGAGTTATAGTGTTGATCGTCCCTTCGAGGGCGTGATTAGCTACTGGATTCGAGTGGTCACTAGTAAGCCGTAATCTCGGTGAGTTTACTGCACATTTGTTAATATTACAGGGAGTAACGAGAATGGGGTACAGGATACTCGTGGTTAAATTACACGAGATGTATTTAATTGTGCCCCGTCTGGGGAATTGAGTTGAGTATGATGATTGAAATGTGTTTTAGTTGAGAATTGATGATTGAAATGTGTTTTAGTTGAGAATTGATGATTTAAATGTGTTTTAGTTGAGAATTGATGTTGCATCCTTGCATTCATGGCATGCATTCATAATGGAAGAGGCGACCCATTCTGATGCGGGCCTCTGTGTTCACACGTAGTGAACACGAAAGTCCTACCTCGTAGTCTCATTCATCGAGGTGAATGGGAGCGAGACAGTAAGAGTAGGCACCTTCCACGGGATGGAAGGGACGTGAGGGTGCACACCGATGGGTGTGCACCTCGGCGATATCGATCGTGCATCGAGAAGAGCATTCATGTGCATTGCATCTTTCATAATGAGTTTTGTGGAGATGGTATGTCAAGAGATTGATTTGAATTTGATGATTGAGTGCATTTCTTTGTCTTGCTAATTATGTTGTGATTTAGAGTCAAATGATGCTTCTTGGGTGCTAAGTGGTTTTATTATCAAGTTGATGTCTTGATTTCGAAAATGTTGGTATGGTCAAGTTATTGTTTTAAATGGGTATAAATTTGTATTGTCTGGATGTTGTTTCATTTGTATTACTTGCTCTTATGGTTAAGCTTTTGTTTTACTTACGATAAATTGGAATTGTTACTCTCGTGTACTTTGCTGAGTCATCGACTCACACTTGTTGGTTGTGTTGTTGCGGTACCTTGAAACCAAACATGCATGGAAGGGGTAGTAGCACAATCACGTTTTGCATCATCACCTCTCCATTATGTTGATGTATAGTTCTGTTATAAATAGCTCGAGTAAATTACTGTAAAGGGCTGTTCGCGGTTATGTTTAATGAGTTTCTGTCCTGTAATGTTTTATGTGGTGGAGTTCCTAATTCCTTTTGGATGTGTGATTGGTTAACTAAGGACCTGCTAGAATGATATTATATACTGCAAATGTTTTGTCTGCTGAGTGGATGTCCTAATTTTAGGGGAGGTGCTGCCAAAATTTTTGGTAAATTCGTCAATCTCCTAGTCGTTCGCTTGCTTTGCTAAGTTTTATTCCTAGTGGATTTGTAATTATTGGTGCTAGTGAGGGTAACATTCGGGGCACGTGGTGCCGGAGTGTTACAGTGTATTCCTCAATTATCATAATTGCATCACTTATGGCAACTAAACATTAACCAAAAGAGTGTACAAAGTGATGCATTATTACTGGGTAATTGACATTAATTATTGCATGCATAAAGAAGAACAACATTAATCAAAGAAAATGCACTGAAATTAATTAAAGCTCAAAAATTTAACTTCTACCTTGCTCAGCTCGGCCCAAAAATCTCTTAGACAGCCCATCGTGCGCGGGAGATGGCGGCTATTTCGCCAGCAACATCGTCCATCGGATCACAATCCAATGGATGAGATTGATTTCGCAAAACAAAAAACAACGCATGTAAAGCTATCGGTTTGGTCTAATAGCCTCATTAATTAACTTGCACAACAAAATAATCATTAAAATTAATCTAAATAATAATAATGTCTAGGAAATAAACAATAATTATTGCTGAATTAAAATAAGGCTGAATGAACAAAGGGCTAAAAAACATCATTTCGAAAAATTAGAAAAGGCCGAAGAATTGATTAAAATTTCAGCCCACAGCTTAACATGGACTTACGGCCCACATCTACATGCCAACGGCCAGGCCGAGATGGTCACACGAGCCAACCCATCCGCGCAGCCCAGGCCGACCTCATCCCGCGCGCAGCGATCTCAGCCGCCCCTTCGAATGTATGGATTAGATGATGCCGAGCCAGAACAAAACCGACACGCGAACGGGAAAACCCTAACCCTAGCCACCTTTTCTCCGTCGCCAGAAAATGACGCTGCAACGACGATCGAGCAACCGGGCGATTAGCAAGGCGACTGAGCGGCTGAGCGAGACGGCGGCAACGGCGCGTGCGAGCGAGCTGAGGCCATGCATGGCTCCGGCGAGGCAGTCGCGCACGCGAGCAACGGCCTAAAGCGTCACGGGGAGAAGGAGGCACAAGGCTGCGACATGCGTTGGTTGCACCCACGGCGAGGCAAGGGCTAGCGACGGCGAGCACGGCAACGATGGCGAGGTAAGCATCAAAACCCCCTCTTAGACTTTAGGATTTGCTTGATTTGGGGACAAAACTGAGGATTAGGGTTCTAGATTTTGGGAATTTGGGTTCGGATGATTCTATTCCCCTCCTAAATGATAATCCGAGCCAAAACATTCCTAAACCGACCCGAACAAAATCCATACTGGGCTTAAAAGGGATCATACTAAGGCTAAAGTGGCTCTGATACCAAATGATAGAACTAATGAACAACATTAGCTAGCCTAAGTCATGATCACCAAAAACGTAATGCAGAAACAAATCATTAGATGCTTGCACTGACCTGGTGAAGAAGAAGTAGCCATTAGTATTCGGTCGGCGATTGTTCTGAGCGACGGTGAAGTAGATGCACGGACGTAGATGCACGTGAACACTGATGTGCAATGAAGAAAAGGGGGGCACCGAGATGTTCTCAGTGATGGTCACGGTCTTTGGTAACCTGTGCGCCAAAACCTAGATCGGAAGGGGTTTCAGAAGATGGCGAAGCTCAAGTCTCTTTCTTAATCTCGAGTGCCAGCCTCTTCCTATTATATGGCGATAGTTATCGGGGCCAAAACCAAAACTAGTAAAACTGCTCCCGATCAGAGCGCGAAATTGTGGGTCAATTCCAGATTTTCTAAATCTTTTCCTTAATTTTCTGTTTTAACTGAAGATCACAACTAACAGTCTCCATTCATTTGATCGGCAGCCAGGACAAGAACATGAAAGGCCAATAATGGAACAGCATTTCGTCCAACACATGGTGCTCCTGCACAACGGCAGCCCAGGCTGCCGTGGTAGTACGTACTGCTTTGAATGTCAGAATAAGTAATTCGTCTTCTGCATCTTGCGGTGAAAGGACTACAAGCATAAACTAGAGAAAGACTAGAGAATTGAACAAGCAGTAAAATTTCGCGGCTAGCCGAGTAAGGCAGGTGCTACTAATTTCATTGCAAACAGATTTTTGTTCTTTTAGAAACAGAGGGTGTTATCTACTCCAGTTCCATTTATTCATGAAACTGCAAAGTGGTTCAACAATCTCGGTTTTTCCTGGTCCCAAGCCTGTCTTGAAGCCATCTAAACTTATTACAAACAGACTACGGCGTCACCGCACCTATTACATGCTTGCATACATCAGAGATTGACTAAAGGCTTCAGCATCTATATATGTATCCACTACAGTCGTTTTTACTCTTTACTGCTCTTGTATTCTTTCCACCTCACAAGGCCCCAACCAGCTTGGCCGTTGTCAGGTCGATTACCTTCATCTCCATGTCTGCATTGGAGCCGTCTTGATCTTGGACTCCAGTTAACAGATAGGGCGATCCATCAGCGGCTTGTGTACATGTAAACCTGCAAAGCATTATCCATTTCCTGGGCATTGAACCTGCAAAGCACTATCCACTTCCATAGAACCTGCACATCGGACCATTGTTTGTGCTGAAAACATATACTATTTCTCCTTTTCCGTACACACCACAGGTTGCCACCATAAGGTGCCCATATAAATGATATAATAATAGAGAAGTTTTACAGTGGATAACATAGGTAGTAAGTAGTGGTAGTAGAAATCAAATCTAATCATCCATTTCTCAAGGGTATTTTAGACTTTTTCCATCCATTCATCAGGGGTATTTTAAACTTTCTTAATTCGTTCACAGTTTTGGATTCGCCGAATACCCAGTGATCTTCAGAGATTTCTTATCCATTCATCCGTCATTTGTCAGGATCATATGACGTATTTTACCATACAGGATAAATAGTATAACGTAATTTTTTACCCTTTTACCCCTCTCTGAATTTTACTACTAATACTATAGGTGGTAGTATAACTAGATCCCAATTGATTTTAACTATTAGATTCAAAGGAATGGACGGCTTATACTGATTGAAAATCTACACCCAATTGTTTAGCCACAATCTCAGAAATCCCCAACCAAATAGCTCTAGAAAAACTGATTTATCATCAGAGCGAAAAACACAAGTTTCAACACAAGCTTCCAAACTGCAGAGTGAACAGGGACAATTCCTCAAAAATTAATAGGAATAAGTATATTTTATCCCCTAAACTTAAAAAAAGTCTATTCAATACACTCAACTATAAAACTAGGTATATAACACCCTAAACTTGTAAAATTGGGTCAATTTACATCCTGGGTCGGTTTGGATGGCATTTTTGACAATGTAGATCCCACTTAAGATGGTTCTCGCTATATGTTCAGCCACATCATCGGGCTTTACTAGTGAGGATCTAATTCAAGGATGTTGACATCCATTTTATCGATCTCTTTCTCACTCATCTCTCACCAGACATTCTCTTTCTTTTTCTCCTCATCCTCCCTACTCTCGTATAGATCCGTATCAGCAAAAACTGATGATATAGCTACCATGGCAAAACCACCATGAGTTAGATACCCATATTCCAAATTAATAACAATATACAAGGACTGAACATATTATAAATCCAAGAGCAATGCAATTCCCATATCATTGAATCCCCCTCATCAGAAAACACTATGGTTTTAGCAGTACTTAGCAAATCAAAGCAGAGCTGCATAACTCTATCATCTACACATCTTCGAAAAGTAAAATTTCATATTAGTACCATCCAGACACAAACCAATGATCTTCCTGAAATCTAATTTTACTTCCTTTGCCAACTAACCACGTATATCACATCTTAGCTGCTTGACTAGCCGAAATCACACGTTTTCCAGAAAGGATAAGCTTTTTCATTAGTGTAATTAATGATGTTGGGATTTTGGATCTTACACAATGGTATTGCATAGATTTTAGAGCCAAGTAGCCAACCGTAGCATAGTCTAGCAATTTTTCACATTATTGGTCTCTCAAATCATCGCATGGTTTAATCGTAGTTACTAGAAATGTGGTTTGTCCGAGCTGCCATAAGAGATTTGGGTTTGCAGTTTGCCATTTTTTTCTTCTAATTTTCACTCCAAACACGAACTCCGTATCCTAAACCAGTTCAGATTCGATAAATTTAGTTCACGATTTGTGGGGTTTTACAGCAAATCCGGTAACTATAGGTTTAATTTTCATTCCTCGTCTGCATTGCATCTAATGTTTTGGCGGATCCAAAGTGGTGCACATGGGACAGAAATAGCTGTTTGGCCAACCTCTTGTAGGAGTTTTGTAATAGTGCCAGGCAAAAAATTTGCAGCGCCAGGATGCCCATGGTTTCCATACCAGCTTATGAAAATCCGACTCCGCCATTATTCCGGCGAACTGTACAAGGTAGGCCTACTTAGCACTGTATTCACCATTTGCCGTCGACTTCCAGGTATATATCCTCCCTGAGAGTAGGGGTGCAAACAGAGCGGATAATTCCCGACCGATCTAAGACCAAATTCGTTTAAAATCCGATTCGAATCCGAAAAAATGATATCCGGTTAAATCCGGATTCGAATCTGCCTATCCGAAAAAAATATGGGGTAGGATATGGGAAGAGAAGTATCCGATCCGTATTCGATCCATACCCGAATATCCGAGATATCCGAAAAATATCAGTGTAAATGAGTGAAATAGATATCCGATAATAGATCCGATAAACATAAATATTCTACATCATATAAGTTCATATGTTGATTGGAATTATACTTGGCTGCATATTATTTTTATGTAGAGAAGGCAACTATTATTGAATTTGAAACACTTGTATGTCTCCAAGGTTCTAGTAAAGTTTTGTGTATGGTTAATTGATCTTAATATGCGTGACATATATGGTTTCTACTTTCACGTATTATCCGACTAACTATTCGTAACCGAGACTAACCGTATCCGGAACGATCTGTATTCACTCCGTATTCGCGACCGAAGTAATCCGTATTCGTATTCGAATCCGGCACTATCCGTATCCGATTCTATATCCAAGAAAAAATTTAGAATAGGATACGGAATGAGCGAAATCTATCCGTATCCGATCCGTTTGCACACCTACCTACCTGAGAGTGACATTTGGGTTGAACAAATGCTCCCAGATGCTGAAATATTCAGCGAGCAGTCCCACTGTTCGGTGGTGTCGGACGTCATTGAAACAACCCTAGAGTTTATGGAAACTATGCAATAGAGACGTCATTGGCAACCGGCAAGTGCGAAGTTAGGAATTGATTCGAGTCATGCAATAGAGATCATATGGACCTAGAAATTTTTCCTATGGACTCGACAGCAGGAACCTCCCTGGTCGATTTTACCCAGATAGGGATTATTCTATGACCCAAAAGAAAATTAAAGCAAAAGCACCGGTGCATGTTGCATATAGGAGCTCACACACATTACAGCCCCTGGAATTGTTGGGAGCAGAGCCATACCACCTGTCACTCTACGCGATTTCACGAAAAAATCCCTCCATTTCTTCAAATTATGGATAGGTCCCTGTAGATTACGAACAGATCCTCCGTGATTTTTTGTGAGGGGAAGATTTTTTTCCCGATTTGCGTTTGGGTCCCTCGCACGCTATTTTACGGAAAAAAACCCACGTTAAATTCAAATCGCGAGTAAGCTCTTTTTTTATTTTTCAGGATAGCGGACAGGTCTAAAAACGTAACAAATAGGTCTTTGCTCCTTACGTTTAGGTCCTTTCTCCGTTTTTTCCAGAAAAAATGTTTTCATTACTAGAAATATGTGTGCAGCTCTAGGTGCTTTCTCCGTTTTTCCCAGAAAAAATGTTTTCATCATTAGAAATATGTGTGCAGCTCTATCTCTATACTTTTTCCCCCGTTTTTCCCAGAAAAAATGTTTTCATCACTAGAAATATGTGTGCAGCTCTAGATCCTTTCTCCGTTTTTTTCGGAAAAAATGTTTTCATCACTAGAAATATGTGTGCAGCTCTAGATCCTTTCTCCGTTTTTTTCGGAAAAAATGTTTTCATCACTAGAAATATGTGTGCAGCTCTATCTCTAGACTTTTTCTCCGGCTCGATTTTCCATCTCGATCTCTGATATTTTTTTGAACATGTATGATTACTCGGTGAACGCGTAGAGTGTTAGGCTCGACAAAAGAAGGTTGTCATCTCTAATAATTTTTCACCATTTTTCCTCTAGACTATTTTCCCACCTCGGTTTTTCGGTCTCCAATGTTTTCTAAATAATTCGTCGAAAGAGATATTTCTGAGATCACGAACAAGTCCTTTCTTGATTGTTTTGCAAAAATACCCGTAATTCGCAAATTCAAAGACGAGTTACGGTTCTTTCGACACGATGAGTGGAATTACGTATTTTTACGTAAAAATTTGGGTCGATTTTTTACGGCCGGCATCGCAGAACTCGGCTGGTTTATGCATATCTACTATATAATAGCGCCTGGGCTCGGAGGCCTCAGCGCGCTGCCGTTATCACCGAGCTGATCACGCCTGTCACCCTATGGACACCGTAAGCACCTTCTCCACACAATTAATGCTTCACCTGTGCGTATACTTGGCTTAACACTTATATACATCTTTACTACCTTACCTACATCCCATCCTTATTTTTATGTCCACACAGCACGGCGTGCAATAGCACGTTACCATATCCGGTAAGTCTTAACTCGCCACGGCTTATGAAAACTTTGGCCCTATTGGCTTGGACAGAAATGTTGGCTGTTGAGCTAAAATGTCTGAACCGTAGACCGTACGAGCCCGGCTTGCTCCCCCAGTCATGTCTGTGCAGCCCAAATTGTCTTTGTGCGGCCCAGCTATGGTCGAAACAGGGCACACGTGTATTTTGATTTTTTTTAACCAACTTGAAACTTACTGAGTTTAATCTTTTCAGAACTGACTTAAAAATTTTTAAATTGAATTCTTTCGAACAAACTTGAAATTTTCCAAGTTGAAATCTTTTTGAACCGACTTGAGATTTTTCAAGTTGAATTTTGTTTGAACTAGAATGTTTTCGAGTCAATTTTTTCGAACTGAGTTGAATTTTTTGAACCGAGGCCCTCTCCTCCTTTTGGCGGCTGGCGGTAAGAAATCACGAAAGAAAACAAAGTTGCAAGCCACACGAAAGGAAATGTTTTGTATTCCTAAGGGTGACCGTACAGTAGTTGCACCCAACATAGATTACACTGAGGATTGAAATCTTGTTTTCGTACTGAATCTCAAATATGGTCAGAAAATGAAATCTTGGCGGGATTTATAAATTTTGGATGAACCACAAAAAAAAATTAAATCTAGAATTTTTTCAACCAGTAAGGCTGAGATCTTGGCCGGTTTTGCCGAGATCTTAGTAAAATTGCACGAGCAAAAAATGACATAAACGATGCCGAACAATTTTGAATTTTTTTGTGAAGTATTTTGACAAATAAATGATTTTTTTCATAAAAATTTTAGATGATTATCAAATATGAGAAATTGCCTTTGTGCGGCCCAGCTATGGTCGAAACAGGGCACACCTGTATTTTGATTTTTTTTTATTGAACCAACTTGAGATTTACCGAGTTGAATCTTTTTAGAACTGACTTAAAATTTCCTAAATTGAATTCCTTCGAACCAACTTGAAATTTTCCAAATTGAAATCTTTTTGAACCGACTTGAGATTTTTCAAGTTGAATTTTGTTTGAACTAGAATGTTTCCGAGTCGATTTTTTCGAACTGAGTTGAATTTTTTGAACCGAGGTCCTCTCCTTTTGGCGGCTGGCGGCAAGAAATCACGAAAGCAAACAAAGTTGCAAGCCACACGAAAGGAAATGTTTTGTATTCAGGAGGGTGAACGTACAGTAGTTGCACCCAACATAGATTACACCGAGGATTGAAATCTTTCGTTCGAGATTTCGAACGTGGCTGGAGAATGAAATCTCGACGAGATTTATAAATTTGGATAAACCACAAGACTAAAATTTAAATCCAGAAAATTTTCAACTAGTAGGGCTGAGATCTTGGCTGGATTTGCCGAGATCTCGACAAAATTGTACCGAGCAAAAAATAACACAAATGATGTCGAACAATTTTGAATTTTTTTTATAGAGGTTTCTAACAAATAAATGATTTTTAATAAAAATTTTAGGTGATTATCAAATATGAGAATTTTTTAAAAATTCAAACATTGTTACTTTTCTGATAAAACGCTGATCAGCAAGTTTGAACTGAATGAAAAATGAAACAAACCACGATAGAAAATTTAAAATTTTTTCTTGTGCATGGTTATGATGTATTGATAAAAGCCTGATGATCAATACATAGATTTGATTTAGTAATAAAAAATAGTTTAAAATTTTTAAAAAATTTGCAAAAGGGTTATAAGAAAATTCTTAAGATCTCATAAAAAATTTTGAATCATGATCACACTCCAGTGAATTTATAAAATGCTTATAAGTGCACTGTACTATTTATGTTCTTTCTGTTTTTTATTTTTGAAATATAACAAATGAAGTTCAATGTATACATAGATTTCATTGAGCAAACAAAAAAGTTTAAAATTTTTGTAAATTTTATGTAAGTATACTATGGAAATTATTAAGCTCTCATATAAATTTTAGATCATGATCGCACTCCACAAAATTTATAAAATTGTAACAACATTACTGTCCCAATTATCTTCATTCTGTTTTTGATTCCTTAAAGATAACAAATGAAGTTAAATTATTTAAAAAAAATCTGTATGATCCTACACTTCTTAGGATGGTACCATAAATTTTTCACATTATGACAAAGTACATACAATTTCATAGGAGATAACTTTCTAAAGGGTTATTGATTAATTTTTGGTCAAGTACAGTCATAAAACATGAAATTTTGGATTAAAAGTATGACATCTTGGCGGTTTATAGCGAGATCTCGCCGAGATATACCGAAATCATTGTAGTAATTCAAATTTTTTGAATTTTTTTCACTCCAACCGACATTTTAAATTTCATCCACGTCCAATAAGTGAGATCTCGGCGAGATCTCATGAGAACCTAGCGAGATTTTGAACCTATCATTACACAAATACGGCATCAGTCACACAAAATGTAACAAATTTGTTGCTCAATTCATGTTACTGACTTGCTATTAATAATGCCTACTCTAACACATGAGCTGCTACATGTATCATCCTAAAATTTGCGTATTATTGTTTAAATGTTTATTTCTTAATTTCTTGGATGTTTCTCTAACATGCTGAAAAATGTGAAAATAATATGAAGTGATTCAGCATGCTTTTAATGCATTTTAGGATTTGTACTAGATTTATTTGCAATATAATTTTTTACTTTATTTAAATCCCTTTTTCTCTATTTATTAAGCAACCCTGACAAATAATTTTACAAAATAATATAATATCTGAGTTGAATAAATATAAATTTTTCACAATTTTTGTACAACATAAAGATGCCTTAAATAGTGTAAAAAACAGCAATATTCTAGGAATTTCAAATTGAAATCTACAATAGTAAAATGAGTGAAACTAAGGAAAATGGAAACGCCATTCATTGATCTATCTCTACGATTTTTTCTAGAATTTTCTTAATTGTCTAAAGCCACCAAAAGACAAGCACAAATGCCAAGCCGAAATGGGCAAATCCTAAGCTGCTACAGTGTGCCTCACCTAGTGCTACCCTTCTCTAGGAGCAAAAGCCTCTATTTGATTTATTAAAAAGCATTTTGGCCACAAACAATGGTTGAAAATATTAGAGCCACCACAACAACATCACCATAGATATCAGGGTTCTG
The DNA here is from genome assembly GCA_036346375.1 of Guadua angustifolia. Lineage (NCBI taxonomy): Eukaryota > Viridiplantae > Streptophyta > Magnoliopsida > Poales > Poaceae > Guadua > Guadua angustifolia. The sequence continues at coordinate 61,666,672 of CM070503.1, read as the reverse complement.
TTCACAGCATTATTATTTTGGATGTAAATCAGGAAAAGTTGGACACTCGAACCCACGACAATTCCACATGGAACCTGCAGACGATGACGTAACAGTTACTTGAACTCCATCAGTTTGGATATAGATGTCTGAGCGAATGAGCATCAAGAATGGAGACATCACAGAGTGCCAATGGCGCTGCCGTCACAGTCATCGGTGGCTACGCTGACCGCATGTTGACCAGAAGCGCCACTAGTCGATGCAGCTGAGGTAGGCTGCTGTCAGCGTATTATACGCTAGGGTACCCTCTCCACCGCATAAAGTGCGGTCCACGTGGCGGCCGGGCCATCGGCGGCGATCACGCCCGCCGCCAAAGCGCCGGTCCACGAAGCGCCCGGCGGCGGGTGGGCGACACGCCTACGCCGCCCGGCGCCCGGCTTTACGCGGCGGCGCCATCGAGGCGGCGATCACGGCCACGCGGCAGCGCGTCGGTCCACGTGGCGCCCGGCAGCGAAGTGGCGACGCACGCTTTCGCCGGCGCTTAGCCCACGTGGTCGGGCGATCGGGCGGCGATCACACCGCCACGGCCAGCGCCGGTTCGCGTGGCGCCCGGCGAGCGCAAAGGGCGAAGACGCCGCCGCCCGGCGCCCGACCCGCGTGGCGGGTGGCGGCGACATGAGGACGCCGCCTTGCCCCGGCAAAACAGAAGGCAAGAAGGTGGGCGACTCGTGGCTTCACCAAGGTTCTTCCGTCAGATCAGGTCGAAGCAGTTCGCCATAGCAGCTTATCGCTTGCAAGGGTTTCGCAACAAGCCCATTCCTCGACGCCTCACCTACTGTCACAAGGGGTCCCATCCCGTGACCGCAAGGGCACGCGTAGGCATTTAATGAGGCCGAGGAACGGACAACACGAGAGGAAGCATTAAATGTATTTAGATCAAGATGATGACCTCCTTGTACCTACCCCTAGCTATTGGCCTATATAAGGGCCCTCGGGTGCATGGGGAAGGGGATCGGATCCTAGATCACGACCAAGCAATACTAGAGAAAGCTAGCGGATGCGCTTGTAACTCGAGAACTCAGTCTTCGTTCGATACACCCCATAAGAAATTTAGCAGATCGTAAGGTTATTACCCTTCTCACAAGGGCCTGAATCGGGTAAAAATCACTTGTTCTTCCTAGTTCGTGAGGCGCCAAACCCCTCGCGGAGTCCTCTAGGGTTTCGCGCCCGATTAGCCACCACGAAGACGCCCTCCACCAACAAAACCCGGCTCAGAGATCACGGGCCTGTCAGTGGAATATGCCGACAGGGCGCACTGTAGGGGCTAGTGGTTGGCTTTTTCCGCTAACTCCCCTGGGACTTCGGTGTTCGCGGTTCGTAGCGAGCTCACGCATCGAAGATGGCGGATCCGCGAAGACCGAGATCTCGCGGGCGAAGCGACGACCAGGCGCCTCCGGCCGTCGCGGCCGAGGAATCGCTGCCCTCGCCGCAGACGGCGCCGCCGCTTCTCCCGGAAGCGGTGGAGCGGCCGTCGTCAAGGTCGCCATGGAGGCGCTACCCCGCCTGTAACTTGCACGCCGCCGTGCGTTCCTTCGAGACCACCAGTGGAGTTCGCGGGATTCTCCGCCACTCCGTGGGCTGCAACATCATTGCCTCGTGGATGCGCCCACCGGTAGGTTTCGCCAACAGCACCGAAGCGTACCTCGGCGCCTAAAGCGCATCTGGCGCTCAGCCTCGAGTCGCCTAACGAGAAGGGCCTGGCCAGTGGGCGGGGTCAAGGAACGCGCGCAAGGCCATCCGGCCCCGCCTCGAGAACCATGAGGACCTTCGCTCTCATCTCGACGAAGCCGCCGGCGGCGGTGATGACCTTTCGCGGCCGTCGCCGCGCCATCCGGACCAGAGCGCCGCCATGGCAAGGTGTGGCGGCCGACAATGAGAGTCCCCTCGTGGCCCTCGCTCACAGACCGGAGGAGGTCCACCTCCGACTCCTTGAAGAGCCAGACCTCGCGCCCATGCGCGATCCCTGACCAAGCTCGATGAGCGGCTCGGCCCTCTGGCGTCGGGTGCAGCGTTTTCTCCGGTGAAGGCACGCGGGCTCGCCGGACAGTTTCGCCCGGCGGCCATAGAAATATGACAAGCACCACCAACCCGAGGAGTTCCTCCAAATCTACACGACGATGGCGGCGGTTGGCGGATCTCGGAAAAGGTCATGGCCAACTACCTCCCAACGGCCTTGACGAAGTTCTCGCCTCGCTCTGCCGCTTGAATCTCCCGAGGGCGGTGCACTCGTGGGGAGATGCCAGCGACATTTTTGTCGCTAATTTTTAGGGCTCCTTCACAAGAACCCGGCAGTGGAGGATGACCTCCACGCCTCGAACAAGGGGGAGTCGCCAGCGACTTCATCCGGCGGGGCTCATCATCGCCGCAACACCATCCCCACATCTCCGAGCAATCACCGTCATCGCGCCAGAGGGGCGACGTGATCAAGAAGATGAAGGAGAAGATGGCCACCGCACCATCGGCCAACCTCCGAGCTTTTCTCCCTCGCGACATAAGTCGCGCGCCGCGGAGGCGAGGGCCGCCTTGTAGCCCCGGGTGGCTAAGGCAAGCGACGAGGCCGACATCGAAGGTCCCGCCGGCGGCAAGAAGGCGCGGAAGCGAGGCGGGAGCCAGCGAGTCTTGCCGCCGAAAGCGACGACGAAGAAGACCCGCGCCAGAAGCGCAACCGCCGCGATCGGCGTAATGATCGCCATGAAGCGGCGCGACGACCGCCGTGACCGGCGAACGACGCGCGTGATCGGCGCGATGACCGCCGCGATCGTAAAGAAACGATTGCGCTCAAAAGGAGGGCGAGCCCTCGCTCGATACATAAAACCAATACCCATGACCTAGACAACTGCCGGTCGTGGGGCAGATGGTGGAGAAGCGGCTCAGGAGCGCCGCCGATGATGATCAAGATGAAGATCCCTTGGCGGCTTTTCAAGAAAGCGGATCACTTTGTGGCGCACATCCACGGTGGTTCATCCACCATTCTCCAACGCCGCCATAAACGGCCGAAAAGGGAGGTGTCGCCACGCCGAGCTCGTGGATCGTCGGACACCGAAATGGTCTGAGCAAACGATCACCTTCATCGGGCCGACCACCCCGAGGGCACCCCACTGGGGCATCTCCCGATCGTGGTAGCACCCATGGTCCGGAATGTACTACTGGGGCGGGTCTTGATGGACTCGAGGCGCCCATCAACCTCTTGTCTGCGTCGGCATTCATGGCGCCGCAGATCTCAAGGCCAGACTCGCGCCGACCTCGCCGTTCTTCGGGGTGGCCCCAGTCATGGGCTTGTTCCCTTGGTCAAGTTTGCCTCCCGCCACTTTTGGGGAGAAGGATAACTACCGCACCGAGATGGTGGATTTCGAGGTCGCAGATTTCGACCTCCCATACAACGCCTTACTTGGTCGTGGTCAAGTTCATGGCTACCCACCACGCTACATGGTGGTGAAGATGTGGGGCCCAGCCGCCCCATTGTTATCAACGTGGATAGGTTCAAGGTCTCGCCGCCACAGCAAGCTTGGGATCCGCCGGTGCCACTTGCGCGGCGCCGCCGACGCCACTTCTGGAGCCCTCAGTTCGACCAGTGCTTCACTCGGCCCGCCGGTGAAGTAAAGGTGGTCGCCTGAGCTGGGCGAACCTCGAAGATCGGCAAGATTGGCGCCAACCTCGGCGCCAAATAGAAGACGCGCCGTCACCTTCCTCCGACCAAACGCAGACGTGTTCGCCTGGCAACCGTCCGACATGACTGGGGTCCCCAGGGAGGTGATCGAGCACCGATTGGCAACGCTCCCAGGCGTGCGCCCGATCCGGCAGAAGGTCCGGAGGCAGGCGCCGGAGCGGCAGGATGCCATTCGAGAGGAGGTAGAGAAGCTGCTGAGCGCGGGAATAGTCAGGGAGGTCTCTCACCCTGAGTGGCTTGCCAACCCCGTGCTCGTCAAGAAATCCAACGGGAAGTGGCGCATGTGTGTCGATTTCACCGACCTCAACAAAGCCTGCCCGAAAGATCCTTATCCCCTGCCACGAGCCGACGCTATCGAGACTCCACTAGGGTGTGAATTGTCGTGCTTTTTGGATGCATACCCGTACCACCAGATTAGCATGGCGCTTGAAGACTAAGAAAAGCGCTTTGTAACCCCAAGGTGTATACCGTTATGTAAGGATGGCTTTTGGTTTAAAGAATGCGAGTTCTACTTACCCGCGTGTTATGCATATTACCTTCCGCCCCAGATAGGGCGGAACCATGAAGTTTATGTTGATGACTTGGCGGTGAAAAATCAAAAAGAGTGAAGAAATGATCCAAGACACGAGGAGACCTTTGCTAACCTCCTGATGAATCACCAAGCTCAACCCTAAAAATGCGTGTTCGGCGTGCCCTCCGGCAAAGTGTTGGGTTTCGGTATCCACCGGGCATTGAGGCCAATCGACAAGATATCGCCATCGAGCACATGAAGCCGCCGGTACGACTCAAGCAAGTCCAATGTTTGGCGGTGCTTTGGCCTCCCTGGGCGGTTCATTGTCCGATTGGGAGAAAAAAAGCTTGCCTCTGCTCAAGCCAAAAAGACTAATTACTTCGAGTGGACGGACGAGGCGCAGAAGGCATTTGAAGATTTGAGCGCAGATTCTCCTCTCCCCTGTCTTTGGTTTCTCCGCGCCGTGAGCCTTTGCTTCAGATATTGCCGCCACCCCGAGGTGGTGAGCTGCTGTTGATCGCAGAGAGGAAGGCGTCAGAGGCGATCTACTACATCAAGAAAGTATTGCATGAAGCAGAGACCCAGATCCGCAGCTCAAAAGATGTTGTATGCAAATCCTAGTGGCGCCCAGAAGTCTGCGGCATTATTTCAAGGCGGAAATTACCGTGGTCACAAATTTTACCCTTTCTTGCGAGATTCTCCATAACCGTGAAGCGAGGGGCGAATTGCTAAATGGCTCTGTGGAGCCGGGGAATTTAACATCAAGTTTGTGCCCTGACCGCCATCAAGAGTCAAAAGTTGGCGAATCGCCGCCGGAGTGGACTCCGCCACTCTGGCCGAAGAAGCGCCGTGCCTTCCCCCACGACGTTATTCTTGATGGGTCTTTTCAGCCGAAGGCGGGGTGGAGTTGTCTGGTCTCCCGGACGGTGACACCTCCAAGATGCGTGGTCGCCTCAATTCAAGGCCACCAACAATATTGCCGAGTATGAAGGTTCATCTGGGCCGCGATCGCTTCGCTACCGGGCATTAGGCGCTCTAAGTCAAGGAGATTCCCACCGGTCATTAATCAAGCTCTAAGGAGTTCCAATGTTCCGACCCCACCATGGCGGCGCATCAAGTGAGGTCCCAAGAATGGACCGTCATTTTGAAGGTTTGGGGTATATTCATATCCCTCGGCGGACAATCACCTTGCAGACGGTACATTCCCAGCCTTGCATCCTCAAGGGCTCTGTTCCGGCGGGGTCTTCGAGGAAAGACTACCGCGACCATCCATCGCAAATGACCCACAATTGGTGGGATGATGGTGTCATTGTCATGCCCACGGTCCAGTGGGGACGACGGCAAAGGTTGCCGCGCTCGGCTCAAAGGGAAGGCGATGCATTGCCACGCCTCCAATCCAGGAGGAAGGCGTGGCCGCGCCTCGACCCGGTCCGGAGGAAGATTTTGCAGATGCCGAGGCAAGACCAGGAAAAGCTTCGGCCAATGAGTACCCAGCGCGAGCACCGAGTGGTCGCCACCCTTGGGTAGGAAGATCGATGGATGGACCCTATCCTCGCCTTCCTGCGTGACCAAGTGATCCCCGACGATGATGCCTCACCGAGAAGATTGCACGAAAGGCCAAGTGCTATACTCGGTAGGTGGGGACCTATATCGCCAGAGCGTAAATGAAGTTCTCTTGAAGTGCATCACTCGGGAAGAGGGAGCAGCCGCTCTCGATATCCATGGAGGCGTGTGCGGAGCCATATGTCCCACGGACTTAGCCAACAAGCGTTCGCCAAGGATTTTATTGGCCTACCGCCTCCAGACGCTATGCTACGGCGAGGCGTCGCGGCTTGTCGCTTCTTCGCCAGCAAACCCACCGACCATTCAAGCTCGCAAACCATCCCGCTATCTTGGCCGCGATGCCGGGGCCGGATATCCGGGTCCGTTCTCGGCCAGCCACGAGGCTTCACCCACCTCTTCGCCGCCATCGACAAGTTCACCAAGTGGGTCGGGCCGAGGCGATGTCAGGGCCATCACGGCCACGCCATTGCAGTTCATCGCTGGATTTTCACCCGCTGGAGTCGCCAACCGCATCATCACCGACTAACGGCACCCGCTTTACGGTAGCGGTTTTTCCGAGTTCTCAGAAAGAAATGGGCACCAAGGTATGTTTCGCTTTGCGGCCCATCCCATGAGCAATGGTCAGCGGCGGAGCAGCGCCAATGCGCTGTCTTTGAAGGGCCTCAAGACAAGGGCGTTTGATCGACTCCACAAGCGGGTGCAAGATGGACGGAAGAACTCCCGGTATCTTGTGGTCGCCGCACCACGCCCGGTAGATGTAACCGGCGAGACACCCTTCTTCTTGGTGTATGGCGCCGAGGTCGTCTCCCCTCCGAGCCGCCGCCGCCGCCGCTGGCGATCTCCGCTTTCAATGAAGAAGACCAAGAAGGTCTCCGTGAGAAGAGGTAAACCTCTGGAGGAGGTGCGGATCGGCCACCTTTGCGTGCAGCCTGTTATCGCTAAAGCCTCGGCGGTACCACGCCACCCGGTCTCTGAGAGAACATCAAGTGGGTGACCTGGTCTTGCGCAGACCAGACGATCTTAGGGTTACATAAGCTGTCTCCCGCTGGGAGGGCCCTTCAAGGTGGTCTCGAGATCTCTACCGGGTGATGCAGTTAGCCACCGAGGACGACGAGGAGTCGATTTAACTCCTACAACATCGAGCTGCTCGGAAGTTCTACCCTTAAGGAATTGTAAGTACCAAAGAAGTTTGCTCCCGACCTCGAGTCACGCCCCTCTCTGGCCGGGTCGGTATTCTTTGGCGATCAAGAAGGTCATGTGCCGAAAAAACTCTTTGCTTCGCCATTATTATTCCTCTTCGATTGTGCCTTGAGTGGCGAATATGCGCATGAATGTCGCCGTTCCGCGCGTTTGCTAATTCCTTTGTGAGTCCATGACGATCCTCGACGCTCAGGTATACTTAGCTCAGCGAGAAGCGGGCTAGGTACGGTGCTCGACAGCTGCTCGCACGCCTCAAGTTGGCTCCTGAAGCACCGCTGGTCGTCACCATGAGCGCCGCTCGACCTAATGCCACCCCCAGAAACTTCGCCGCTTGAGCACATGGCGCCACCGGATCGAATTCTTGGTATTTCACAAGGACTTAGGATCCAAACAGGCGAGCCAGACACTTCATGTCGGGCTTAGAATGTTTTTAAAGCTTACCTTATGATACCTCTCCGGATGCCTACTCACCTTCTCAGAGTCGTCTCAGACGCGCAGGTAAGCATAACGATCGTCGGCTTACTTCCTCGAAAGGCCTGCGTCTTATTTGGTCGCCTGGCTTGGGGGGTCGCTTGCCTGTCTCCGAAGCCGCCGCCCTTCCGTCGTCTTTCCCGGCGCCCGGTTTCTTCGGGTCGCCCGCTCTCAGAAGGTCGGGTCGCCTGCTGGTTTTGGGGTCGCCTGTTGTTCTCGAGCCGCCCAGCGCTCCGCCGAGCTCGCCAAGACCCGGCTTCTTGGTCGCCGGCGCTTCGAAGGTCTGGTCGCCCGATGGCTCGGGGTTGCTCGCCAGATGCCAGTGCGCCGCCAGCCTTCCGTCGAGCTTCGCCCGGCCGCGCGGCTTGTTGGTCGCCTTCGCCGAAGGTGGGTCGCCCGATGGCTCGGGTCGCTCGCCAAGTGTTCGAAAGCCGCCAGCCTTGGCCGTCGTGTTTTCGCCCAGTAGCGTCAAGTCGCCATCCCATGACACATGAAAGTTCATCAACAAAAGCAACAAAAAATTTAAAAAGGCTAAGAAGGCCCGCCATCATGGCCAGTGTGCAAAGACGATCTCGTCGGAGAGGCACACAGCGTATGATCCCTGACGGTATCGAAGGTGCCTTCCACATGATTATCCCCATCGCCCTACTGGCGGCGTCAACGATGAGAGGCGGAATGGAGTTCACCATGGTGGCTCAAGAAGACAAAGAGCTTTGGGAAAAAGAGGCGAAGGAATAAGAAAGCAAAGTGCGAAGAAAATGTAAGGCGGAACCGCTCAATACAGATGCATCTATATATCGCATTCTACATCGGCCAGTTGGAAGGACAAAGTTATCGCCGTTTGGTCCCAAGGGAAAACCGCAGATACGTGCGGACCGGCGGCCGATCCTCATGAGTGGTGGCCTCGCCAAGAGCGCACCAAGCATTGAAGTGCATTAAGTGAAGGTTCTAAAGGAGTCGAGGCTCGCGCTTAGGCAGTGCGGCTATCTTGTCAGATATACGCTAAGTACCTTCTCCACCGCATAAAGTGCGGTCCACGTGTGGCCGCCATCGGCGGCGATCACGCCACGCCAAGAGCGTCGGTCCACGAGCGCCGGCGGCGCAAAGGGCGAAGACGCCGCCGCCGGCGCCCAATTTCACGTGGCGGCGGGCCATCGGCGGCGATCACGCCGCCGGCCGTCGGCCCACGGGCGCCAGCAGCGTGGGCGAACACGCCGCTTCGCCGGCGCCACCACGTGGTCGTACTGGCGTCGGCGGCGATCACGCCCACGGCCAGCGCCGGTCGCCGTGGCGCCATGGCGAGCAAAGCGGGCGAAGCACGCCGCCGCCCGGCGCCCGCCACGTGGCGGGTGGCGGCGATTGGCGGACGCCGCCGCGCCCGCCGCAAGGCAAGAAGGTAAGCGACGGTGGCCGCCTCGGCTCCTTCCGCCGCATCGTGTCGAAGCGGCGAGTTCGCCATAGCGAGCTTATCGATTCTGAGGTTTCGCAACAAGCCCATTCTCTCGACGCCTCTCACCTACTGTCACAAGGGTCCCATCCGTGGACCGCAAGGGCACGCGAGGCATTTAATGAGGCCGAGGAACGGACAACACGGAGGAAGCATTAAATGTATTTAGATCAAAGATGATGACCTCCTTGTACCTACCCCCGTTAGCTTTCGCCTATATAAGGGCCCTCGGGTGTATGGGGAAGGGGATCGGATCCTAGATCGGTCGACCAAGCAATACTAGAGAAAGCTAGCGGATGCGCTTGTAACTCGAGAACTCAGATCTTGGTTCGATACACCCCATAAGAAATTTAGCAGACGTAAGGTTATTACCCTTCTCACAAGGGGCTCAACTCCGGTAAAAATCACTTGTTCTTCCTAGTTCAGAGGCGCGAAACCCTCCGCTGAGTCCTCTAGGGTTTTCGCCCCTCGATTAGCCACCACGAAGACGCCTCCCACCAACAAAACCCGTCAGTAGATCACGGGCACTGTCTCGTGGAATACGCCGACAACCGCAAAATGCGAGAGTTAGTCTGAGATCATAGCCATGGAACACAGTTGTACACTAGCTAGCAAATTGTTGCGTATCTTGTCGGATGGTGAGCAGTGCGTTGGGGGTTGTCGTGTGCGTTTGTGCTGGGGCAAATGTAATCGGTCCAGGCTGTAAGTGTGAAGGGTTTAACCTCGTGGAGGCCCACTGGTAAGGGCAGGTGTGTGGAGTATAAATAGCGCTGAGTTGGTAGGAAGTGGTTACGGAAGAACAGAATTTTGACTTATCCCTCAAGTTCCTCACGATTTCTCCCCTTTCTTCCTCTTCAATTCACTCAAACCTACATATTTGTGTTCTTAACATTTGGTATTAGAGCCGGTCCCCTTTCCTTCCGTTCTGGCGCCGAAGAAGAAGCAGACCCAGTGGGAGACCAGGATGGCCGCAACCATGGCGTCTGTGGAGAACCAATTTGAAGGTATTAACACTCTCCTGAGGCAAATTTTGGAGGATGTGCATGGGGTGAAATCAGAGGTGGGAGAGGTTCGATCGGCTATGGAAAAGGTTCGGGAAAGGGTGGAGGTGTTAGAGGCGCGTCTAGAACCGGTTGACATGACGGCGATCCTTGGAATGGCGGCATCACCAGCGCCTAGTCCATTCGGAGAGCCTTCGCAGTTGTCATTGCCGGAGGGCCGAAGTCAGGAGAAAATCTCAGGGCAGTTGAAGGGGATTCTCGGGCCCCCTCCAACAAACCAGGCGATCGATAAGAAGGATGGGGTGCGTTCGGTCCTGGAGATTAATCAGAAAAAAGAAGAAGAAAGATCGGTAGGGGAGGGGCAGTATATCCAAAATCATTGGCAACCAAGGCAAACTCTGCCCAAACTGGAGTTTCCGAAGTTTGATGGGGATAATCCCAGGTTATGGAGGGAAAGATGTGAAACATATTTTGAGGTGATGGGAATTCATCCAGGAGTGCGCACCAGATTTGCAGCCTTGAATTTTTGTGGTAATGCGGCACTTTCACTACAAGAAACAGAAAAATTCGTGGGCCACAAACCCACGAATTTAACTTAAATTCGTGGGCAAACCGTCGAATTTATTTCACGAATTTAACTCGATTTAAATTAATCAATTAAATTCGTGGGTACCCACAATTTAAATTAAATTTGTGGGTTCTGAAAACCCAATTTAGCCACTAAAAATAAATTTAAAAAAACCCACTAATTTAGTCGCTAAATTGAAATTTCGAAAAACCCACAATTTAACCGCTAAATTCGTGGGTTTTAAATGGCTCATTTAATTTAGCCATCATTCATACAAAAAAAATTGTAGCCAGCGTAGAGCGATCCGCCTATTTCTACATATGTATCCAAAAATAACAACTCCGCTCCACTTCGACAGAAGTTAGCCTTCTTCTGAATTTGAATCATAAATCAACACACATCATGCCCTTGTGCCATCAATCCTGAGTTACAATGGAAAGAACAAATGTTAGAAAATGTTACGAGCATAGTAAGACACAAAAGGAGTACATGATACAGGTCGAGGAACAAATAAATACAATTGACAAGATAAGCCCGTGAAATGTCCACTACCCGTTATAACCAAGATTTCGAATGAATAAATTATGCACAATTAATAAAATAGACCACAATAGCAAAATTTACAAAGATCCGTTATCCTGAAAAGTTAATTGGATGCAGAGGTGATGATTTTACTCGAAACCATGATTAAGTCCAGAGGTTTCTAATAGGGGTGGGGATGGAGACAAAATTATACCCTATAGCTAAACGGGAATGTAGTAGATAATGCACCCCATGCACCGCCTGTCAAATTCGAGAAGTTACATGTATGCATGTAAATGGAAGTATATTGCGAAAAAATACATGTATATTCCATATGTATCTACACGTATCCAATTTGAAGACCACCCATGCAGAGGATTAAAAAACACTTCGATGGTAGATTTGGCGATATCATGCATGAATGTTTCATGAAGCATGAAGTTGTACGACACCACATCATAGAGTTAACACTTTTGGTATAAGATTTGACATAGTAACCTACCCTAAATCTCTTCCTATGACTGATTCAATTCGTGAGGTGTAATGTTTCTTCCTTCCATGAACTCGATGTATCTCTTTCTTCTAAATCGCTCCGAGCAGCTCATATTGAGCATTACGAAGAAGCCTTCACGGTCCCAAGTTACTTCATAGTCTACTTTCAACCGTGATCCTTCCTATGAAAACAAAATAAATGAATCACTTTCATTATGTTATCTAAAATATAAATACAAACAATTATTATACATTAATGGAATTCGCTCTGCATGTAAGGTATTGTACATATGTGTTTCTATCCACGTGTAAACAAATTTCAGAGTTGTCACTTGTCACTTCAATTGTGTGTCAAGATACAATATGAGGTGGCTCGGGAGAAGGTCCGCCTCGATTAACACTTAACAAGTTGTTATGTCAGGCAAGGAAACGACCAAATCCTACCAACAGTCGTGGTCTTGGATCCTCATAGAGGTTATGCGCTTCTAACAAATTGTTATAAACCCTTCGATGCGAGTTTAGGAAAAAGAATATAAAACCATCCCATCTCATCTTCTTGCAATCGCTAGTTGTCCACTTCCCAAAATCAGAATCGTTCTTCTTCTAAGAAGAAGCATAAAAAGGCTTTTTGTGCCTTTTGTGCGACATACCACGTGCACAATAACTAGTACTAACAAAAAGAGTTCTCAACATCTATATTTTTCTCATCTTAATTCCCAAGCTTCTTTATTATTTGCTAAAAAAGGCACATGAGAGGTGACCGCAAAAGTCACTAACATAAGAACCAGATTCATGTGCAAAGTTTAAGGGATCATACATTTATAATCAAATAGAAAGCACAATGACAGAAAAGGAGCTTATATGTGGAGGAAATCATATTAGAAATCACGCATGAGACTTTCACATCAATGTTCACAACAAACTAAAAACTACACCTTATTTACATACTTCCCACAAAGCTCAGATGTGGCTATGAGATACTTTTCCTCTCCATCGCCTGTTAACTGTCAAATGCAACAAATGGCCACGAGCTTGTTTTTACAGTATATTTTGGATCAAGGAATACTATTCAAGCATTCATCCTATTCAAATCAAATAATTATGAACAACTAACACATTGATAGTAACCAAATGTTTTTTCTTTGAAACATGGAGAAACATAAATGTAACAGGTGGGATGGAAAACCAAACAAGTGATGCTTCAAATCATGAATCCCAAAACTATGCATATTTAAGATGTCTTAAATATAGCCACAAAATCAACTTTATTTGTACTTGCAAGGCATCCTTTATTAAAGATGTACATGGACCCTTAAAGATTTTAGATGTGAAGGTAACACAGTTCTTTCAAGCAATTATCACATGTTTTTGCACAATGTGAAGGATCAAACATCTCTCCAAAGTGGATCAGTTGTAGTAGGCGTCTGCAGTCCACATCATTTTCACAAAGAATTAACCTATAGAAAGAGAAAATATGACAAGCTAAGATGCTTTCCAAACTACAACGCAACAAGAAGCATGCATGTAGAATTATATATACCATGCGCAAGAGATTCTCCTTATGTGTTTCAAGTGCTATATTCATATTTTCCTCACTCAATTTGACCACAAATTCCACACTCAGCGGATTGGCAACTCAATTTGACCATACTCATACTAAGTCACCGAAATGTACAAAATTTCGGCATGACCTCTCTAGTAAATAGGACATCCACTCAGCAGACAAAAAAACATTTGCAGTTATAATATATATATCAATCTCTCAAACCGTATGAGACATTCTAGCGAGATCCTTAGATAAGCATGTCAGTGAATTGTAGAGAGACTTTAAGCTTTTGATTTCGTTTGTACAACTTCTTGTCAGGAGAATGCGAAACCTAACTACCAGAAACAGAGAAGTTGCTGGGTTTTTCTGAAACACATACTAATCTAAAGAAGACATCCAATTGTATTGTATCCGAGGCGTGGACGCTTCAAGAAGGCTGTCGAAGTCCTGCTATCATCTTCCTCTACACTGCATCAACATGTGCGTATCGCAACACATCATCAGCTGAACTCGCAAATAAAACAAAGGATCAGTTAGACAGCATGTAACAGTCACTGAAAGTGATGCAGCAAATCAATAATGTAAATGCCAGTTTTGTAAAGAAGATAATCAATAACAAGATCTAGAGGACTGCTCATGTACAAAACACTAGTAGCAACCTCACCAGTCATTTACATAGATTTGAAGTTTTAAAATTCCATGGAAGTTCAGACTTGTTAATTAGAACTAGCTCTCGTTAAAGACAATGGAAAACAACAAAGCTATCCATGTCACAAACACATAACCTGGAACGATCTCCAATCAGTGATCACAAGACAGAAGGTAAATAAAATAGCTAGGAAAAGGAATATCAATGAACTCACCAAGTGGCAGATTGTATCAATAGATAATCCACAGGGCTCACAAGATATGTGATAGGAATTTGCTAAGTCATCAGTTGAAAAGCATATATGAAAACCCCAAAAGGCAGAATCTTATGAACTCAAATAATGCCATATATACAATCTGAATTTTGTTGAATTGGATAAATCAAATAGAAATCAATATCCTTTATACAAGACTGAATTAGATCAACTTGACCGATTCCAAAATTCTACTAGCGTAACACAAAAACAAGTGAAATAATGAATTTCGATCCGAGGATCGAGTATGCAACCGAAGAAAGTTTAATATCAAGGTTGATTGTGAGTATCGACTACAAAATAACCGGTTCAAGTATCGTAAGTAACTTCAACAGATAGCAATTAACCATACCGATTCGATTCTGAAGTTTACTAGCAAGAATCGCCAAATACAATAAATCATTACATAGAGTTACCTTAACATATTATTAATGGGACAAACAAAAGTCAGATAAAGGTTGATGATAAGAATTAGCTAATCGATGCAACAATGCATTTTCTTTTTTTTTTTAGATCGAGATAAACAACACATTCTTATTTTCATAACCATTTTAACAATGCAAGACCCATAATGTGCAATATACTTGGGCTTTTCTTCTCTTCCTAGCTAAAATAAATGACTTCATATTCTGTCCCAGAACATGAAAACCATGTGGTATCCACAAGTCTGTCTAGGCAATACCAAGAAATAAGAGAAGCATCATAGCATTGGGATCTATATTCCTTTTTACCACTTTATTTCACACTGGAACAAACCCTTCAAGGGAAGTTAACATTGGCTCACCTAATAGTGCACAGACTTGCTCAAGCGCTTCTTCATATATGAGCCCATCCGCAGAGAATGATACTCTCTGTGTGTTGCACAAGTTCTTTATTTTTGGCATTTTGAACCTCAATATATTAATATCAAAGTAAGAATTCTAACTCGAATGCTTTGTTAAATCTTACAACCCAGATTGAAGAATTGCTCAATTGATCTAGACAAGCATGTAGCTTTAGGGCATAAGTTGCTAATCCACTCCTCCTTATTTAAACCAAGAATGAATAATGTGAATTATCTCGAGATAGGCACATTATAGCAAGTAATTTCATATATACAATATAGGAACCAAAAGAAGAACTAAAACCTTACATTTGTAGACAACAACCACAGATTTATCTAAACGACTTGCTAGAGTGAAATGTAAACACAACACTGTTTGGAAAGTAGCCTTAAAGATCTAGACATGGTAGCTCCCGAGAAAACATATATTACAAGCTATAAGAGGGAAAGTTGGACAGACCAATCCCTTAAGAAAGATTGAATATTACGATAAGGTGGCGGACCAATCCCTTAAGAAAGATTGAATATTACGATAAGGTGGCAGACCAATCCCTTAAGAAAGATTGAATGTTTAGCCCTATTCATTGGAATCCAATAATCATTACACGGAATATGTTTTCCCAACCATTCTCTTTATGACTAGAGGAGCTATGTGATAGTGGTCAATCTGCGATATGCTAATGGAGAGACACCTACCATAAATCTTTCTAAAATCAAGAAAATGCTTATCTGATCAATTTGAAATGCATACCAAAGAAGCTTCTCCATTTTGAGCGAGCCATCTAATGGGGTCTACTTCACTAATGCCCGCAATAATTCCAGAGCGCCTACAACACGGAAAGTAAGACTCGAATAAAATATTGCACAAAAGTGAGTTTTAGTTGAGTGGAAAAGGATATGCCTCTCATTAACATCTTCACTCTCACCTGAATCTTAAACCTCATTCCAATACAAAAGGATGATTCAAGCTCTTCAAGAACTTCCAATAAGGAACAATAAACTCGATCAAGAGTAGCCTGCAGAGTACAAGAATTCAGATTCAAATATGTAGGAGGATATCATGCTTACAAATATATCAAGGCTCATATCGTTCTTGTTATTATTATTATCAGTGCAGCTATACTGCTACTTTTAAATGAATGCCAACCGCTTTGTCAACATCATTTTGTATCACGCAGGTATATTACTTGATCTCGATGATTCACATGTCAAGACATACACATGTAGCCATACAAAATCAATTTCAACAAATATATTCATACCAAAACAACATTGTGTCAAACAATTTAACCCATAATTGCTACCGAATCTTAACAATGAGAATATCAAATTAGTAAGCGACTTTCCTTGAGCTACTAGCTGCTGCTATCAACTAATTGAACAACAACCAAACCTTTTTTCCCAAACAAGTTGGGGTGAGCTAGGAAATAAACCCAACCAAAATCAATAAAACCCCTGAACCGCAAAAAAACATACACCAAAAAGGTTAAGTTATTGCATTAGCATGAATATGTGCTCATAACTGTGATACATCAAAAAGAATAGATCCTTTTCGTCAGTGGGTTCATGCGTGACCTCTGCAATCATGCAATTAGTTTGATTTCTTAGGCAAAAGAAATTAGCCTAAAGAGATGGAGGGACCTTGTGGCTTGCCCGGTCTCAAGCCATTCATTTGTGGTGAACAGAAGACAATAAAACCAGCCCGAGAATAGTCCTTGAGCTATTGCCCCACCAAATGCAAAGAAAGCAAAACATGTGAGTTCTTGGCTATGTGTTGCCATCCATCTGCTACCAAAATTGCAAGGATTGTATGAGAGAACAGAAGCGCCTAGAAAGAAAATGGTGATAAATATGATTGATGACTATGAGAAACACCATATGTGATGACAAGATAAATGGGCCATCCTATATGAGAAGATAGTGAAAACAAGTAAATGAAGTAATGATGACTGCATATATAAACTACAAAAATTTATAGATACAACTTGCCTTTTTTATATTACTATGAATAGAAACCATGTTTCCTCTCCTTCAATTCTCTCTTCTACTCTCATAATTGACTCTCCCAACAAAATATTTGAGAATTTAACACATTTTTATCTGTTTAATTGAGCAGCACCAAAAAGGAATAGTTGGACGAGAAAAATCAAAGCAAAATGCATTGTCCCATTTCGGTGATGCTTCCTTCATATGTGCGATATGCGTATGGAATTGAGCCACCTTGATGCCACAAACAAGATCTCTAGAAAGAATGATTCAAACAATATGTTGCTTCTTCTTAAAGGAATCCAATACCATATCTCGAGGTGACATCGCCATATGGAGGAAAAAAAAAGATTTGTTCATTTAGCATATATATTAGCATCACAAAGAACATATCCCTTTAATGCAATTGGAAAGTGCGGTCCCTCGAAAAAAAAAAAATGAAGGAAAAGTGTGAGCAAGTGAGACATAAACTTTTGAAATTTGGATTGGTTCGCTCTCCAACTAAGCGACCAAATATATTGGTCCGGAAAAACAACTTGTCTTGGCCATTTTTGTGCGACCCTTTTGTCACATTAGCGTAACAGTTAACCGCAAACATTTCTCTGATTCTTGAGTTACAAAGAAACCTTAAAAACTGAAATTAGCACTCTAGCATTTCTACAAGATTCTTGAGTTCTCAAAGGTCATTACTCTAATCCTATTCATGAGTAATCGTGGTAATAGAACACATGCATTCAAGAAGGCAATTAAGTGTAACAATAAGCGGCGATGCTCCATCATGCAATACTCATTATAAAGCACTTGCAATCAAGTACACAACACATTAATTAAGATTAATAAACTTACGATTGCTATCGATTGTCGGACCATCGACATGTTCTAGATTTCTATGTTCAACTGTACATATGCAGAATTCATCAAGTAAGCAAAGGAACAAGCATGAATTTCCATGTATTGACCAATTTCACCTTCAGGAAGAAAAATGAAAGAACACCAACCACAGTTATCAAAATAGTGGAATATATTATCATATTCATGCAAAAGTTTACATTGTTTTCTTGAAAGAAAACTCATGCAATATCTGAGGCTCCGATCTTGCAATGCCACTACAACCCAACTAACCAACAGCAATTCATGCATAATCCTCAAATTATAAATTCCTTACCAGCGAGCACCATCACCAATGAATTTCAATATATGAAACAACAAGAAAATAACCACACATCCATCAAAAGGAATGGAAATAATCAGCAATGCTATGAGTATTGCTCCCCACTGAAATCGCCAACCCTTATTTTGAACAAGAAACAGGTTTCTTCCAACATCATTGATAGAATACCAAGAAAAGAATTCAAAGGTCATTTCTTGTAGGCTATAACTCTACAGTTCCATTGATTTCACACAAAATTTGTTGTAGTATACTTGCAGTAATAACAAGATATGCTATGATACAACTCATCATTATATCCTCAGCGTTAGGTATCTAATGCACCACAATAAGAAGAAACAGAGATCGACTGAAATTACGTAATGTAAATCTTTTAAGCATTTCATCAAACACATGGTGAGCAAGCTATACCTTCACAGACTCAAGGAGGAGGAAGGAGAAAGGTGGGGAGGGCTGGCCGAGGCGCACACCCATGGAGGAGAGAGAGCGCCTGGCAGCTGCTGGCAACCTGAGGTGCGGCGACGCTGTTCCGGCCGAGGGAGGTGAGGTCGCCGGGAGGCGCCGGGAAACGCCCGGGCTGCCACTGCCGACTGTGGGAGGGCGCAGGGAGAAGCGGCCACGGCCAGGAGGCGCGCCCGTAGAGGGAGGGGACGCGCGGCGCCAGAGGGGAGGCGAGGCGGCGGCGTCGGCTGGATCTTCTTCTTCTTGGTTGCCGAGCCGTCTTCGATTCTAAGTCCATGAAGGAGGGGGTGGGGGAGAGACTGGAGGAGGCGCCGGCCGGAGGAGGCGCCGGCCAGGTGTAAGTTCAACCTTCATTAGTTATGTTTTTGGTGTTAATGACAAATCTAATCTTTTGTTAATGACAAATCAAATATTGAGTTTATCCCCTAATGCGATAGTGTTATTAATGACAATCTTATATCGAGACTAACTTGTTTATTTAGAATATCTTTGATTAGTCTCATCACATTGAAAAATGGAAAACCCAAGGTATGTTTGCATATTCATTCTAATATTTGTTGCATACTTTGGATTCAAGTAAAAGTATGAATGTCCCCATTATAATTAACCACAAACGTGCATCATGTTTCCCAATCCACACATTACATGGATGCACATACTTAGGGGGAGTTTGTAGTTTAACTTGAAAGTCTCTTTGTATTGATCTATTCTTTATTGACACATATAAGGATCAAGACAAAGAAACTAAATCCTTGAGTATATATTCGAATTGCCTAGTTATAAGTATACTCGTGGTAATATAGGATATACTCCAATAAGATCAAATTGGATATGTGCATATTATCTCCAAGTCAATCATATTTATGCACATATACATGTGGGGTGTATTCTATAGTTGATGATCTAGAGTAATGATCATTTCCATACAATTTACATATAATGGATCATTACTTTCCATCAACATGAGTATATGAAAACTTGTGTAGTTAATATATACTCATATCAATTTAAATGATAATTTAAATTGAGTTCATTTGTCTTGTTAATCATTAAAGAACACTTCATCATGTGTTGATGGTGTTCCGTGATTAATTGAGGACAAATGAATAGTTCTTAAGTATAATAAAGCATGAGTTGCATTATTGTACTTAAGACACACTTAAATCATTTCTATTGATTTAGGGTTGTGCTCAAGTGATCTAGAGGCATCCATTATGCGTTAATGGAGTGCAAGAGATAATTGAGACAACCATGCATCTTGGACTAACTATTTGTATGAGTTGTGATTGAGTTAGGTCCAAAGATGGATGAGATGATGAGAACGGGACAAGGACGGCATCATGAGTTGATGGGCGTCAAGAATGGATCCCGAAGATAAAGAAGGGTAACGATCCCAGGGGAGTATCAAAGTGATGATCATAAAGACCCCAAAGGGATTGCTTGTGCGCGGCGGTGAAGGTATAATTAGATAGGCTAAGAACTTTGTAGTCTTTGAGTCTAAGGTTTTAATCGCCGTGCTATTAAGAGGGGTTGTTTTTTTTGCTTGAGCTTCATCATGTGTTGGTGATCTCATCCCGCGTTCACTCAAGCTCAAATCTTATTTGATTTGGTTTTTGCATTTGGTTAACCATTTGGCATGTGTTGCGAATGGGTTAAACTTATGCTTGGTTGCATTTGGTTTTCGCATAATGCTTTGATTTGCATGTGTTGCAAGAAGTGATAAGCTAGTGCGTTGGCTTTTGCGTGAAGTTCACTTTTGCATGTGTTGCATTAGTTGAAACTTCACGTTTTGGTTCGCAAAACTATCTTTATGAAACCTTGGTGTTGCTTGGAGCTAAGTTTTGCATGTGTTGCAAAAGGAGATAGCTCAAGCATGATTTGGTGTTTATGGTTGTGTATGTGCTAGAGGCTTGCATGTGTTGCGAGTAAAGAGCTCATACGTGTGATTTGGTTTTAGTTGAAGTTTGGTTTTGGTGTTGCATGGAACTAGAGAATTGCATGTGTTGCAATTAGAGAGTTCATGCATCTTAATTTGATGTTACTTGGAGCTAGACTTTTGCATGAGTTGCAAAGAGTAGTGCTCAAGCATGAAATGTGTTTATTGCGTTATTTGCAAGTTCGTTGTCTTGAATAAACCGAGGTTTATGAGTCCGAATTCGAGAGCATGTGAGTGGGGCTTGCAGCGGTGTTGGCAAGTTGACCGGTCTTGTGTTGACCTTCACATGGCTAGGGGATTAATCTCATAAACTCGAGTTTGATTTGCTTAATCGTTTTGCAAATAGTTCTTGAGTTGATTGCGAAATGTGTTTTTGCAATTTGGTTGAAATTCTTTGAGCATGAGCTATGTTGGTGCAAATGTGTTTTGCGTGTGTATGATCATGTGTTGATCATCTTTGTGGCTCAAAGAACAAGTTTGGTTTTTGGAGAAATGGATTTGGAGGTTGAAATCTGGATTTTCTCCTGTGGCCGGCACTACCGCATGTCTGGGGCGGTAGTACCGCTCGGGCGGTACTACCGGCCATTGGTTGTGATAGGTATTTTCGAAGGTTGTATTGCTGTTTTGTGTTGGCGGTATCACTGGGAAGTTGAGGGCTGTAGTACATGCAAGTCGCGGTACCGAAATTGCCGCCGGTAGCTATTTCTGATCTTGGCGTGTTTTGTTGGCTCGGTGAGGCCGGCACTACCGCTCGGTGGGAGCGGTAGTACCGCAAAGTCGGTACTACCGCGCCTCAGAGGGCGGTAGTACCGGTCAAATGACCGTTGCCGACCGTTGGAGGTCGGGGCCGGTACTACCGGCCCTTAGAGGGCGGTAGTACCGGATTTGGCTGTTTTTGCCCGTTTCGCCCCCAAACGGCTAGTTTTCTTGGTGGGGGCTATATATACCCCTTGGGGGCTTGGGCGCGAGTTCTTTGGTGTTGTTGTTGTGTGTGGGAGTTGTGTGTATGTGTTGCTCTTCTCCTTTGCTTCTTGAGCTTAAGAGTGAGACTAATTGCATGTGTTGCAATTAGGAAGTGATTGAGAGCCTCTTGTGCATGTGTTGCACTTGAGTGAGGCCTTGTGCATGTGTTGCACTTGGTGATCACCGGTTCGCATTTGTTGTGCCGGTGAGGTTCAAGCGAAGGAGCGGCTTGTTACTCTTGGAGGTTGCCGACTCCTAGGCAGCGTAGGCGTCATCTTGGAGCTCTCAAGGTGTGAGAAGCCCCGGCAAGTTTGTGAAGGTTCGGGTTGAGCCTACGCGCAAGCGTGAAAAACCACGACTAGTGGAAAGAGGCGGGTGCTCGAGCGGGAGCCGGTCCAAGTGTGGGCTTGCCTCAACGTGGACTAGGGGAGACCGGCAAGTCTCCGAACACCACGGAAAAACATCGTTTGTCTCTTGTCTCTTTACATTCAAGTATTTACCTTTTGAATATTATTGATTGCTTGAATTAGAATTGCTTAGTATTATTTAGTTGATAAATTTAGCAATTCTTGTGTAGAGACATAATTTAGTTAAGTGCACTAGTGAGCCTAGTTGATTTAGGCTTTAATTGTCAAAAACCTATTTATCGCTTCCGCATATATATTTGATTAGGTTATGACTTAGGGGTGTATTAGAGCGATCGATTTTAGTGAGCGATTAATTTCAGAACGCCTATTCACCCCCTCTAGGCGCATCCTCGACCCTACACGGGAGGGGCAGGAGGCGCGCCACTCAACAGGCGAGGAGAGGAGGCGATCGGACGGCTGGGAGGCGGAGGCACTCAGGGCGAGCGGGAGGCGGTGGCCTGGAAGGGAGGCGCAGGAGGTAGCTCGCTCGAGTGGGGAGGAGCCAGGGAGAGGCGCCGACACCAGAGAAGGATGGGGAGGAAATTAATGGCTTTGCCCTAGGGCGCTTTTTTCTCGGCAAGAAGCCAACAATTAAATTCGTGGGCTCCGATGCCCACGAATATAATTAAATTCGTGCGCCCAATGTAAAAAAAGCCCACGAATTTAATTAAATTCGTGGGTCTCTGCAGGTGGCCCACGAATTTAATTAAATTCGTGGGGTTTTTAGAAACCGACGAATTTAAATCAGTAAATTCGTGGGTTTATTTTTGACCCACGAATTTTTCCCTGTTTCTTGTAGTGTTTGGTTGCAAAACGCTGAAGCGAAAGGAAGATTTGAGTGCTGGGAAACTCTTTGTGAAGCTGTGGAGCGGAGATTTGGTAAGAACCTTTATAAACGTCATATGAATCAACTTATCAATCTTAAACAAACAGGGACAGTGACAGAATATATTGACATGTTCGAAAAGTTGCAACATCACCTGTTGCTGTATAACCCCTTCCAGGACGATGTGTTTTTATTACTCATTTTTTGGAGGGTTTGAAGGAGGATATTCGTGCAGCATTAGTGTTGCATAATCCCGGAGATGTTGAGACTGCAGCTGCATTGGCTCTGGCACAGGAGGAAGAACTGGAGTATGGCAAGAAGAGATTCCATCTGAAAACTGACAACATGGAGTTTCTGAAAGGAAAGGATAAATATCAGGACAAATCTAAGGTGAACACTAAAGGGGAGGATACCAGAAGGTATGAGGAACAAAAGAAGAGCACGGGACATCGTGTAGATGACAAACTGGAAGCCTTGCGTATGTATTGCCGAGCAAATGGACTCTGCTTCACCTGTGGAGAGAAGTGGGGCAAAACCCATAAGTGCCCTGATTAGGTGCCATTGCATGTGATTGAAGAGCTCATTGAAGTGTTGCAGTTTTCCATGCCATCAGATAACCCGACGGAGCATTTGTGTCTTGGTAGATGTCAAATTTCCTATTGAAGATAACGGTGATTTGCTTCGATTTATCTTAATGGATGACACTGTAAGTCCAATGGTAATTCAACCCCTTAAAAAATTCATATTTGCCGCTAACTAACATGATTTATTGTAAACTTACAAGGGTTCCAAAATAGAAGCTATTGTGAGGAACAGAAATGTTTATAGGTTTAACTTAGCATTGAATGAAGGTCGTAAGTACATCATTCATCGTGTGCAATTCCAGCCAAACCTTGGGGAAGTTGAGTTCCGAAGCATTCGAAACTGTTATGAGTGCTTGCTAACCAACCGCACAATAGTTGAACCTTCTATGGTATTACATGATTTTCCTCTTTACCTAAAGCATTTCGCGCAGATCTAGAGGAGGGACTCCGACGGTGAAGCCCTGTAAGCTCCGCCACTGTCGTGAACACCTCCAGCCACAACACATACCTTCGCAACGTAACACGAACCAACGGTGCCTTCTTTTGGTCGCTACATTGGCTAAGATCTAAGAGAGCAAAACCAAAAAACGAGATCTAGGGGAGAGAGAGGAGAAGAAAGAGGAGGGGGTGGTGTGGAAGGCCTCGCGGTGGAGGGCTCAAGAAGGATGCTTGTGGCCATGAGCGCAAGGCGCTACTATCTGACATCGCATCCCGGACGGCATGGCGCGGAAGCTCACCACCAACCGTGACCGATACAATCTCCATAATTATTGCGGTTTGTTTCAACTCACTTATCAGATAATCAGTTTGTTACTACTGACTTACCACATTTTTGTTATTCTCTTGGAAGCCACATTAGATAAGTGGTATTCATATCATAGATAAGGTTTTGATCAAAATGTTATCCAAGTCATGTTGTAATGTAACTGTTTATTTTCAGATCTTTCGGAATGTATACCAAGAATATTATTTCTAAATTTGTTTTAATATCATGAATGCCTAAATTCATGTCGGAGGAGAAACCATAAAAACTTGTGTAATCAGGAGAAATAGATATTTGATCTTATAGCATAATTTTCTTTTATTGTTTGATCTTTATGTTTCGTTACCAAATTTATTTTTCGTAGCAACGCACGGGCATTGAACTAGTTTTCTTCTAATTTCCACTCCAAACACGAACTCCGTATCCTAAACCAGTTCAGATTCGATAAATTTAGTTCACGATTTGTGGGGTTTTACAGCAAATCCGGTAACTATAGGTTTAATTTTCATTCCTCGTCCACATTGCATCTAATGTTTTGGCGGATCCAACGTGGTGCACATGGGACAGAAATAGCTGTTTGGCCAACCTCTTGGTAGAAGTCGACATGCTGTCCGAAGCCAGTTTTGTAATAGTGCCAGGCAAAAAATTTGCAGCACCAGGGTGCCCATGGTTTCCATACCAGCTTATGAAAATCCGACTCCGCCATTATTCCGGCGAACTGTACAAGGTAGGCCTACTTAGCACTGTATTCACCATTTGCCGTCGACTTCCAGGTATCCTCCCTGAGAGTGACATTTGCGTTGAACAAATGCTCCCAGATGCTAAAATATTCAGCGAGCAGTCCCACTGTTAGGTGGTGTCGGACATCATTGAAACAACCCGAAAGAGATCATTAACAAATTAATGACACATAAAATTAAAACATACAACAAAAAAATCACCA
The DNA here is from genome assembly GCA_036346375.1 of Guadua angustifolia. Classification (NCBI taxonomy): domain Eukaryota; kingdom Viridiplantae; phylum Streptophyta; class Magnoliopsida; order Poales; family Poaceae; genus Guadua; species Guadua angustifolia. The sequence continues at coordinate 61,641,882 of CM070503.1, read as the reverse complement.
TTTCCATTCATTAACAATAATGCCATACAAATTTATACACAAATATCAATTACAACAAAAGGAAATACAAAAATTTTTTTACAAGTGACCTACAATCTAATCTTCCGAAAACCCTCAGCTCTAATCACCTGAAATCGTTAGTCATGCACATAAATGAAAGATAAACAATGCAAAATCTAAAATATAAAATAATCGCCGTCAGACCCGTATGTGATTGGTATCACTCATCAAGATACCAGACTGTCTCGGGCTAGTCGACACCTCTCACTAATTTGGGTTTCAACACCGGCCGCATACGAACTTATTTTCATCGGGTAACCATAGCCTTACTCAAATAGTGCCTAAAGTATCACATGGTTAAAGGTAAAACTCTCATGGTAAAAAGGTAAAATGACCTCAGTTAAAAGGGGGGCAACTAGCCGAGCACAACCCAGTCATTCACTTTCCCCACGCCCACCCAAGCCAAACACCAGAGGCAAGCTAGCCAGGAGCAAAGAGAGACTAGGGAAGCTAGGAGAAAGAGGATCAAGAAATCCAGGAGCAAGGAGGCCAAGCATAAAGCTATAGCCCTACCAACTTCATCCTCAAGTTCGCCATCAACCCCCCATTCCATACCATCCCATTCTCATCATCTCAACATCATAGGTAATCTCATATTCCTCCATTGACTATCATTATCAACATAGGGTAATCATCATAGGGAACCAGCATAGATAGTAGTAGTTACCGTTGGTCACGACGGGAATGGTAGCCGTAGGGATGACGCCGTGCGTGCCCGTCAACCCCGCGTACTCCCCGGCATATAGGTTGTCATTGGTGTCATCACCGCACCACCAAACCCAGGCAATCAACCCAATATTCATCATCAACCAAGTCACAACCACAATTTGTAAAATCATATAGCATCGCATGATAAAAGCAATAAGCAATAAGTAAGCAAAATGGAGAAAAATAGGGAAGTGGTAACCGTAGTGGGGCCGTGGTTGGGCACATGTCGAGGAGGAGAAGGCTAGTGGGGGCATGGCCAAGCACAAGTAGAGGAGGCCAGTAGGGGTGTGGCCGGCATGGGCCAAATTGTAGGCTGATAGAGCTGCTCTGAACAGTGTCTGTGCTAGAGGGAAGAGGGCTAGTGGCTGGTAGCCAAATCCGGGCTTGGTTGTGGCCATGGCAAGACATGAGGGCTTGGGGAGAGAGGAGAGAGAGAGGGGAAGAGGAGAAATGAAGAGGATAAGACCGGGTGAAGAGGGGAAAACTGAAATAAGAGGGTAATTAAGTAACAAATTAAAACAAAGTGCAAGTGACCACCTCAATAATCAAAATACAAAAGACAAATCTAGGTCAAGAAATAACCCAAATTAAAATATGCCAAAATAAAAATATGACAAATTTAAAATATTCCCAGGTCAAAATAAACCCAATTAAAACATGTCAAATTAAAAATATCCCAAAATTAAAAATCTAGTAGGAGATCACCTTCAACTACTATGTGAGGATGCATATTTCTAGCCAATTTCAGGCAAGCAATCTCTTGATCATATTTGAATACTTTCAATCAAATATATTTGTTTATATGTAATATTATCAATGCATGAAAAAATACCTTTCAAAGAAAACCATAAAGATGTTGTTGGAAAATGTGGATTGATAATGATGTGTTGAAATGGCTTATCCAACGAATGGAGCCGATAACGTGTGTGTGTATATATGGCAACATAGCCAGTGAAAACCGCTTTTATTGTGAGAAAGCCATGTATACAAATTTTCAAAAATTCTCAAAAAATTAACATACATAGGGGAGGAGAGCTTATACAATCCTACAAAATTTGAAAACGAAATTCAATCACATTTGAAAGATATAAAAAAAAGACAAACAACAAGATGAATACTATTAAACAGTGAAAAATCGCTATTCAAGCTGAATTTGTCTTTTCCATATCTTTCAAATGCGATTGAGTTTGGTTTTCAAATTTTTCAGGATTGTAGAAGCTTACCTACCCTACATATGGTAATTTGTTGAGAATTTTTGAAAAATTGTACACATGGATTTCATGGAGTTTTCAAAGTAAAGAGGGTTTTCACTATTTATATGTATACATATATATGTATATATATACATACGTACATACATACATACATATATATATATATGTACATATATATATACATGTATATATACATATATATATGTATGTATATATATGTATATATATATACATATAGGAAAATGATTCCATACTCTGGGTGTACGTACTCCCACCTCCAGTATATCGTTTAAATGATGTTGTTATACCTCTTTATCCTTTTGAGTATACTCTAATACAGATATAAGATGCTCCAAAGTGAGTTCCATGAAAAATTTCATTAAAGTCCACCATTTATAGCATAATTTTTTTATATATTCCGTTTTACATATGGAAAAGGGTATGTAGCAAAAAAATAAAGGGCTTTGATGAAATTTTTTAGCCATGTTGCATTGGAGTATCTTAGAATTATTATTGGAGTGTACCGAAAGTGATAAAAGAGTATAAAGTGTTCATTTAAGTGGTATAGTAGAGGTAGGAGTATGTACTCTTGGGAGTACGTATCCTGTGTACACAGGCTCTTCCGTGTACACATCGTGCACACCAACTAAAAAAAGTCACAAAAAATTTTGAAAAAAATTGTAGATGTAATTTATAGATTACTCTACCTATGTATAAAGTTTCAAAATCAAATTCATTATATATCGAGAGTTACAAAAAAGAGAAAATTCTGACAAGTTTAAAGAATTTAAACTTGTCAGAATTTTCTCTTTTTTATAACTCTTGATACATAATGAATTTGAACCTAAAATTTTATATATAGGTAGAGTAATCTATAAAGTACATCTACAATTTTTTTCAGAATTTTTTGCGACTTTGTTTAGTTGGTGTAATGGTGTATATTTAGAGGGCCTGTGCACAGATATATATATATATATATATATATATATATATATATATAGGTTGGTAGAGGGTGTCCAAGATTGTGAATGTTTGAGTTGCTAGTGGGGTCCTCTACATATGCTAGAATATAAGGTTGAACGCATTATACTCCAGTAATGAACCGTATAATTTTGTATCAACCATAGTGTGTGAAAATGATTAGAAAAGGCTATCATATGAAGCTGTTTGATCTCCATAACATGTATGTATAGATAACTAGATTGATAAGACCAATACAGTATGGGCCTAGTGAAGCATGCCAGTTGAACAAACTGGTAAGACTTGTAAGGTTTGTTGGGGCAAGACCAGTAAGACCAAGGATGCTAGCAAGATCCTTAAGGCCCATGGGGCAAAACCGTTAAGGCTCGGGGTGCTATATTTAAATGCCATGAAATGAGTACTATTGATATGCCTTGAAGTCATGGTCAACTGGTAGACTGCGAGTAGGTGACGAATAGTCAAGGACACCATGACTCGTTAGCTATCAAGGTTGGAGATCATAATATCCGAGTAGTGATAAATATTTTAGGTTCTCAATTGAGGTTGGTTCGCTATGGAAAAAGTAGTACAAACCTGTGTAGGGTTAAATCATAAATTCATACTTATCCTGTGGATTAGAGGTTACGGAAGCTAAGTCTGCCTCATATACGAATTCTAGTAGCCATTTTAGAAAATAAAACATAGAACAAAAGCTTTCATAATAAAACTCTATTTTCCTAAAAATGGGTTTGAGATGGAGAGATGTATATGAGATGGATGATAGAAAATTTTATTAGATGCATTTTGTTACTAATACTTGCTGAGTATGTTGTACTCACTCTTGTTGAACTCCCTCTTTGCTTAGAAGCTAAAACTTATGGATTCGCCTGTGAGGCGTGCATTGCGGATCACTAGCAGGGTCAGGGTGATAAGTAGGCGTAGAACTAACTGGAAGATTGGGTGGAGTAGTGGACCGTGTGGCAGCGACCGTTGATCCATTGGGTACTGTAAATTAATTGCTGATGTGATGTATATTATGTATGACCTTGTATTTTTGGACTTGTAGCCCTATGTGGCAATGGATTCTAAGAAGTTTCCATTTCAGTCTCTAATTATTGTTATCCTGTAACACTCTGAACATGGTGTATTAGCTAATAAAATGTCGGATGCGCCCGATATTTTGTTGGCTAATATGTCAATATCAGTGTAATTACTTCAGAGTAATGGCGATATTGCTGTTGTTACCCTGAGTTAATTATATGGGTCGCCATAACCATCAACCCATTCTCCTTCTTTGAGGGCTTGCTGAGCTGTCCGTTTTTTCCTACAGGAATGTTTGTAGAGCTTTGGGGCCAGCATTTTGAGGGCATATGTAATAGGTTGGTTCCTAGAAGCTGGCTTTTCCGCCGTTGCCAATGGTAACTGTTGTGCTTGCTGCGAATATCGCCTTGTCAGTGTCATCACAGGGTGTTGGCAAGCCTGCCTACCCATGGCCAGCTCGGAGTATGCCATTCGAGCCATAGACAACGAACCCTAAGAGCTCGTGAAAATTTTTCCAGGTCTAGCAACCAAACACCCACAATCTTGTCGGGTTGCATACCATGCATTTTCCACCTTGCAGCTCTTCATGTCCCGACCGCAGAAACTGTCTCCGGACTCTGTCTAGATCCTCAATAAATTTCTTACGCGAATTAGAGCAGTGAGGATGTAGGTTGGCAGTGCACTGAGGATCTAGATACCAGATTCGCTATAAACCTCCACAAATTACGTATGGGATTAGTCGAATCTGAACCGGTTTAAAATATGTAATTCGTGTTCGTAGTGAAAATTAAAAGAAAAAGTAATAAATTGTGAATCCAAATACTATGCTACGAATCAGACGACCCCGATTATGGAAACTATGCTGAGGACATTGGCAACCAGCAAGTGCGAAGTTAGGAATTGATTCGAGTCATGCGGTAGAGATCATATGGACCTAGAAATTTTCCTATGGACTCCACAGCAGGAACCTCCTTGGTCGATTTTACCCAGATAGGGATTATTCTATGACCCAAAAGAAAATTAAAGCAAAAGCACCGGTGCATGTTGCATATAGGAGCTCTAAGCCCTGTTTAGAAGCATAATTTTTCAAAACTATGGTTTTGATATACTATAATTTGTAATTGTTTTGCCATAAATACCATGATTTTACCAAACTCCTTTGAAATCATGGTATTCCTTGGAATTACCAACTGTTTGGATGCAACATCACAAACCATGGTATTTGAGTGGAAATAGGCAAGAAGCTAGCCAAAACCATAAAAACTTTAGGTTCGAGTGGAGTTTCAAATACTCCAAAAATACCATGGTATCTATCAAACCATAGTTTTTAATACAGAGTTTTTGGTATGGTAACCAAACACCATATGGTATAAAATACCATGGCATTCTTAAAAATCATGGTATTACCTAGAAACTATGAAAACATATTGCTTTCAAACAGGGCCTAAGTCTTAACTTGCCACGGCGTATGAAAACTTTGGCCCTATTGGCTTGGACAGAAATCTTTGGTTCACTACTACGTAATCCGACCTTTGCTATCTGGCCCATCAAGATCGGTTGATTTAAGCCGACCGATAGTTAGATCGATCCGGTTCAATGGCTACAGCTCGTGGAGGCGATTAGTACGGTTGAAGAGACGAACCGTGCTTGATGAGATCACATCGATGCGGTTAGATATTTAACGGTACTATTTAGTGGGTGCTAAATAGTACGGTTCGTGACACGAACCGCATCGATGTGATCTCATCGAGACGGTTCAGGTCTTCAACGATCAGATCGAGTCCCAATTAAACTTCTTCCTCCTCCGCTCTCTGCGGACCCAGATCATTCCAAAGGCGCGAAAAGAACGGTGGAGCTTCGCAAGAGCTTGAAGGGAGGAGGTGCTGCCCAAAATTTCAAAATTTTGGTCATTTTACTCACAACCAAGGTAGTTAAGGTTAGTAATATCATTTTTCACTTCATTTGGTGTTAAATGGAGCCTCTTTTTGCTTGAATTATGAAGAAAATTTGATCTTTTCCCATGATTGATCAAAGATTATGAATGTAGAGGAGGTGCTGCCCAAATTTCAAAATTTTGGTCATTTTACTCATAACCAAGGTAACTAAGGTTAGTAACATCATTCCTCACATCATTTGGTGTTAAATGGAGCCTCTTTTTTGCTTGAATTATGAAAAAATTTGATCTTTTCCCATGATTGATGAAAGATTAATATGAATGTAGAGATCTAGCTTGATCTTTTCAAATAGGATACAAAAACTTGTTGTGTAAGCTTAGAATTTGCTTGGATTATAATGTAGCTCGCATTTAATGTGTGGATCTAGCTTAAATTTAGGTTTTAGTTCCATCGATACGATGAAGGATGAGGTTTGGTTGCACGTAGTCGGGGGGAGAATGGTGCATGCAAATCATGGAGTTTGGGATCTTCAAATGGCAATGGTTATGTGGAAAAGAAGAAATTTAAATTCATTTAGGAATTAAAATAATATCGAAATATGAATGGCTTTATAGAAAATATAAAATGAGTTCAATATTTGAGAAAAGTTTTCAAAAATACTTTGGAATATTTTAAACTTAGAAAATTACTTCTAGTATAATTTTGGTTTTAATTTCCATCAACAAATTATTTTTGAAAACATCATTAATTAAGTGCTAGAGATTTAGAAAAAATAAAAATAAATGATTGAATAATAATTTAGAAATTTTAGGTGTTACAATTTCAAGAGAATTTGCAAACAAAGTTGTCGTGAATTTTGTTCGAATTTTGAATCCGACTCGATCGACCAATTCTTTATGTAGGTTGCAAAAACTTGTTGTGTGAGTTTATATTTTGCTTGGATTATTATTTAGCTCGGATTGAAGGTGTGGATCTAGCTAATATTTAGGTTTTGGTTCAACAATTCATTATCGAAAAATGAGCTAACATTATCTTGATGTAACATAATGTAGATGGACCGGCGATGGATGTACATGGATCGGCGCTCCCGGAGTTCTTGTGGTTTGCAAGATTTTCTTCGTCTTGCCGATGCACACACGACGTCGGGCTACATATGCTGTCCATGCATAGACTGCAAGAATGAGAAGGAGTGGCCAAAATCCAGCCACCTTCACTTTCATTTGCTCACAAGAGGTTTCATGTTAAACTATACCTGCTGGACCAAGCACGGTGAAGAAGAGATTATACAGGAAGACGGTGAAGAAGAAGAGGCGGACAACAATATCCCGGACGCTGGTCAACACGGTTCTTTCGAAGATACATTGGGGGAGTGTGGTGATGATGACCTAGACCAGATGCTGCGTGATGGAGAGGGAGAATACATCGATGAAAGATAGTATGAAAAGTTCCAGCGCGTATGGGAGGACCACGGAACACTGTTGTACCCAAACTGTCGATAGGGCCATAAAAAGTTGCGTACCACACTAGAACTGATGCAATGGAAGGCAACCAATGGATTGTCTGATAAGGGATTCGACGAGTTGTTATGCCTCATAAAGAAGTTACTTCAGAGGGAACACACGCCGAAACTACGCACGATGCCAAACAAGTTGTTCCGCCCTTTGGGGTTGGAGGTCTGAAGATACATGCATGTCGTAATGATTGTATCCTTTATCGCAATGAGTATGAGGATTCGGAAGCTTGTCGGTGTGCAAAACTTGCGGTATAAGACCAAAGCGTGATGACCCTGTGAGGTAGAGGGGCAGAAGAAGAAGAGATCTCTGCTAAGGTGGTGTGGTATTTCCTGTAATCCCGGTTGAAGCGTTTATTTGCGAACAAAGCGCATGCCCAGATGATCTGCCGCACAAGGAAGACCGTAAGGACGACGGAAGGCTAAGGCACCTTGTCGATGGCTCCCGGTGGAGGAAAGTCGATAGAACATACCCGGACTTTTGCCGAGGATGCAAGGAACATAAGGTTTGGGTTGAGTACGGATGGGATGAACCCGTTGGCGATATGAGCGGCGATCCTGAGACTTGGCCCGTGACTCTATGTATCTACAACCTTCCTCCTTGGTCGTATGAAGCGGAAGTACATTATGATGCCATTGCTTATCCAAGGCCGAAGCAACTCGAAAGCGACATTGATGTGTACCTCAAACCGTTGGTTGAAGATCTGTTAACACTGTGGAACAATGGTGTACGTGTATGGGATGAGTACAAAAGAGAGCACTTCACTCTACGTGCATTGCTATTCGTAACCATCAACGAGTGGCCTGCACTTGGTAACCTATCGGGCCTATCTATCAAAGGATATAAAGCCTGCATCCACTGCTTAGAGGATACGGACAGCAAGTACCTAAAAAACTCTCGAAAGGTTGTGTACATGGGCCACCGTAGGTTCCTCCATATGAAGGACCCGTTCACGGAGGAAGGGTGAGAATTTTGATGGGACGAGAAGAAAGCGAAGAAGCCCATGCATCATGATGGGACGCTTGTATTTTCTTTGGTAAAGGATCTGAAAGTAGTATTTGGAAAAGGTCCTGGTAGCAAACCTGTCCCGGGTGAACAAGGTCACACGAAGGCCATTTGGAAGAAGAAGTCAATATTTTGGGACTTACCTTACTGGAAAGACTTAGAGGTCCGCCACTCACTGGACTTCATGCATATCACGAAGAATGTCTGCGTGAACCTGCTAGGTTTCCTAGATATGTACGGTTAGTCAAAAGATACACTTCAAGCACGAAAGGACCTACAGCTATTGGGACTCAGGAACGACCTACATCCGGAAAAGAGAGAGAAATGACAACATTACCTCCACCCCATGAGCTACACTCGAGCAAGGAAGAAAAAAAACATGATTAAGTTCTTGAAGCAAAGGTGAAGGTCCTTCCGGATACTCCTCGAACATAAGGAGACTCATAAACATGAAAGAGAATAAAATCGCATACATAAAATCCCATGATTGTCATGTGTTGATGACCTGATTGCTCCGGTGGTGATGCGAGGTATTCTACCAGATTGGGTACGAGGACAATCATAAAGTCGTGTTCGTTTCTTCAACGCGGTGTCGCAGAAGGTCATCGAGCGAATAAGTTATCTAGTCCGCATGATGACATGGTCAATAGTCCAGTTAGCCTTGAGATGATCTTCCTCCATCCTTCTTTGATATTATGGTCCATCTTATGGTCCACATTGTTAAAGAGATAGAAATTCTTGGACTTGCGAGGGCTTATTTTTTTTTAAATCATTTTAGTGTGGAATAAGAATGATTCATTATTTTTTATTAAGCAAATATATTCTTAAGAATATATGAATTTTTTCATATTATTTTGTCATTTCGAGATGTATATGTATCATATGAATTTTTTCTAATGTATAAGTATCATTTTAAAGTTACATGTGCACATGTTTGTAGCATGAGGTCATAACATCACTTGATTTCCTCTCAACTCTAGCAAAATTACCATCGTATAGTATTTGGCCGATTTACATTAGGAACATCTTGGCCGTCGCATACCATCCTCTCTACCGTCTCTTCCCCATCGTCTTCCACGCCGTTTTAGAGTAGTACCATCACCTTTACATGAAATGTGATCTATTTTCATCTTTCAGTGCTTCTTCTAGCCTAAGAAATGACGATGGACGAAGAAGAATTTATGAGAAGTTTGATTATGGATATGATGGTCATGAGGCGGCGAACTCGCACCCGAGGCCACCGAGGCCAATGAGGTCGCAGAGCACAATGAGGTCTGCAGAGCACGTTGAGGCCGGCGAGGTAACAATCACCACGTTCATGATTGTCGGTTCCACTACCATGCTAAGCCAACATCTCGACCCGCTCATGATTGTACCATGCTTTCAGATCGGTCAACCAGCAGCAATCACGCCACGAGGTCCAAGCAAGAAGAAGAAGGCAAGACATGTAATCACCGGTCGGCGAGGACGGCCGACCTCTTGCACCCTCGGGGCGCTTGGGCGTTCAATTCGCATGGCGCCCATGTTAGGGACCACGTGGCAATTAGCATAGCAAAATGGGATCAGTCCTCAAGATACGAAGAACATGCTTTGGAACGATGTGAAGGAGACATTCACCTTCCCTAAGGGACCGAAGAGAAGGTGAAAAGTTACACTCTCAAGAAGATGGCGGTCGCATTCCAGACTTATAAAAAGAAGCTGAGCACGGAGTATATCAAGAAGAATCGAACGCCCGACTTCAACAAGCACCCAAAGTTGCAAGATCACTGGGATGCGTTTGTGAAATACAAGACTTCGGACGAAGGTCAAAGTTTGAGTGAGAAGAATAAGTGAATGCCGGAAGAAGAATTATCACCACCGACTCGGCCCTGGTGGTTACCGCCATGCAATACCAAAATGGGAGAAGAGGGAACAGGACCTGCTAGCGAAGGGTATCGCACCCGCAACAACGGATTGGCCCGACAGAGCAAAGCATTGGTTCTATGCTCACGGCGGCGCCCTTGATGATAACGGCAATCTTTGTGTTTGGGGAGGTGCTAAGAAATGTGGCGAAGGCTTATACACCCATCGAGGAGACTTCCTGGGTAGCTTCATGCCAAACAGGAGAACGACGCGCTAACAAGGGCCTTGCAAAATCCAGAGCACCTGGACGCGTACGCAGGCGTCGGCGTTGTCCCGTGGAAGGTTGGTTTCGCTCAGGACGCCGAGACCTATAGGAGTCGGGCGAGGAGCAAGGCTCGACAGACACAACAGCTTAGTGCGCTTGAAGAACGCCTGAATCAAACAAATGAGAGAATGCAAGAAGAGATCCAAGAGAGGTGCAGCTAGCCTTGAGCCAGCAGCAGCGAGATGGGCCAAGAACCCCAAGTAATCCAGACATCATTAGCCCCTCAGGCAGCGCAGCAGGCTGCATGTTCCGGTGAAATTTGGCGAATGACTTGGACAAGTATCCGAGACGACATCGACGGCGGACACCTTGTGAGCTGCATATCCAAGCGCTGAACCTTACCTTTAAGGCGGCCGATGGTATGGCTCACCCATTAGAGCCGGGCAGCTTATCCATGGCCAACAGATACGGTTAGGATACTCCAAGGTCTCGGTGGAGGAGGTCTGCCTGTGGTACGAGGACCTTGACCTCGAAATTCTCGGAGGTGACGGGACTACGGCTAGGAGAGGCAAGACACAATTTCATCCTGTGGGCGAAACGGTACATAATTTTTCGAGATAACATGGACTTGTCCTCTCCGCTGAAGAAGCCCGAGAAGAAACCCGTCTCCTCCCAAGAACTCGCCGACTCCTACACCACCTCCTGCAGATATAAGCCCGACAAGAAGCCCGCCTCCTACACCATCTCCTCGCACATATAAGCCCCGAAGAAGCCCGTCTCCTCCCAAGAAGGCGCCGACTCCTACACCACCTCCCGCGCACATAAGCGCCACAAGAACCCCGTCTCCTCCCAAGAAGGCGCCGACCAAGGAATGAAGCCAGCTCGGCCAAGAGCTCCCAAGAAGACGGGTCCTCCACCCAATCCAAGAAGTCGGTGAACTTCCAAGCGGCCAGATGATATGAACGATGAGGAGACCAAGAAGGTGGTAAAAGGAGAGGTAACTAAATTTCTTAGACCCAAGTCACCAAAGTGAAGAAGGTTCAACTCGCATGTAAGAATTTTATAAAGGTTTAATGACTATTAAAAATTTGAAGGATAAAAAGAAATGCCTCGCCAATCAAACTACGCGCACATTGAGTAAGGAATGCCCCAAGAAGATGTCACCGAGGAGAAGAGTAAGGAGATGCAACAATTCTTTAATGAAACCGCCTTACCGCAAATCAAATATTAGGCACGGAAAAGATTGAGGTTGCCCAAGTAAGATGGTCATTTAAAATGGGCGATCATTGGTCGAGAGGAGGAGCGCGCCCACTAACGACAAAGATGCGCAATTTCATGAATGGTACTTTGGACGCCACCAAGCATGGTCTCTGAGATGTTATTTGTCAAGTTTAAGGAACAAGATTTTTTCGCGGTGAAGGTGAATTTGTTGTCGATCGACTACATATATGATCTATACGAGACAGACACCCTCGGTATGAGCTTGATGGGTTGTCGGACTCTGTAAGTGTCTTAATTATTTGCAAAAACTATCGTGCACTTCCTTGTACTATACTAACTTGCAAGCCTAACTAATTTCTTATGTAGCATGGAGATACAAAGATGCCGAAGGGATCGATTTTCGACATAGGCTTCATGGACCCGAAGAGTTATCAACAAGACAACCGTTAGAGACCACCCAAGCGAAGCAGAGAATAACATATTCAATGCGCTAATGGGTCAAAGATATAAGTCAAAGATATATCTAGCCTACTCATTTGAGTACGTGTTTTCGCACCACCTCATTCTACTCCTTTTTCATAACACGATGTTAGAACTAATTAGTTATCTACGTTGACACATCTATGTATAGTTTTCTTTGGATTCTTCTTATGATCGAGCTAGATCGTAGCTCGATCACAATTATGGACTCGCAAAGGAGACCAGTTAAAAAGTATCAAAACTTTATCGACATGCTCGACCGGTATTAATTCTTGTTCCTTTCATTATCGTACTAGCTCTATTTCCTTCAATTTGAAACAAATTCTAATCATGTACATACAATTCGTAATCACATGTGTAGTGCATTCACACGGTTCCGTGCTAAAAACGTGGGCGTATTCAAGGAGAAATTTGACATTGCAATTGCCTCTCATGTACGTATATCATAATGCTAGCTTTTTAGTTAGTTAACTTAATTTCTTTGCATCCATTTCACGCTTTCAACTTTTTCCACGCAGATTTTGACTCACCACCGGGTAACAATTTATGCGGCTACTATGTATGCGAGTTTATGCACACCCAAACCGAGCCATGATCGCATGCTAAAAGGCAACAAGGGGTGAGTAAATATAATTACTAGCTTTAATTGTGTATAGGTACTCCTTATATCTTGTACAAATTCAAGTATTGATTAGTTAATGACTTAACGATAGGTGCCTCAATATTTGGCGGAACAAGGTTCGAACTCTCACGCAAGACGCAGTGAGAGCAATCCAAGAACAACTCGTCGGCTTTATTTACGATGAGGTTGTAAATCCAAAAGGCGAGTTTCACGAACCAAACTTTAACAGATGGGGCCCTTCGATAAGGACCGTGAATCGTAAGGGTTCGACATCTACTGACTAGCAAGAGCGATGCGCGTAAAAGATCCCGATGAATAGAAGGAAAAGAAATACTAAAGTTGTAATTAAAGTTGTGTACATATATATTGTAATACATTAGAAGAACAAATATGTGTACATATTTTAATACATTAGATGTAATTAAATTTATTAATGAATGTTCAGTGATTTAATTATCAGGCAAAGTGCATGATTGATTATCTGTGCTTTTAATTAGTTGTGATTTAACACACACATATATATAATAGCTACGGAGAAATAGACCTATATATATATATAAAACATTAGTACCGCTTGGAGAAACTAACCTGCATCGATGAGGATCATCGATCGGTTGGAGACACCAACCGCATCGATGAGGTCCTCGGGGTTCCCTACTGCCACGCCACGCAGGATCGAACCGATCGATACTCCAACAAGACGGGTGAGTGAACCAGGACCGATGCCCTTGAGCATCGGGATCCGGATGGCTCTGCACGGTTCAAAAACCGTACTAAAGGCGATTTTCAACCGGAGTGAAGGCCAGATCCGTAGTAGTGGTTGTTGAGCTAAAACGTCCAAACCATAGACCGTACGAGCCCGGCTTTCTCCCCTAGTCATGGAATTTTTTTATTTAATATTTATTTTAAATTATTTTTTCAAAACTAATAGGCGAAAAAATTAATTTGCATTAATACACGCCTGTCGCCCCAGTACGGGGAAATCGCCCCATACTAGGGCGATATGTGGGTTGCCCTAATGGCCATAACGGCCAAATTTCAAACCGTCGGCTTCGCCCGCGACACATGTCGCCTATCGCCTGGATCTGGGGCGATCGCCTGGGTCTAGGGCGATAGGCTCCACGCTTAAAACCCCGCGCGGCGCTACTGTTTTCATTCGGCCTAGGTGAGAAGAAGCGAGTGCTGCGCGAAGAGAAGAGAGGAGAGAGGAGAGGAGAGAGAGAAAAGAGAGGAAAAGAGAGAAAAAAAGAGAGGAAAAAAAGTTGATTTGTTGTTTTTGTGGAGGTAAGTCCAAAATGTATATGCAATATTTAGAAATTTTAGTATTGTGTAGTATTAATTTAGAAATTTTAGGACTATGTAGTATTTAGTATTTAGAAATATAGAAATTTAATGTGGTAGTTTCTATTAGACAATATTTAGAAAATTAATGTAGCATTTAGAAATATTAGGATTGTGTAGTATTTAGAACTGTTGAGATTCAATGTAGTAGAAATATTAGCCAATATTTATAAATTTAATGTAGTAGAATTATGCAATAAAAATTTTGTTATGCAAATAATATATTAGCAATATTTAGAAATGTAATGCGGTAGAAATTAAAGGAAGTATGACATATTTAGAGTCGAATTTCTTAGTATGATCACCATACGTTAGAAATTAGTAGAGTAATAAAAATTTTGGAAATGTCAGGCACCATTAGAAATTAGTAGAGAATTTTTTTTGATAATATAATGTAACATTTATATGGTGCGGTTAGATGGAGAACTGATGAATATTTTGGTCCGATGTTTTAGGCAGCACGTCGGAGAAATTGTATTTTCAAATATTTTATAGAGATGGGGAGATAGCACAGGGGCCGGATGGAGTGGATTTGTCGGCATTTTCGATAGTCATACGGGGCATATCTAGGCCGAGAGATAGGACATACAGGGGTTTGTTGGAGTGGATGTTTCGGATGTTCAATTTGGATGCCCAGAGTGTTCGGCTGCGGGTTAGAGCAGTAGTAAGCCGTGCGCAACACTGTTTTTATGGAGAGTTGATTCCTATTAACGCGACATCGTCATGGAGGAGCTATGTTGGGTATGCCGTAGAGCGGGGCTGACCGCTCATGTTGCTGGTAGAGTGGTACTAGGTACCTCCATCGGTGTCGAAGATTCGTGATGTCGGGGTAGATATTATGGAGGAGGGGAAGACAGATACACAATAATGCGATGATGAAGGTGGCGAGGACCCCGGAGACGGGGGACACGAGGTTGGTGGTGGCGAGAGGATGGGAGGGCGAGGAGACAGTCATGGAGGCGCAGGGGGTGGCCGACGAGGGTGAGGAGGTGGGGCACATAGTTGACTTGATGGACGAGGAGGACCGTGCGGATGAGGAAGTCCCTGATGGCGAACACTCGGACGAGGAGGACAATACTCCTGAGGTGCTTGTCCCTGGTGCGTGGACTAATTATAATTTCGAACACCTAACAATGAATGAAGGGAATAGAGATGCATGGGAGTATCATGAGAACGAGGTCATGCAGAGGGCCATATACATAAGTGGTAGCCCGCGTTGCATAGGTCGCTCTTGATTTTTCCCGTATTTTTTGGGCCGTATCCGGCCTGTCCTACGGGGCTACCAAAACCCCTAAGTGGCCACGATTTCCGCGGTTTCGTAGCCGTGAGTGCCTTTTTCGGTTTTCGCAACTTCGGCCCGGGACAACGTCCGGCTATCTCGCCCGTACATAAGTAGTAGTCCGCGTTGCGTAGGTCGCTCTTGATTTTTCCCGTATTTTTTAGGCCGTATCCAGCCTGCTCCGCGGGGCTACGAAAACCCCTAAGTGACCATGATTTCCACGGTTTCATGGCCGCAAGTGCCTTTTCTGGTTTTTACAACTTCCTGCCGGGGCAACGTCCGGCCATCTCGTCCGTAGATAAGTGGTATCCCATGTTGCGTAGGTCGCTCGTGATTTTTCTCACATTTTTTGGGCCATATCCGGCGGACCCTACGAGGCTACGAAAATCCCTAAGTAGGATACGTATCACTAACAAAGTAAAATAATTTTTCCAATTCATTACATCACAAGAAGTTTTTTTTCGGGTAATTTTTTCCCGTTGAATACAATAATTATTGTAAATAAAAGTTACAACAAATATTGGGGAAAATGCTACAGTAACCTATCGCCTAATGTTGGGGCGATTGGTCTATTTTAAAAAAAATTTGGCTCTGCCGTTAAATTTTGGAATTTCGCCACTACAAAGTAGTTAGTCAACCCACTGTCAGCCCTAAGATGGGGGATCGCGATCGCCTGACATCGAGGCGACAGACGTGTAGTAATGCAAATTAATTTTCCCGCCGATTAGTTTTGAAAAAATAATTTAAAATAAATATTAAATAAAAAAAATTCCCTAGTCATGTCTGTGCAGCCCAAATTGCCTTTGTGAGGCCCAGCTATGGTCGAAACAGGGCACACGTGTATTTTGATTTTTTTTTTTGAACCAACTTGTAATTTACTGAGTTGAATTTTTTCAGAACTGACTTAAAATTTCCTAAATTGAATTCTTTCGAACCAACTTGAAATTTTCCAAGTTGAAATCTTTTTGAACAGACTTGAGATATTTCAAGTTGAATTTTGTTTGAACTAGAATGTTTCCGAGTCGATTTTTTCGAACTGAGTTGAATTTTTTGAACCGAGGCCCTCTCCTTCTTTTGGCGGCTGGCGGCAAGAAATCGCGAAAGCAAACAAAGTTGCAAGCCACACGGAAGGAAATGTTTTGTATTCAGAAGGGTGACCGTACAGTAGTTGCACCCAACATAGATTACACCGAGGATTGAAATCTTGTTTTGTTCAAAATCTCTAACGTGGGTTCGAGAATAAAATCTCGTGAGATTTATAAATTTTAGATGAACCATAAAAACAAAAATTTAAATCCAGAATTTTTAACCAGAGGGCTGAGTTCTTGGCCGGTTTTGCCAAGATCTCGGCAAAATTGCACCGAGCAAAAAATGACACAAACGATGTCGAACAATTTTGAAATTTTTGTGAAGGTTTTAACAAATAAATGATTTTTTTCATAAAAATTTTAGATGATTATCAAATATGAGAAATTTTAAAAAAATTAAACATTGTTACTTTCCGATAAAACACCGACCACAAGTTTGAACCGAATGAAAAATGAAACAAACCATGATATAAAATTTTTGTGCATGGTTATGATGCATTGATAAAAGCCTGATGATCAATACATAGATTTGATTTAGCAATAAAAAATGGTTTAAAATTTTTCAAAATTTTGCAAAAGAGTTATAAGGAAATTCTTAAGATCTTCTAAAAAATTTTGAATCACGATTACACTCCAGTGAATTTATAAAATTCTTATAAGTACATTGTACCATTTATGTTCTTTCTGTTTTTTATTTTTGAAGTATAACAAATAAAGTTCAATGCATACATAGATTTCATTGAGCAAACAAAAAGTTTAAAAATTTTGTAAATTTTATATAAGTGTACTCGAGGAAATTATTAAGCTCTCATAAAAATTTTGGATCATGATCGCACTCCATAAAATTTATAAAATTCTAACAACGTTATTATCCCAATTATCTTCATTCTGTTTTTGATTCTTTAAAGATAACAAATGAAGTTAAATTATTTAAAAAATTTTGTATGATCCTACACTTCTTAATTAGGATGGTACCATAAATTTTTATATTATGATAAAGTACATACAATTTTACAAAAATCCAATAGTTTTTCTAAAGTTTTAAAAATGTTTCAAAATTTTGGTTTTTCAACAAATTTTCACAGGAGATAACTTTCTAAAGGGTTATTGATTAATTTTTGGTCAAATACAATCATAAAACATGAAATTTTGAATTAAAAGTATGAGATCTTGGCGGTTTATTTCTTAATTTCTTGGATTTTTCTCTAACATGCCAAAAAATGTGAAAATAATATGAAGTGACTCAGCATGCTTTTAATGCATTTTAGGATTTCTACTGGATTTATTTGCAATATAATTTTTTCCTTTATTTAAATCCCTTTTTTCTCTGATTATGATCATTCTAAAGAAACTTATAAAAACTCCAATTAACCAACCCTGAAAAATTATTTTATAAAATACTATAATATCTGAGTTGAATAAATATAAATTTTTCACAATTTTTGTACAACATAAAGATGCCCTAAATAGTGTACAAAAACAGCAATATTCTAGGAATTTCAAATTGAAATCTACAATAGTAAAATGAGTGAAACTAAGGAAAATGGAAACGCCATTCATTGATCTATCTCTACGATTTTTCTAGAATTTTCTTAATTGTCTAAAGCCACCAAAAGACAAGCACAAATGCCAAGCCGAAATGGGCAAATCCTAAGCTGCTACAGTGTGCCTCACCTAGTGCTACCCTTCTCTAGGAGCAAAAGCCTCTATTTGATTTATTAAAAAGCATTTTGGCCACAAACAATGGTTGAAAATATTAGAGCCACCACAACAACATCACCATAGATATCAGGTTCTGTTCACAGCATTATTATTTTGGATGTAAATCAGGAAAAGTTGGACACTCGAACCCACGACAATTCCACATGGAACCTGCAGACGATGACGTAACAGTTACTTGAACTCCATCAGTTTGGATATAGATGTCTGAGCGAATGAGCATCAAGAATGGAGACATCACAGAGTGCCAATGGCGCTGCCGTCACAGTCATCGGTGGCTACGCTGACCGCATGTTGACCAGAAGCGCCACTAGTCGATGCAGCTGAGGTAGGCTGCAAAATGCGAGAGTTAGTCTGAGATCATAGCCATGGAACACAGTAGTTTTACCTACTAGTTTTACCTGAGCCGGTTGAATTTGCAACTGCTGCTGACCAAGTGACTCATCCACATCCTGAATCAACGCCTGCAGAGATGGGAGGACAGTCCAGTTTTTAAGAGAAACAGTTGTGGAAAGGATCCTATATATTGCATAGTAATATATTAATGTAAATGAACGAAAGGAGGTTATCCAGCAGTAAATAAAGCCCTTAGACAGAACACGCATGGCATGAGACTCTTATTTGGTACAGACGAATAAGTTATGTCGAAAGATTAAACAAGCAAGCGTCTAAAGCATTTCTTTTCCTTTTTTCGTTTTTGAGAATTTGTTTAAATCATTTCTTTCTTTCTTTCTTTCTTTTCCTTTTTGTTAGAATGTGTTTAAAGCTTTTCTTGATGATGACGTTGATGCATCATAGTTACTTGCTTACTATGACCAGATGAAAAAAAGGGAAAAACGGTAAAAAATCACATGACCAGCCCTTGTGCTGTGTAACTCAAAATTTTGAACAACATTTAAAACCCATTAATATTGTAAAGCATCGCCTGCTATCTGATAGACGATATGTCGAAGCCAATCTACTACTAACATGATATCCGTTATTTAGAAATAAAATATGCTTATACAAAAGTAAATTAACAACTAAATAAATATGTTCCTCACTTAGAAAAAGTTAATTTACCTGGTTCGGTGGATGGCTTTGTAATATGGTAGGGTCAATTCCTTCTGCTCGAGCCACAACCTTCAAGTAGGCTAACTTTGTCACTTTTACCACCACAAACATATATAATAGGCAACTTTGGTCGATCGATAAATGTTGTTACGCATACCTCTATTATATCCTTTATCCTCTTTGTACGCGCATGTAAGTGATCTTGTCTCGCTCCCGTTCCACCCAGCTACAACGCCAGAGGGGCCTAACCTGCTTGGATCGATATCATGCATGATGCATTGAATTTACAACAAAGTTTTTACTAAAATAAAACAGTGTTTTGGATATATAGCTTAGTACTGTGTCCGTGCTCCAAGTGGACCAAGTTAATAAACAACTTTCTGAATTAAGATCATTAGGAATGCAGGACTCAAAATAATAATAATAATAATAATAACCCAATGTTACCTGATCCAATGGATGTTGCAGTAAATATTGTTTGACGTCCACTCCCATACTTTGTGCCATCATCTACAAAAACTAGGCCGTTGTAAAATGCAGGAATCTGGGCCGGGAGGTAACTTCATATATATGCATGCATGCAGTGAAAGAAGGCCTAAATTAGTGGTTAACCCCACGTACTTACCACAACGCTATGTTCCATCTGATCGACGTTGTTCCGAAGTTGTTCTATCATATGGAGCTCAGATGCCCACGATTTCCATCTCTCCACACTCCACCAAGCGCTCTGCTCTGGTTTATGTACAACTAGATGGGATCTCGCGCTACGCCGCTCCGTCAGGTTTTTTTGGAAAAAGAATGTTGGAGGACCCGTTCGCGAATATACGAAACTACAGGGTTTTTTCTGTAAAATTACCAATAGAAGGACCTGGATGTAATTTTTTGGTTTGCAAAATTACCCGTGGAGGACCCGTTCGCGAATACCTAGAACTGCGTACCTTTTTTTGCAAAATAACCGGCCGAGGGTCTAAACGAAATTAAAAAATTTACGGAGGGTCTTTTCGCAAAAAAACGCGTGACACGTGGCCACCCTGTTGAGCTCCAATTCTTTTTTTTTTTTTTGAATTTGGCCAGGAGCTCTGACATTCGATATAGAAGAAGAAACAGGCGGGCTACGCGCGCACGCACACCACACCCACACACGCACACGCACTCCGCACACACACACGCGTCACGCACCAACGCCTCACGCGCACCCGCGTCCGAACGACGTCGAACGCGGGCGGGCGCGCTGTTCCGAGAGCAAGCGAGCCAACTGGGCTATCGCGCATATAGAGAGATCTATGATGCTGGCCTTCTTATATTTGTCCAGCGGCACAAGCGAATCCACATGCACGTAAGTCTGCACCTGCCGCTGCCTGTGAGGACCAAAATCTAACAGCCTTACCAGCTTAAGCTTTGCTCAACTCAATCTCAGAGCTCCCAATCTGAAACTCATGCCAACATATGTTGTCTTCACGATCTCTGATTATGACCTTATTGCCCTGAGCGAAGAATACCCCAAAAATTAAGAATGATCGACTGGATGCTGATGAAAGGCAATGCTTAAGGCTCCAGACTTGTTCTTTCTTGTTCTCAAGTGACCAAATTTATAGGATATCTTCAGATACGAGGAGCAAACTAGACCTTTTGAGGTCCAGTCTTTTTGCAGTGACTGCCACACAAGCTTTCCCATCAACCTCTGTGAGACAAGCTGGCGACTTATCAGCTATAGGCCCTGGCAGCTGTATTAACAAGAAGCTTTCTTCCTCGAGATCAAAAGATAAGACCCATTTGCCTGTCGGATCCCCAACCAACCAATACATCGATCCATCGACGTTGACACCTCCATGGTCGAACCCAAGGTATTTCAATTGCAACCCGTCCAAGTTGGGAGCGCTGACATGTCTCCACCTGTCGTCACCGAGGGTGTACACTTGAAGGGAATCGGATAGGCCGTCAGTAGAGCAATGTATAACTTTGTATTCCCCTGTTGTCGGATTAAACCCCAAACTGTAGAGAGAAGAACTGTCTTCATCCCTCCCTCCGTTAGGAGCTCTTTCAAGATGCAGATACTCACCTGTTGCAAGGTTGGCTATCTTTACTGTGGATGCCTGTGTGTAGAAGCAAGCAATTAAGGCCATTGCACGATGCACGGGGATTGTTGATCTTGTTCAGCCATTGTTTGCAGACAGAACGCCACCTCAGCAAAGTGCTCCCAGGAACTCGCAGGAGTATCTTCTCAATTATTTCAGCTGGGATATGACTCTCGTGCATTCCTTCTCCATTACGGATATATGCTGCTCCCTTAATTACTACACATTAATTCCAGTCACTTAATTCGATCTCGACCTGAGATGCTAGAAAACATGAGTTTACAATGTGATACACTAGAAGTTATGGACGAAGTACCATATTCTAATTCATATAACTCACTTGCAATCGTACAAAGTGGGGCAAATCTCTTGCAGGAAAAAATGTATAGAAGTGGAGTGTGTCTCTGACTTCCAAAAAAAAATATTGGTCACTGAAAAGTCTACATTGAAAAATAATATCAAGTGATGCTTTCTCTAACTTTCATCTGAGAAATGGTGGTATCGAATCCAAATCTAGTAGATATTCTCATGAAATCGTGAAAAAGAATTAGGACACCTAGGATAAAAATTGATATCAAGTATGATTATCAATTCGTATACACTGAATAAATTTTAAAATCTCACACTCCCGCTTGTCCTAAATATATCTACTTGCGCAAACTCTATCTAGCAAATTAAGAAATATATGGAGCCCTCAAATCGTAAAAAGGAGGCCTCTACCTTTTCCAATTGGAAAAAAGGTTCGAGAAACATACACACACACAGATGCAACTCAGGGTTCTGTACATAGGCAGAATTATATTGATGAAATTGTTGGAGATATGCCCTAGAGACAATCAGATAAATGATTATATTTCGTTATGTTTATGATTTATTATCTTGTTCCTTGAATAATGTCATTATTATTTATTAGCAAGTATGTGACTTGTCTATGAAACTCTATATATGACTTTGTGATGATTATTCTAAAGTGATCCATAATCAATAAACATATAACGACACATATAAATAGACTAGCATATGTATTGGTTGATGACTAAGTTTCACGGGTCATGAAAATGAAGATATTAAACCAATAATATGGACATATTTTAGAGAAAATGGAGTTGAATTGACCCACTTTGATATATTGCAGAACGTTGTAATTTTACTTGTCATCAGTTAGTCTCATATACAATATATATGTTATATCCTTAAACTTGAGGTTGACGCATGTACTCAAGATGTGTAATGAATTACTTAGAGATTGCCAAACGCTACTTTGCAACTTAGTAGTTATAAAGGTGGCTTTCAGGTTTGTCGTGAAGCATGTGGTAAGGCATAGTCGATAAGATGGGATTTGCCCCTCCAAACAACAGAAGAGATACCTCTAGACCTCTCGTGTGGTTAGATTATGGAAATGTTTGGCCATGCTACTTGTGGTTAAAGAGCAAACCATACTCAGGGATTTTGAGTCACGTAATCAATAAAGAGTAGTCAAGCTAACTAAATAAGTATGGTACATACTCGCCTTGAGTTTGACCGATATCATAAGGCAAAGGGAAATGCATATAACTAAGCATTGTTAAGGTTCGTCTGATATAATCTTTACATATATTCGGGAGTCAGTATATCCTACTAAGGACCACTACTGATTAATGGTCGAGTAACAGTACCTGGGCCATGTTCAAGTATACGTGAACCTATTGGGTCATAAGTTTAAAGGGTTGGGACTTAATTCAAATGATGATCCGAATTTTTTATGGGCTTTGAATTCCTAATGGGCCTCTAATATGTAGTGACCCATAATGGGGGCGTCTATATAAAGGGAAAGGGTAGTGGCTTT
Source organism: Guadua angustifolia (assembly GCA_036346375.1). Taxonomy (NCBI): domain Eukaryota; kingdom Viridiplantae; phylum Streptophyta; class Magnoliopsida; order Poales; family Poaceae; genus Guadua; species Guadua angustifolia. The sequence continues at coordinate 61,618,678 of CM070503.1, read as the reverse complement.
AGGGTGAGTAAAACCATAAGAATTCAAAATTTCTGAAAATCCTAGCTGCCACGCCTCCTTCGCCCAAAACCGCGTAGCGAGCGCTAGCACTTTGGTGCATGGCATTCCTACCCCTTACGTGTGGATACCTTAGAGGTGTTGCTACAATGTTTCAACGCTAAGATGATCCATAACTTGTGACGGTTACAAGGATGATCTGCAACCTATACCGATCATGAGGAGCTATTGGAGGAGGCGCAAGGCTAGTACAGCTAAAATCGCAACAACGTGCTACATCGACTCTACTTCAGCTATGGGTCTACGCATCTAGTGGTAATTCTGATATCTATAACTTACAGTGGTTTCTTGATTACATACTAGAAAATATTGAATTCATGCTAGAGTAGCCTACCCATTCTCCTTCAAAAATGAGTAGCAACAATGCAAAACTTCCATATATAAAGGATAGATCGCCCCCCTACACACATGCACATCCAACAGTGGATAGAAAAAGGAGATAAACCCGTCAAGTTCACAGAGTTTTTGTAAAATTAGAATATCTTGTAATTTCCACCACATTAGCTTGTTCGTGAGACATACGCTCCATGCCCCAACACACAAACATAGGAGGGAGGGGGGTTGGAGATACGCCATGACATAACACTAATTAAGAATTAGATATATATTCATTTAATAAAAGGATTAGATAAATAGTATTCAATTTTCATGACCGCATTGTGTGGCTACGCAGAAACTTTAAAGTCCACAAAATATTCGTACCAAATGGTTTCAGCCTTAAAGGTGTAATGTCCATCTAAATGTGAAAGAACTCTTTGACAATATCGATATGTGCAACTCGAAATCTTTCCTTGGGAAACAAAATTATCTACCCAACCACTTTACTACATGTCATTTCCAACTATAGCAATTTTTACAATGACCCAAACTAGTCAAGCCTAAAATTAGGCATGCCACACCATCTCGTCTTTCATTTAGATGGTATTCCTATCAATTGTAGAAAATCCAATGTCAACCCCAAATTATCCCATCCACCAACCCCAATGCCCACTACACTTCCTTTCTTGCTTTCACATGCAGCACCAAGTTTTGAATGCCTTGGATTTGCCTAAATTTACAAGTTGACAAATGAATTTTTCACTTTTAAGTTTTAACAGTCTAGCATGGTTGTGAAACCGATAAAAAAAACACCTAACAAACTATTCACCGTCGAATGCTGGACTAAAATTTTTAAGGGTTTAGTTGAATTTTCTCACCATTGGATTTGCTTCAATTTTCATTCGCGGGCGATGTCTCTGCCTCCAGATCTAACAAAAGTCGCATCTCCATCACCGGTGAGGCATCTCTGCCTCCAACTGCGCAGAGTTTCCCTTGTTTATCTGTAGATTTAGGTTGGCAGCAATGAGGAGGAGGCACAAGTTGCAGTGGTGGAGAATCGGCCGGCACGAGGTGGCAAGGTAACAACGATAGGTGTGGATGTGTGTGGAGGCGGCATAAGTGTGAAGGTAGGGATCGATGCGGTGGCTAGGGTTAGATGGGTCAAAGTGAGAGGGAGAGGAGGCATATATATAGTGGCTAGGGCACAAGTGCGAAGATAGGAATTGATCTAAGCCCAACAATAGAGATCATGTGGGCCTTAAGATTTTCCTTTGGACTCCATAGTAGAAAGCTTCCTTGGTCGATTTTGCCCAGATCGGGATTAGTTTATATGACCCAAAAGAAAATGCAAGCAAAAGCATGTGTGAAAGCTGCATATAGGAGGTCTTAACTGGTCATTGCATATGAAAACTTTGGCTCTATTGGTTTGGACAGAAATGTTGTCTGTTGAGTGAGCTAAAATGTATAAACCGTAGACCGTAGGAGCCTGGTTTGGTCCCCCAGTTGCATCCATGCAGCCCATATTGACTTTGTACGGCTAGCTATGGCCCAAGCAGGGGGATGCTATTCTTTTTTTTGTTGTTGTTGTTGAACCAACTTGAAATTTTCCAAAACAAAAATCTCTTACAGAAAAAAAATGTATAGAGGTAGAGTGTCTCTCTAACTTCCAAAAATATTGGTCACTAAAAAGTATACACTGAAAAAATAATATCAAGCCATGCTTTCTCTATCTTTCATCTACCAAAAATTGTTGTATTGAATCCAACTCTAGTAGATATTCATGAAATCATGAAAAGCATTAGAACACCAAGGATGAAAATTAATATCAAGCATGATTATCAATTCGTATACACTTAATAAATTTTAAAATCTCACCCCCCTGCCCATCCTAAGTATATCTAGCAAAGTAAGAAATATATGGAGCCCTCAAATTGTAACAGGAACGAGAAACAGAGTTGAATGGCCTCCACCTTTTCTACTTGGCAAAAAAGTTCCACACACACAAAGAGAAGAGAGAGAGAGATGAAATAAGTAGAATTAAGTTGATGAAATAAATAGAAAAAATGCAAAACTTCCATACACAAAGGATAAGTCACCCCTCCCTATTCACATACACATCCAACAAAGGAAAGAAAAAGGAGATAAACCCATACACTCCACATAGTTTTTGTACAATTAAAATATCTTAACTTGTAAATTTGGCATGCACACACCATTTCATCTTTCATTTAGATGGTATTCCTGTCAACCGTAGAAAATCATAGGTCAACCCTAAACTATACCATCTGGCAACCCCAATGCCCGCTACACTTTCTTTCTTGCTTTCACATGTGGCATTGAATTTTGAATGCCTTGGATTTGGCTAAATTTACAAGTCAATGAATGAATTTTTCACTTATAACATTCTACCATGGTTGTGAAACCGATAAAAAAACACCTATTAAACTATTCAGATTTCATTTACCTATTTGTTATACAATGCTCGACTAAAATTTTTGGGGGTTCTAGTTGAATTTTCTTACTATCGGATTCGCTTCAAGTCTCATTCGTTGGTGACGTATCTGCCTCTAGATCTAACAAAGGTCGCATCTCCATCACTGGTGAGGCACCTCTACCTCCAACCACGCATAGTGCCCCTTGTTTATCTATAGATTAAGGTTGGCAGCAATGAGGAGGAGGCACAGGTTGCAGCGGCAGAGGACTAGCCACCACGAGGTGGCAAGGTAACAACGGATAGATGTGGATGTGTGTGGAGGCGACGCAAGTGTGAAGGTAGGGATGCAGTGGCTAGGGTTAGATGGGTTGGAGGGAGGGGAGGGGAGGCATATATATATAGTGGCTAGGGCGCAAGTGCGAAGGTAGGAATTGATCTAAGCCCAGCAATAGAGATCATGTGGGCCTTGAGATTTTCCTTTGGACTCCACAGGAGGCTCATGCAAGTAGCATATAGGAGGTCTTAATTGGCCATTGCATATGAATACTTCAGCTCTTTTGGTTTGGGCAGAAATGTTGTTGTTGAGCGAGCTAAAATATCTCAACCGTAGACCATTGGAGCCCAGTTTGCTCTCCCCGCTATGGCCCAAACAGGGCATATGTATTTTGATTTCTTTTGTTTTTGTGAACCAACATAAAATTTTCAGAGTTAATTATTTTCGGTAATAGATTACACAAATACGAGACAAAAATCTATGTCATCAGTCACACAAAACGGAACATATTTGCTAGCTTGCTATGAATAATGCCTACTCTGAAACACGAGCTCCTACATCTGGTTGCTTTAATTCATCTCATCCTAGAGGTGATCTCTTTATGGGAACAACCAGAAAGGGGGTTACAGTACAATTCTTGTCTGCTCACATTCGATAGATTTGTTTGTTAATGTAAATCAGGGCTCACGGTATGCAACTGCCACCTAACTAGGTTGTGTATTGGACTCTTCGGACTGTCTAGGCACTCATGTGATGTTTGGTTCAGTAGCACACTTCTAACGGGATAAGTGAAACTTTGATCAAGTATGTCTATCATTAGCTTCAAGGTTGCTTAGGCCCCTTCGTTTCAGTTTCTGGATTATGAATTCTTAATTATAAGAGAAGCTGTTTTTGATTGTCAAGAATCGTGCCTGCCAATCATGATTTCTAGGTTCTCGACCGCATCAATGAGAATCAAGAAGAATCGTGTTTCACCAGATTCTAATTCTATATAGAGGGCAGCTTCTGATTATGGGAGAAGCTGTCCAGTATCCTCCCGTTCGACAGACAATTTACTTTTTTTAAGCATAAGCTGAAACAATGGGGGGGCCTATATGATCTTCCAAAAAAGCTGCTCAAATCTCATAACACATGTACTTCCGATTAGGACCCAAGGATCGAAGCCCAAGATGAGAGGGCCCTAACCTAGGTGTCCACTTAGGCATGGCAATCGGGTGGGTACCTTCGGGTATGATTGTCGCTCACTCGAACCCGAAACCCGAAACTGTACCGCTCACCCGAACCCATTAGGCTTTTCGGGTATAGATCTATGCTTACACCCAAACTCAATGGGTGCCTATAGATAGTTTGATGTAACTAAACATAGACACCTAGGATACCCATTGGATATCTATTGATGCACTAAATATGGATACCCGAACCCAATAGGTATCTATTGATGTAACTTAATGAGGTTACGTATATCTCTAAAAAGTAGGACTCACATGTCATAAGATATTTATTAGGTGCCTATAGGTATAAATTGATATCTACGTGTATTCTACAACTTTACCGGGTAGCTAAACCTAAAAACCAGTAGATTTAAAATGCCACCCATAGTTATCTTTATCGGATCGGTACCACATATACCCAAACCATAGGTAAATCCGCCGTCCCTATCTCTACCTCCCGCACGATCCGTTTTGACATCCTCGCCGCTCCTCCAAGCCAACCACACGGTCCGCCTCCTGCTTTTGCCTCTCTGCCGGGCTCGCCTCCCATCACCGCCTCGCCTCTTCCGTGCCCAAACCGAGCCGGCCCCACCTCCCAACATGATGCACATGTCGCGCTCCTCAAGACACTCCGTCAAGAAGGGTCAAGGGCTCACCGACGGAGCCCCAAGAAACCAGAGCCGCCACCAACCGACCTTACCGGTAGCTCGAAGGCGCTTGTAGCGACTAGCTTGGTTCTATCGCCAACCAAAACCCCATAAACTCCACCGCCGCCGGCCCGCTATCGATGAAGACAGTTCCCAAATCCAAGAAACCGCAGGTAGGGGAGGCCGACGCCAGGAGCCAAGACCATCGGAGAACGGAAATGGCGGAGGCGACAGGGGCCCCAACATCATCAGCGTTCTCCCAGACTGCATGCATCGTCACCACCATCGTCTCCGTCCGTCAGGGTCGGCATACAAATATACTGAGTAAGGTTGTAATTGCCGTGTGGCTTGTGGGTTATGGGCTGAGCCCAAGAGAGGCGTGAGTCCAAGAGTGGCGTGGGCGTTGAGTTGTAATCAGCCGCATATATAAGGCTGGAGACTTGGAGAAAACGGCATACGGTTTTGTCGCTTGTTCCTGCACATTTCTAATCTCTCAGAAATCCTCTTTGTTCCCCGTCTCTTCTTCCTCTTTCTCCAGTAAATCCTCTGTTCTTTAAAGTTCCTCCTATTGTGATATTCATGATTTGGTAGGAACATAACAATCTGGTATCAGAGCCCGTTTCGATCAACCTGTTTCGATCAAGCCGGCCGAGTTGTAAAAAGTCCCAGGCGAGGGTTGGAGGTCATCAGGATTGAGCATTTGATCTTGAGGACCTCCGCATAAACCTTTGGTTACCGAGTCTGGTTAACTTGGCTGTTTGATTCGTGTCTCTCTGATCCACGCTGGCACCGAGGAAGAAGCCGAACCCGTTTGAGGAGAAAATGACCAAAGCAATGGCGACGGTGGAGGAACAAGGCGAAGCGAGCACGGCCCTGCTCAAGGAACTCTGTGATCAATTCAAGGGAGTGAAGGATTCGTTGAGTGAGATAATAGAGAATCAGCGGAAGTTGGAAAATCTGATGGGAACCTTGGAGACCAAGGCGGCCGGGGCGGAATTTTCAAGTCAAGTGATGCAGACGACACACCCTGTGCCGGCAGGAACTTCTCTGGTGAATTCTGGCTCCTCATCATCTTTAGTCATCGGAAATCAGTTGCATGGGGGAAGTGGACGTAAAGAAGGGGGTTCTCAGATTGTTCATGATGAGGGAATTCATAGGCCATTCCAGCATAATTCCATCCTGGGTACACCACCATTTGGTAATCATGCGGCCCAGGTGCTCGATGAAAGGCGCCAGGAGAGCAGGAATATGGGGGAAATGCAAAATCGTAATGGCCCTAATTCCACACCTAAGATGGAGTTCCCTAAATTTGATGGGGAAAATCCAAAGTTATGGCAAGAGAGGTGTGAAATGTATTTTGAAGTTTTTGGTGTCTAGGAGGTTTTGAAGACCCGTTTTGCTGCACTGAATTTTACGGGCACGGCGGCATTGTGGCTGCAGAAGATGGAATCTAAAGGAAGAATTGAAGATTGGGCAGAATTGTGCCATTTGGTTAATGAGAAGTTTGCCAAAGATAAATATCAGAGTTACAGGAGGCAGCTGAGGACTCTTAGACAGACTGGAACTGTGTCGGAGTATACAGATAAATTTGAGCAGTTAAGGCATCATTTGTGGTTGTATAACCCTACACTTGATGAAACCTTTTTTGTGCATGAATATTTGGAAGGACTTCAAGGCCAGATACGATCTGCCATATGGCTGCATCGTCCTCCAAATGTGGACACAGCCAGTGCATTGGCGTTGTTGCAGGAGGATGAATATGAGATGAGTAGTAAGAAAGGAAGAGTGGAAACTCAAAAAACTTATGTTCGGTTCAGTAACACGACGGACAAGGTGAAACTGGGAGACAAAGTTGAAGATGGAAAGAAACCAGAGAGCCACAAGCGGTGGGAGAACAATCGATCTGAAAACAAGTTGAGTACCCTGAAGGCCTATCGCAAGGAAAATGGATTATGTTTCACATGTGGAGAGAAATGGAGCAAGGCAGGACATACCTGTCCAGAGCGCGTTTCATTGCATGTAGTTGAAGAATTATTAGAAGCCTTGCAAATGGAAACTATGGTGGATGAATTTGATGGTGATGCAGAGGAAGAACCTGAAGGGGCTCTGATGTTGGTATCAGCAAACTCAGAGTTAAAACCTCGTAGGAGGCATACCTTGAGGTTGGCAGGGATGATAGGCAAGAGACAGGTACTCATCTTAGTAGACTCAGGGGCTGCTAGTTCTTTTATTAATGGGCAACTGGTTCAGGAGCAGAATTTGCCCACTCAGCCTATTGAAGAAGTGCTGTATACGGTGGCTAATGGAGAATCAATTAGTTGTACCCAGGTGGTGAAAGCTTTGGAATGGTTTGTTCAGGGACATACATTTGTACAAGAGGTTAAAGTGGTGCCATTAGGCAGTTATGATATCATTTTAGGGGTTGATTGGTTGGAGGATCAAGGTCCAATGTGGATTGACTGGCAGCATAAACTTGTGAAATTCTGGTATAAAGGGAAAAGGATCACACTCCAAGGAATTCTCAATGGGGGAGTTCAATGTAAAACAGTTGGCGCCCACAAATTAGCGGGGTTGATAAAGCGACAGGCCCTTTCTCACATGGTCACAGTAAGTTCCTCAGTCCCTGATGAACGTGAAGAAGTGTTGCTGCTGGATGATTCTTCTCTGTGTAAGATTCCTGTGGAAGTTCGAGGTTTGATTAGAGAGTATGAGCACTTATTCCAAGATCCTCAGGGCTTACCTCCTGCAAGAAGCAGTGATCATGCCATTTCCTTATTACCAGGTGTACTTCCTGTTAAAGCAAGACCATACCGCTACTCTCCTCAACAGAAGGACGAGATTGAACGGCAAGTGAAGGAAATGCTCAGCTCAGGCATTATCCGGAATAGCAGCAGCCCCTTTGCCTCCCCTGTGCTCCTTGTCAGGAAGAAAGATGGTACATGGAGACTTTGTGTGGACTATAGGCAATTAAATTCGGTTACCATAAAAAACAAACACCCCCTACCCATCATTGATGAGCTTTTAGATGAACTTGCTGGTGCACAATGGTTTACCAAATTGGACTTGCGCTCAGGGTACCATCAAATCCGGATAGCCATTGGAGATGAACATAAGACCGCATTCCAGACTCATCAGGGATTATATGAGTTTTTGGTGATGCCATTTGGGCTAACCAATGCTCCGGCAACGTTTCAAAGCATCATGAATCAAATTTTTGAGCCCTATTTGAGGAAAGGTGTGTTGGTCTTTATGGATGATATTTTGGTGTACAGTAGTACTCTAGCAGACCACATTCAGCTATTGAGGCAAGTGTTCACACTGTTGCAGCAAAATCATTTGGTGGTCAAATTGTCTAAGTGTTCCTTTGCACAACAAGAACTTGAATATTTGGGACATGTGGTGGGAAGGCATGGAGTGTCTACAGATACTGCAAAGATTCAAGTGGTGAAAGATTGGCCACCTCCTAAAACTGTGAAGGAGCTGCGAGGATTTTTGGGGCTCACAGGGTACTACCGTAAATTCATAAAGCACTATGGAGCAATTAGTAAACCTCTTACGGACCTGCTTAAGAAGGGAGTTTGTTTTGTGTGGCACCCTGCTGTTCACGCTGCATTCCAGACACTTAAGCAAGCTTTAATTGAAGCACCAGTACTAGCTCTTCCAGATTTTGCGAAGCCCTTTATCATTGAGACTGATGCTTGTCAGAATGGGATAGGAGCTGTGTTGATGCAGGATAATCACCCATTGGCTTTTCTTAGCAAAGGATTGTGTTCCAGACTGCAGGCCTTATCCACATATGAAAAAGAGTGTCTGGCAATTATGATGGCGGTTGACAAATGGAGATCTTACTTGCAACATAATCAATTTGTGATCCGTACAGATCATAAGAACCTGTTGCATTTGGGAGATCAACGCTTGCATACTGGAATCCAACACAAGGCTTTTGTGAAATTGATTGGCTTGCAGTATGTCATTCAGTATAAGAGGGGAACTTCCAATGCTGCTGCTGATGCTTTGTCCCGTCGTCATGCAGGAGAGGAATTGCATGCTATTTCTCGCAGTATACCACAATGGTTAGAGAATTTGGCCGCCGGGTATGAGGAAGACCCAGCCACAAAACAGCTCTTGGCTGAACTCAGCTTACCAGGTGCTCAGCATAAGGATTTTCGCCTACATGAAGGTATTATTCGCTACAAGGGACGCATTTGGGTTGGTGGGAATGAGTTAGCCCAGAATCACATAATGCAAGCCTTGCATAACAGCGGCATAGGTGGACATTCAGGCATCCAAGCCACTTATGCGCGCATTAAGGGGTTGTTTGCTTGGCCAACAATGAAGAAAACTATTATGGAGTTTGTTCAGAGTTGTGAGGTTTGTCAGCAGGCAAAATCTGAACATGTCAAGTTACCTGGCTTATTGCAACCCTTACCAATTCCTTCACAAGCCTGGACTGTGGTCAGCCTTGATTTTATTGAAGGACTACCTCCCTCCAACAAATTCAATGCTATATTAGTTGAGATTGACAAACTTACTAAATATGGACACTTTATTCCATTGGCACACCCCTTCACTGCCTTTCAGATTGCTCAGGTGTATCTCAATCATGTGTATAAATTGCATGGTATGCCTCAAGTCCTCATTTCTGACCGCGACAAGGTGTTTACGAGTCAAGTATGGCAAGAGTTGTTTCGGTTGACTGACACAAAACTGCATATGAGCTCCGCGTATCACCCACAGACGGATGACCAAACGGAGCGTCTTAACCAGTGTCTGGAGGCGTATTTGCGTTGCTCTGTCCATTCCAAGCCTACGCAGTGGGCGAAATGGCTGCCACTGGCAGAGTACTGGTATAACACCAACTATCATTCTTCCCTGGGCAAGACTCCATTTGAGGTATTGTATGGTCATCCTCCACGACATTTTGGTGTATCACACTTGGATGCCTGTACTCTACCAGATTTGGAGGAGTGGCTAAAAGACAGAGATTTGCTCACGAAGCTGCTTCAACAACACCTTTTACGCGCCCAGCAACGCATGAAGTGGCAGGCCGACAAGAAGCGTTCTGAGCGCTCTTTTGAAGTGGGAGAATTGGTGTATCTCAAATTGCAGCCATATGTCCAGACTTCTGTGGCCCAACGTCATCATCAGAAGCTTGCTTTTCGTTTCTTTGGACCTTATAAAATTCTTCAGAAGGTTGGCGAGGTTGCATATAAACTGGATCTTCCCCCAACTAGCAAGATTCATCCAGTGGTGCATGTTTCTCAGCTCAAAAAACATATTCCTGCAACCACTCTGGTTAGTCCTGATTTGGATTCCCTTGCCAGTATGTCTTCTTATTCGTTATTTCCTGTCGCTGTGTTGGACCGGGTCTTGGTGCCTCATGGTGAAGCAGTTCAGGCTCGTGAATTGATTCAATGGCTGGGCGTCCATGCCTGTCTGTCTACCTGGGAATCCGCTGAAGATCTCCGACGTCGTTTTCCTGATGTTGTTGCTTGAGGACAAGCCAGTTCTAAGGGAGGGGGAGTGTCAGGGTCGGCATACAAATATACTGAGTAAGGTTGTAATTGCCGTGTGGCTTGTGGGTTATGGGCTGAGCCCAAGAGAGGCGTGAGTCCAGGAGTGGCGTGGGCGTTGAGTTGTAATCAGCCGCATATATAAGGCTGGAGACTTGGAGAAAACGACATACGGTTTTGTCGCTTGTTCCTGCACATTTCTAATCTCTCAGAAATCCTCTTTGTTCCCCGTCTCTTCTTCCTCTTTCTCCAGTAAATCCTCTGTTCTTTAAAGTTCCTCCTATTGTGATATTCATGATTTGGTAGGAACATAACACCGTCATCCCAAGCAATGAAGACCTTCGCACCCAGACCCTCTCCTCCTGGTGGCGCCACCTCTAGCGCTCCGCCCTCCATGCGTTGCCGCCGGCCGCGCACCGGTTCTTGTCCACCCTGCGCGTCCTCACAGTCAACTCCGGTGTTCGCTGATGGTCCGGCGACGAGTTCTTTATTTTCCCAGAAGAAGACGCAGATCAGCTTTACTTCCCTAACCTCAAACAGCTCACCCTCCAATGCATCATCATCTCTGAGAACTCGCTCCATATTTTGCTGTCCAAACGCCCTGTTCTTCAAGCATGATTATCAATTCGTATGCACTGAATAAATTTTAAATCTCACACTTCCGCCTGTCCTAAATATATCTACTTACTCAAACTCTACTAGCAGAGTAAGAAATATATGCAGCCCTCAAATCGTAAAAGGGTACGAGAACCAGAATTGAATGGCCTCCACCTTCACCATTTGGCAAAAAAAGTTCCAGAAACACACACACACACACAGACGAAATAAGTAGCAAAAATGCAAAACTTCCATGCACATAGGATAAGTCGCCCCTTCCTATTCACATACACATCCAATAAAGGAAAGAAAAAGAAGATAAACTTATACACTACACATAGCTTTTGTACAATTAGAATATCTTAATTTGTAATTTCCACCTCTTTAGCATGGCTATCGTGGGAACGCATCGCCGTGCAATTATGCTTTCAGATATCATCGTGCAATCTAATTCAAGAAAAGTTTCAAAAATTTAAAAAAATCATGGATGTATATCTCATCTTACCCCATCTACATATAAAATTTCAATTTTATATGTAGATGGGGTAAGATGAGATGTACATCCATGATTTTTTTCAGAATTTTTGAAACTTTTCTTAATTGGATTGCACGGGAAGCATGATTGCATAGCAGTCGTTCCCGGCTATCAGACTTATGCTCCACACCCCAACATCCCCCAGGGGGATACTCCATGACGTAACACTAATTAAGAATTAGATATATTATTCAATTTTCATGATCGCATTGTGTGGCAACGCTGAATCTTCAATGTCCAGAAAATATTTGGACCAAATGGTTCAACCTTAAAGGTGTAATGTCCATCTAAATGTGAAAGAACTCTTTGACAATATATGTGCAACTCAAAATCTTTCCTAGGGAAACAAAATTATCTACCCAACCACTTTACTCCATGTCATTTCCAACTATATCAATTTTTACAGTGGCCCAAACTAGGCAAGCTTAAAATTTGGCATGCACACACCGTTTCATCTTTCATTTAGCTGGTATTCCTGTCAACCGTAGAAAATCATAGGTCAACCCCAAACTATACCATCTGGCAACCCCAATGCCCGCTACACTTTCTTTCTTGCTTTCACATGTGGCACCGAATTTTGAATGCCTTGGATTTGGCTAAATTTACAAGTCAACGAATGAATTTTTTACTTATAACATTCTACCATGGTTGTGAAACCGATAAAAAAACACCTATTAAACTATTCAGATTTCATTTACCTATTTGTTATACAATGCTCGACTAAAATTTTTGGGGGGTTCTAGTTGAATCTTCTCACCATCGGATTCACTTCAAGTCTCATTCGTTGGTGACGTATCTGCCTTCAGATCTAACAAAGGTTGCATCTCCATCACTGGTGAGGCACCTCTACCTCCAACCAAGCATAGTGCCCCTTGTTTATCTGTAGATTAAGGTTGGCAAAGAATGAGGAGGAGGCATGTGTCGCAATGGGCAGAGGACTAGCCACCACGAGGTGGCAAGGTAACAACGGATAGATGTGGATATGTGTGGAGGCGACGCAAGTGTGAAGGTAGGAATGCAGTGGCTAGGGTTAGACGAGTTGGAGGGAGGGGGAGAGGAGGCATATATATATAGTGGCTAAGGCGCAAGTGCGAAGGTAGGAATTGATCTAAGCCTAGCAATAGAGATCATGTGGGCCTTGAGATTTTCCTTTGGACTCCACAGGAGGTTCGTGCAAGTAGCATATAGGAGGTCTTAATTGGCCATTGCATATGAATACTTCAGCTCTATTGGTTTGGGCAGAAATGTTATTGTTGAGCGAGCTAAAATATCTCAACCGTAGACCATTGGAGCCCAGTTTGCTCTCCCAGGCACATGAATGCAGCCCACATTGCCTTTGTGTGGCCCTGCTATGGCCCAAACAGGGCATGTGTATTTTGATTTCTTTTGTTATCTTTATCGGATCGATACCACAGATATCCAAACCTATAGATAAATCCGCCGTCCCTATGTCTGCCTCCCGCACGATCCGTTTTGACATCCTCGCTGCTCCTCCAGCGCTCAACCACACGGTCCGCCTCCCGTTTTGCCTCCTCTGCCGGGCCTGCCTCCCATCACCGCCTCCTCGCCTTCCCGTGCCCAAACCAGAGCCAGCTCCTCACATCCCGGCGCGATGCACATGCTGCGCCTCCTCAAGACACTCCGTCGCAGCGGCTGCGGGCTCAGCCTCGACGGAGCCCCAAGAAACCAGAGCCGCCAGACCGAACCGGCCCGGCCTGGGTAGCCTGAAAGGCGCTTGTAGTGACTAGCTTCTTGGTTCTATCGCCTACCAAAACCCCGTAAACTCCACCGCCGCCGGCCCGCTATCGATGAACACAGTTCCCAAATCCAAGAAACCGTAGGTAGGGGAGATCGACGCCAGGAGCCAAGACCACCGGAGAACGGAAATGGCGAAGGCGACAGGGGCCCCAACATCATCAGTGTTCTCCCAGACTGCATGCATCGTCACCACCATCGTCTCCGTCATCCCAAGCAATGAAGGCCTTCGCACCCAGACCCTCTCCTCCTGGTGGCGCCACCTCTAGCGCTCCGCCCTCCTCAACCTCTGCGACGACGGCCTCCCTAACCATTTCCGCGAGCTTTTTGGCCTCATCTCCCGAATCCTCTCCGCCCACCGGGGCCCAGTCTGCTGCCACTCGCTTGGACGTGCTCCCGGTTTATTCGGTAGCTACCGGAACATCGATGGTTTGCTCCAGCTAGTCGCCCTCGACAACCTCCACGAATTGGAGTCTGGAGCACTGGTTCGAGTTCACCCTGCATGCGTTGCCGCCGGCCGCGCACCGGTTCTCGTCCACCCTGCGCGTCCTCACAGTCAGCTCCGCTGGCCGCTGATGGTCCGGCGACGAGTTCTTTATTTTCCCAGAAGAAGACGCAGATCAGCTTTACTGCCCTAACCTCAAACAGCTCACCTTCTAATGCATCATCATCTCTGAGAACTCGCTCCATATTTTGCTGTCCAAACGCCCTGTTCTTCAAAGCTTAGTGCTGACTGCTGAGCCAAAACGAGGGCTTCCATTGTGCCTCAGTGTTTCGGCTGATCGCAACTTTGCCGATTTAAAGTTGTTGGGGATGCCACTCTCCTAGAAAGGTTGTTCTTCCGTGATTCAGATGATGATGTTGTATCAATTCGGGTTTCTGAGGCACCCAAACTTGATTTCTTGGGTTCTATGAGCCATGGAATCATACTTCAGATTGGAATTGCAATATTTTAGGTGCCTGTAGCATTCATGTTTCTCACGTAATATGACATCCTGTATTTATGTGATTGCACGTTTATGCTCTTTCCTCGATCTTCCATTCTTATTTCAGAAAATGGTCGCTGTGTCAACTTGATGCTGTGGTGTGTACTACGGTTTTGAATTTCAGTTTATAATTTTTTTGGCACCCACTAAATTTGGTAATTTTGAACAAAATGGTAATAAAAAAATGTGAATTTCTTGACAAAATTTGACCGAAATATGAATTTTTGGACAAAATTTGATTTTTTAGACAAAATTCAAATGAACACACCGAAATGTAACTAGAATAAATATATTTCGAGACCAATTGAATTTTGCCGAAATTTAGTGGAGTTTCGGCAAAATTCGAAACCCTAGTGTGTACTGTGAAAATCTTGGCTTCACGAAATGCTTTCCTTGCTTGGAGACATTGTACGTCTTGGTGAGATTTCTTCTTACCAATTTTGTATTATCTAACTGCTTGTATCAATATCTTCCTATCGCATCAGTCCCTATGTTGAACTAGGGGTGGATGTCATGCCATACTGGGCCAGCAAACACATGGGACCATCGGGCCGCAAGCCTAAACTGTGCCATGTCAGCCCGGCTCGCCTTCAGCGAGCCTAGGCATAACCCAATTGCGATTTGTGTTAGTTTCATGCTGTGCCGGCCTAGACACATCCTATTTGCAATATTGCGACGAGAGAAAAGAAGTCGGAGACGCACGGAATTGAGGCAGTAGTGTAGGATCGAATGGCGACAATCAGAGGGGGGGTGAATGATTGAGCGGAAGATAAAATCAAAATTTTCTTGATTCACAAAACCCCCTAAATTAATTATGAAATATTGCTCTCGGTTTCAACACAAACAGATTAACAGATGTTCACTAAAACTGTAATTACCGAAGATCCAACCGTCGGATTGATGTAAAATTTTAACTGTATAAACTAGACTCACTTTGCAAGCTAACCCAACAAAAATCAGTTAGATCAGAGCTACGGATCTAAATTTATTTTCTTCGCCATTTTGCTGAAACAGACACCAGATCAAAATTGACACACGTTTACTAAAATAATACTTTCCAAAGATCTAACCGTTGGATCGATGTGCAATTTTAACTGAAGATACTAGACTTAATTCCGAAAATAACACAAGAAAAATCAACTCGATCGGATGTATGGATCTTGAGATATTACCTTCGCAATTTTACTGAATAAGTAAGTGACGGAGATTGACGATCAAGCAGAGACGAACCAATCTGTAATGTGTTCCCTTGAGCAACGGACCAATCCTTCACTACGGATCAATCTCCAGAGATAGAACCAAATACCACGGACCAATCATGCGCAGTCTTCAAGTCTTCAAATCGCTAGGAAAGTCTCACGCCAGCACTTTCAAGTAGCTGCCTTCAAGAAACAATTTACAACCAAAGCGCAAGAAGAAAAAAAAAACCGACTCGTCACACATGCATGCGGTCAAAGCAAAAAGTATTAGTCCTTGCATGCATGCATCGATCTTCATGCATGCAGGCTCCAGCCGCAAAAAGCAATTCACGCTAGCATGCTGAGACTGCCATGCGCCGCTGGAGACATTGAGGATGGCGCAGGAATCTTCAGGCGGCGCAAGAAGTAAAAGCAACAAATCTTCACGTCCAGGCCGCCAGGAGCATCAGCCGCAGCCACAAAAACGCACGCAAGGGAAAAACTCTGTCGTATGAACTTCAAGCCGCAGGAGCACTCTCGCCAGGAAAAACGGCCTGTACAACAGCCGCCGCCAAAAACCTCAATTCCATTGATTAGGTTTCCAGGGTTTTTATACAACTCAAAACCCTAACACATGTATGCATATCCACTTGGCCCAATAACACATGGCCCAATATATGCATACAACCCAAAATTCACACATGCACGCCAGACGCCCTACCGCCGACTCACGGACTAACCAGCCTTCGTGGTGCACCGTTCTTCTAGCCCGAACGCCCCGCATGACATCCTCGACCACCAGACCTCGATTCTCCCTAAACCTAGTCCCAACCTCGCCTCTATGAACCTAGTTCCACCCCACATCGACCACGCTCGCCTCGAGCAACACCGCACACCTAATAAACAAACAACGATCCGAGCACAAGTCCACGACTTGACTCAAAATCAATCCATGCAACCACTCACATGAGTGCATTGCATCAAACAAAATCATTAATCAATCATACTAATGCTCAATGGTCCGGCACATCGCCTAGGCCGGTAGCACTAAGAAAAGCAACCAACACTCAAATTGCTTCAATTTGAAGATCCAATTCAAATCAAACTCAATTTCAAATCAATCCAATCTCAAATCTTGTCAATTACTCATCACACACAAAGATAGACCTCCACATGGTCTTTCAATCTCCCCCTTGATGAGTATATTGACAAACACATGAAAAGGCATAAGTATTGAGTTTGAAGAAAGAGAAGAAAGCAATTTGAATGCAAAGCCAAACTTGATCAAAGAAATAGAAATGAAAAACATGACCAAATTGGCAATTTATGATCTATGAACGATAGCAAAGATTAACAAAGATCATAAGAAAGAAGAATCAAGAATCAAGTGCAAAATGATGCCTTTTTTTACGATTTCTCCCCATTTTGGCAATATAGGCATCAAGGTGACATTTTCTTTTCTCCCTCTTTTTTTTCGTTGTTTTTATGCAAGTAATGCAGCCTAAGGGAGCTTTGAAGATTATCCATGTGATCAACAAGACAAGTTATGATACCAAGCTAAGTTATGGCAAAAAAATAGACTAAGCTAAGGCATGTCCAAGTGCAAATAAGCATTTTGCTAGCAAGATTTAATTAAAACCATGTCATTTTTAGCATGATTGAACATGAGCAACACTTGTCATTAGTTTCAAAACTAGAAGCAAAGCCATTCAAAGGATCAAACGGAAAACCTAGAGTTCAACCTACTCAACACTTTGGGGAATCTAGAAGTGCACACAAGGTCCTTCGAGCCTTTTTGTTTATTGTATGCAAATTTTTCTTTGAATTTTTGAAAGACATAGCGGGGTGCAAATGTTTGACATTATTTGCATTCTTTACCCACATATGTTTTTTTTTGCATTGTTAAAGCAATTGACTCAAGCCATAATCGATCATCTCAAGAGGGACTCTTAAAAGAATGATCTTGGTCATACACAACACATTCCAAGTTCATCTCAAGTGCAATGAGAAGCCGTCTTGTGAATGTGAGGTGTTGAGTCTAATGCGCACAAAAAGAGTCAATTTTGCTTCACTTTCATCTTAGCATTTTCATGTTAAGCTAGTGAAGGACTCAAGTATGGATCAAACAAGATTCACCCAAGTTGCTATAGGGACTCTAAAGAATTCCAGAATTTCACAAATCATGGCAAATACACCTAGAGAAGAAACTTAGCAAGTAAACGCAACATGTTTTATCAAGTTTTTTTTAACGCCATTTTTCAATTTTTGTAAGCTTAGCAAGATAAATGAACTTGGACATATCTAAGCAAGGAATTTTCTTCATAATATAGCATGGTGTATAAAATGAAACATGGATCATGTGCATAATAGACAAAGCTCATAAAAAAATCAAGTCTATATGCAATGCATGAGACAAATTTTAAACTCCCCTCAACATGTGATTTCATTTAAGCACAAATCTGGTTCAAATTGAGTTATTAGCAAGATTAAGCTCAAGAAAGATCGAAAAGAACTCAATTAAAGCCGTAAACACGTAAAGGAGGGAAGAAGTCAAGAAACCGCGAATCGGGTGGCTATAGAGTATAGAAAAGATGGTAGAGAACACTATGGCTCAGACTCGCTCTCATTTTCACAATGATTAACATAGGAAAGCTGCTCTAGATCCCAAACTAAGGAGTGCACATGCACTGCCTACCTGTGGGGCCCAACACCTGCTAGACTTATAAGACTGTGAGGGAACTCAACCTAGAGAGAAGAGAGAACAGCTAATTAAGCATGATAGCAACCTAAAGCACAAGATGAGAGGTCCATGCAAAACATGCCAGAAGTCTAAGTGAAGTGAACTCATAACTCTAAGGAATAAAACCCATAGGCACCCAGAGCAATACAAAAGAAAGTAAAAACTGAAATAAAATATAATACATAATATACAGATCAGCTCCCCTCACAGAAGGCCGTAAGGGCACACAACTCCAAGCTCACTCCTCAAGGCAACAAACCTAGAGCTATCCAAAGGCTTGGTAAAGATATCGCCAACCGGTGGTCACTTCCACAAACCAAGCACTATGTCTCCTTTCTCCACATGGTCTCTAAGGAAGTGATATCTAATATCAATGTGCTTGGTCCGGAGTGTCAGACCGGTTCTTGGCAATGCAAATAGCGTAGTGTTATCACGTAAAAGTGGAACACTCTCTATCTCCAACCCAAAGTCCCGCAAGGTCGATCTCATCCAGAGCACTGCTACAAAGAATCGGTCAGCAAAGAATATACTCGCCTCAAAGAAGGATCAGGCGACTGACCGCTTCTTAGATGACCAAGAAACAAGAGAAGTGCCAATGAATTGGCAAGTGCCGTAAGTGTTTTCCTATCTATCCTACAAACCAAAGAAAGTCAAGATCTAAAAGGCTCTAAGGGATAGACAAGAGGAAGAAGAGTACCAAATACCATAATCAATGGTAGCTCAAGGTACTGAAGATGCGCTTCACCGCCTGGCGATGAGAGACGCGAGGAGAAGCTCGAAGCGAGCACACATACACACAAAGAAAGTGTATGTCCCATGAGGCAAGAAGGTACAAGAGAGAGCCAATCATGTTCAAACTCCTTTTGATCGCAGGCTCACCATCCTCATCGGGCTCAAGGACAGAAGCAGGCCATAGGAGTCATCAAAGGCTTTCCATCGACATATCAAACCGCTCAGAGGTCCCGAGTATACTTACCTTGGTGCAGAAAGTACCTCCCGAGTCCGCTTGATTTGGAAGCCGAGAAAGTAGCTCAACTCACCCATCATACTCATCTCAAATTCGTGCTCATCACCTCGTAAAAATGAGACACAAGAGATTGAGATGAGCCGCTAAAGATAATATCGCCCACATAAATCGACGAGAAGAAAATGAGAATCCCGTGTCCGATGAATAGAGTTTTGTCTACAATACCCATTTTGAAACCATGATCGAGAAGATAGGACTTAAGCCTCTCATACCAAGCTCTAGGGGCTCTGCTTAAGTCCATACAAGGCTTTGGAAAGCTTGTAGACATGGTTCGGTATTTGGGGTTCTCAAACTCGAGGTTGCTTGACATACACCTCTTCCTCAATGAAGCCATTGAGAAATGCACTCTTGACATCCATTTGATAGAGCTTGAAGCCCCGGGATGCAGAGAATGCAAGGTGATTCTAATTGCCTCTAGTCTAGCTACAGGGCAAAGGTCTCTCAAAGTCAAGACCTCAACCCGAGTGAAGCCCTCGTGCAACTAGCCTAGCCTTGTTATGTAACGATAACCCCATCCTCACTGCTTGTTTTTGAACACCCACTTGGTCCCAATGACATTATGACCAGATGGGGTTTCATAAGCCGCCAAACTTTGTTCCTCTCAAAGTTTTCCAGTTCTCATGCATAGCATTAATCCATGATTCATCGGATAATGCATGAGTAACATCCTTTGGCTCAAAAGAGGCAACAAAGGCAAGAGTGAAGGCGTAAAGAAGATAAGCTCGATTTTGAGCGCCAGAACACGCCAATAGATCACCAATGATCTCGCCAGTGGATGAGAACGCTGAATGTGTCGTGGAGGACTGTAGGAGTGGCCTCTACCTCTTGAGGAGAAGAGGTAGGAACAGAGCCACTCACCAAGAAGAGTTCAAGGCAAGGGTTGGTCTTCCCGAGGTGCGTAAATAGAAACAGGAGGCATCTCGTGTAGAGGAACTCGGATCGTGGAACACCATCATCTCCATCATCCTCATCCTCTACAAAGATGGTCTCGAGGGATAAGAAGAGCTCAAATATCGTGTCTAGCTCCCGGCTAGCCTCATCAAAGGTCACGCCACGTGTCTCTATGATCCTATTCGCATCACAACCTGCACTTATAGCTACGAGAAGACGCCGAGTAACCCGTAAAAATACCATCAAGAACGAGACTCAAACTTATCTAGGTTACTGACTTCAAGATGAAACACTTGCAACCAAAAACGCGAAAATGAGAAACACCGGCTTTCGCCCATACCTCAACTCATAAGAAGTGCGATGCAAATGTGCTCTCAAGAAAACGCGATTGAAACATGACAAGCAAGAGCTATAGCCTCAAATTTCAAAACTTCCTAGGAGTATCAGACTATCTAGCATCGTCCCGCCATCTCAACCAGGTCCTATTCTTCCTTTCCACTACGCCATTTTGTTGAGGGACGATGGAGAGGAGAACCGATGCTCTAACCTGCACTCCACACGTAAACTCTCAAAGTAGGAATTCTTGAACTCGGTGCCATTATCATCACAGATAGCTCGTAATGCACCGGGAGCTCAACAGACAACCTACTAACCAATCCCCTAAAGTGAGAAAAAGTCTCATCCTTCGAGGCCATGAAAAATACCCAAGAATATCTCAAAAATCATCAACAATGACAAGGACATACCACTTCCCTCCGCCGATCAAGACTCTAGCCGACCAACAAAGGTCCATGTGTAAAAGCTGTCTCGGTGCATCACCATCACTACTATGGATCGGAGGATGAGAAGCAAGAACTATCTTGCCATGCTCGGCAGGGAGAGCAAACTAAGTCTTTGACCATCTTGAGTTTGGGCAAACCACTTAATAAGATCGCTACGCTAACTCGTCAAATGATCAAAACCAATGTGACCAAGTCTCCTATGCCGTAAGGAGAGATCACGGACTCGTATAATCAAACACCAAGAGAGTCTCCAAGAAATAGAAAAATCAAGACTAAAGACCCTCCCAAATCTAGAAATCCCAAGAACTAACTCTCCGATGAATCGAGGATTCTACAAGCATTGTTTTAAAGCTTACCTCAAAGAGTCATCGATAAGCCGAGAAACGGAAAGCAAATTATATTGCGCTTACTCACTAAGGCAACGCCCTTAAGAATAAAATTGTCATTAATGCAGATTTACACTTTAGCAATGACTCTACTCAAGAAGCATCCCCAAAAGTGATCAACTCATCAACGGGGCTCGGACTAGGAAGAGAACTAACGAGAGTCTCCCATCATATGGCGAGAACAACCGAGTCAACAATCCAAACATCTCCTTCCCCATCCGATTTAACCCGATCAAGTCAAAGAGAGAGAGAAGACTCAAGATCGATAAAGTGAGGACCTGGGAACCCAACATCAATCACACGACGCCTCAAAGAACCACCACAGAGGAAGAAGATCGACTCTAGTGTCTCTCTCGACGCCGACTCTCACAAGATCGAAGAATCAACTCTAGTAGAAGATGTAGGAGCTGCCACCGGTTTGGCTCGCTGTGGTGCAAAGGCCGACCATCCCAACTAGGTCGCCCAAATCTCCTACCGAAAACACCTCACGCCACGATATCACCTCGATGGGGAAAACGAGGAATATCAAGAGGACGGTGGAAAGATCGACCACGAGCAACTCCAGACTAAAACTCGATCAACAAAGATGAAAACCGAGTCCCGGACGCCGCCCAAAAACAGTGACTCTTCGACTGTTTAAAGAAGCAGGCGCTTTAGAGCACTCAGAGTCCTGGGATGACCTCAATACCTCTAAGAGCAGCAACACGCCACGCCGGTGATCTTGGCGCTGCCTAAAACAGAAATCTACTAGGTGACCATCCTTCTATGTAGGTGCATGAATACTTCGCCTTTGCTAGAGGCAGAATGACAGAGAAGCACCTTCGCCGTAAGTCCCATGGACAACCCCAAAGAGACCTAAACACAAGGGTACTCACCCCGAGCTACCACTATCTCTCCACTCTTGGAGGCACGCATAATCGAAGGCGGATGCGCCTGCGTGTTCCAAGTAATCAAATCCTAGACCTTGATTGAATCGCTAATTTTGGACCGGTCTAGAATGAGATTGAGTTTTTCTGCCTCCAACAAATTTCTCAAGAGTGCTCATAAGATACCGACACTCTCGAAAAGTGAGGCGATGAAGAACAGAGGTGAGAGGAAGAAGAAGAACTAGAAAGAGAAGAAGAGATACCAAAGACGCCTATTTTTCTCCCTTAGCATGGCAGCCTCAAGCTTAAGGGACTCACAAGAAACGCACGATGCTTCTCTAATCCTATGGACTTGTTCTTCTAATTTCTTCCTAAACTCAAGGTGGACCTTATCCACGCCATCATTAACCCCAACACACAAAGAAGCAACCAGCTTTGTGATTTAACTAGTAAATCCTTAGCAAGTTGATCACACTTGACATTCAAAGCATCATTGTCAAGTTTTAGTTGCTTACACTCTCACATGAGCCGACCGGGTCCTTAGAAGCATGCAATTCAAGTTCATCATTTCTAGCGTAAATCTTCCTAAGGTGACAACCCATGGCATCAATTTCAGCAAGTAGCTTAGGGCAATTTTCACAAGATGTAGTTGTGTGAGTATGAAGAAAACTAGCATCAATAGGAATAGGATCAATAGAACATGTGCTAGCATCCTTCAACCTAAGAGCCTCAAGATCGTAAACCACACTATCATGCAGGTTCTTAGGTTCTCCAACTCCACAAGCACACCATCACAGAGAGTACAATTATCGAGTCTCTGGAGGAACATGATTTAAGTGAAGCTAACTCCCGAGACAACGATCTCTTCCTTCTTCTAACTCCAGAACCCTAGCTCTAGCTCTAGCATGAAATTTTCCTAATTTGCAAAAAGCTTCATTGAGCTGGTCATAGGAAGGTACTCGTCCGAAGAAGTCAGAGAGCTCTGAGTCGCCGATGTCGCTGGTGTTTGCCATGAAGCACATGCCGAGAAGTCGCCGCCGCCTTTCTTCTCTTGCGGATCATCCTCGCTTGCCGCTCCATGTCTCCGCGGTTTGAGAGGCCGATGTCGCCGAGGGCGGCGAGGACGTGGAAGAGCTTGTTCTTCGAGAAGTTGCGATTTCTTCTCGCATACGGCCACGAACCGGAGGCTTTGTTGCGTTCTTGTTTGTAGTCGTTTTGCCGAATCGCCGAGTCGTTTTTGCCCTTCTCCGCTTTAGACACCCGTCAATGTGGTTGGGGCCGCCACATTCAAGGTGTGATCCCACCACCTCTCTTCTCTCTCTCACCCTCTTGTAGGCTTGAGAAAACTTATGAGCTAAAAGAGCAAGCTCGCTTCGAAACTTGTCCAGCTTGGTCATCGCTAGCTCGCAAAGTGCGAGAGGGAAAACCAATGAAGAATCAAGAGAAGATCCAATGGGATCGGTGACCAAGGCCATCGACCGTGATTTCGCTCTTGCGAGAGACGACGCCGATCTCATGAGTCTTGAGTCGAATAAAGCCCGCCAAGAGTCAAGGTCGACAAGTCGGTAGTATCCTTGATGGTGGTCACTTTCATTTCCCAAACACGAAGATCGAAAGCGGTCAAGAAGTGACGAGCATTATCCGAGTCGTGGTATGTGCAACCAATCGCCCGGAGATCGCTTCAAAATTTTAGTAAATCGACCAAAACACTCGCCAAGACTCTCACCAACAGTGTTGTTCAAACTTGTTGTACTCACGCTTGTGTTGATCCTCGCCACGGTCTTGATTTGGGTAGTGCCTCATGGTATGCATCGAGAGTCACCCAAATCTCGTGAGCGGATCGCAGTGAGAGATCCGATCATACTCATCGCGCCGAGTCCTCAGATGAGAATGTTCTCGCCTTAGCATTTGCCTCAACGCCACCATATTGCGGCCGGACGTTTCATCGGCAGAACCTCATATGGGAGCTTCACCTTCGCCATATCAGAAGCCCCGGCAAGTGATGTATGACTCCATCCGGATTTCCAAAAGGAAAATCAACACCACAAAAATTGGAGGCTTGGTGGAATACTTGTTCGTCGCCATGGCTCTCGAGACCGTCAAGATCTATGGAAGAGCAAAACCGCTCGATACCACTTGTAGGATCGAATGGCGACAATCAGAGAGGGGGTGAATGATTGAGCGGAAGATAAAATCAAAATTTTCTTGATTCACAAAACCCCCTAAATTAATTATGAAATATTGCTCTCGGTTTCAACACAAACAGATTAACAGATGTTCACTAAAACTGTAATTACCGAAGATCCAACCGTCGGATTGATGTAAAATTTTAACTGTATAAACTAGACTCACTTTGCAAGCTAACCCAACAAAAATCAGTTAGATCAGAGCTACGGATCTAAAGTTATTTTCTTCGCCATTTTGCTGAAACAGACACCAGATCAAAATTGACACACGTTTACTAAAATAATACTTTCCAAAGATCTAACCGTTGGATCGATGTGCAATTTTAACTGAAGATACTAGACTTAATTCCGAAAATAACACAAGAAAAATCAACTCGATCGGATGTATGGATCTTGAGATATTACCTTCGCAATTTTACTGAATAAGTAAGTGACGGAGATTGACGATCAAGCAGAGACGAACCAATCTGTAATGTGTTCCTTGAGCAACGGACCAATCCTTCACTACGGATCAATCTCCAGAGATAGAACCAAATACCACGGACCAATCATGCGCAGTCTTCAAGTCTTCAAATCGCTAGAAAGTCTCACGCCAAGACTTTCAAGTAGCTGCCTTCAAGAAACAATTTACAACCAAAGCGCAAGAAGAAAAAAACCGACTCCACACATGCATGCGTCAAAGCAAAAGTATTAGTCCTGCATGCATGCATCGATCTTCATGCATGCAGGCTCCAGCCGCAAAAAGCAATTCACGCTAGCATGCCGAGATCGCCATGCGCCGCCGAGACATTGAGGATGGCGCAGAATCTTCAAAGCGCGCAAGAAGTAAAAGCAACAAATTCACGCCTGTGCCGCCAGAGCATCACCGCAGCCACAAAACGCACGCAAGGGAAAAACTCGTCAGATGAACTTCAAGCCGCAGAGCACTCGCCAGAAAACGGCTCGCATAATACCGCCGCCAAAAACCTCAATTCCATTGATTAGGTTTCCGTGGTTTTTATACAACTCAAAACCTTAACACATGTATGCATATCCACTTGGCCCAATAACACATGGCCCAATATATGCATACAACCCAAAATTCACACATGCACGCCAGACGCCCGCCGCAGACTCACGGACTAACCAGCCTTCGTGGTGCACCGCTTTTCAGCCCGAACGTCCCGCGATGACATCCTCGACCACCAGACCTCGATTCTCCTCAACCTAGTCCCAACCTCGCCTCTATGAACCTAGTTCCAGCCCCACATCGACCACGCTCGCCTCGAGCAACACTCGCATTACCTAATAAACAAACAACGATCCGAGCACAAGTCCACGACTTGACTCAAAATCAATCCATGCAACCACTCACATGAGTGCATTGCATCAAACAAAATCATTAATCAATCATACTAATGCTCAATGGTCCGGCATATCGCCCCTAGGCCAGAGCACTAAGAAAAGCAACCAACACTCAAATTGCTTCAATTTGAAGATCCAATTCAAATCAAACTCAATTTCAAATCAATCCAATCTCAAATCTTGTCAATTACTCATCACACACAAAGATAGACCTCCACATGGTCTTTCACGAAAGAGGTAGCCCTCCACATCCTCTCCTTGCCTCCCTACCACGGCCGCCTTGTCGCAGCCCACTCAGAGGTCTCACAGCCGACATGCCTCTGTGCCCTCCGTGTCGCATAGCATGAGCACGCCCAAAATTAGCGTGCTGGGTTGTGCCACCTACCGTGTCCGTTCTAGGTTCTTGGGCCCAATGCCCACCTCTTTGTTGAACAATGATCAAATTTAATTTTCTCTTTCCTGTTTTTTATTTAGGTATTTCTGAGTAAGAGATCAAAAAGGCCGTGGAATCATGATTCACTTTATTATATTGGATGCCTGGATCTCCCTCTCAGGAAAATAGTACTGATAAATTATCGGGGGATAAAGAGGGATGTAGACTTTGCCAAGTTCTTTCTTCTCAATGCAAGGCTTCTAGGAACTATGATGCAGTTTGCAATCCACCATCAGAAATGTGATGCAAAATGGACGACTAATTGACCTCACTTGATTTTCGCCATTTCATTCAGCTACCTTTTGGAGAATGACTGTGATCGATGTGGTCATGTTATTGTTGCTCCAATGCCATCCAGAAATATGGTCTAGGGATCTGGGTGACTTATAGGGCGTTTGAACTGGAGGTTCCAGGCACTCTTGAGAGATGGCATACCCAATCTCTTGCCTAGAACAGCAGTTTCCAGGTAGCTGCAGTCTTCTGACTTGTGAGTTCACGTTCCCCACTTGCCAAAACATCTCCTTGTGTCTGTAAGATATGTAGTGATCTTAGAGTTCTTGTCCCATGCTTAATTTAGAAGGTGATGGCTTTCAGCTTGATCAAAGTGATGTGCACAAAAATTGTGTCCTTATGGCGGTGTGGTTATTTATGTGTTATGGAATGCCTTCCTTGCTTGGAGAAGTTGTACATCATGTGAAATTATTTTGGTCTCTGACTTGCTATCATCATTCCAAGAAGAGGTGCAACCTGCAGAACAATGCGGAATAGTCTGTTTGAGCTATTGTAGGAGAAAATTTACAATCCGTTGCCGCTAGTTTGTTCGGGTTCTCATTGCTAATCATAAATCACTAGGACGAAAAGCGCGCTACGCTGCACCGGACCAGTGTGACCTCTGAATTCGTACAAACTGGAAGCATGGTTAAGAATCTACAGGTATCTAAAACCATAGAACGAAGAGGATGGCGATATCTACGGCCAAAACAGTACAACGAGTAGTACAATGTTACAACGATATCTACCGCCAAACAGTACAAAGAGTAGTACAATGCTATCTTTTAAGAATACCAATGCATGACATATAAGAAGTGCAATGAAATAGCAAAAGCAATGTACCTAGCCACATGTATGTTCACAAATTTGAATAAAGTGATATAATATTTGATTGGGAATATACCTGATAAAGGGACACAGCTACAGTCTATATGGTCATGAACTTATGAACAACACCCTGATGTTAAAATCCAATTTAGCTAATGGTCAACCTGCATGTTAGCATGGTCTATAATAGGCAGGGCTCTTGCTATCTTTTGGCAAGCCCTTTTTGGTTTAGGGAGGTGCGGCAAGACAAGGCATGCGCCTCCCCCGGGTTTGGTTAGTTGTTATAATAGGCAAGGATCTTCCTGCTAGGATTGTTTCCTATTCTCGGACATCCTTGCCTATATGTACTGAGCCTTTGCTCCCCATTAATCAATCTATTATTCTCCCAAACCTTTCTCTTTCATGGTATCACGAGTCCGGTTACCTCCTTCCACGCCTCTAGCGCTGCTGCCTCGCCGAAAGGGCAATACTGGCCACGGCCTTCTCGCCGAGTCAGCGCCATGACCGATTCTCAGCCTCCCTCACCCAAGGGTGGCTTCGCCAAGGATGCCACCGCCATCGATCTCGCACGGCCAAGCGCCCTCGCCTCGATCCTCCGCTCGCCTCACGCTGTTCAAGAAATGAGGTTGCCGCGCTTGGCAAGGAGAAGGCCTGCCGACGCTTAAGCAACGCCAGAGGCGATGAGCAGTGCCTTGCCCGCATCGCCAAAGCCGAGGAGGAAGCCGACGCCGCCGCTAAGGCCCGGACGCCGCCTTCGCTAACACGGAGCGGGCGTTCTCGCCGCCGCCACGCCCATCAAGCCCGCCTCCACCACGCCGGCCGATCTCCACGCCGCCATGCCGCCGCAGAGGCCGCGTCTTCCTCAACCTCCACGCCCAAGTGCCGCCGCCGCCAACAACATCCGAGTCTCGCCCACATCGCCCTCGACGCCGACCAGAATTACGGCTGTTGGCGCGATCGCTTTTTCCGACTTTGGCAAGTTTCTCCAGATCACGCCCAACTCGACTTCGCTCCCCTCCTCGATTGGGAACGGATGGATTGTGTGGTGAAGTCCTCGATCCTCGGTCCTCACCGACGACTCGCCGACGCCAAGCTTCTCCTAGGGCTCCACCGCCAGGCTACCTGCTCATTGCCGAGTCCCAGCTTTTGGGGAACCGCGAGGCGAAGCCATCCGCTTGAGACGAGGTTCCGCGACCTTCATCCAGTATGCGATCTCCCTGCTTACGTAGTATCGCCGCCGCTCAAGAAGATGGCCGAGACCTTGCACCGGGTGAGGTCATCACCGATCGCACTCGCCCCGAACGCCATCCGCTGGCCTCAACGAAGCGCCACCCACGCCGGGCGCTTCTTCGCCGCTACCGACCGTTTCGACGTTTCTCGACGCTCGCGACGATTTTGGCTCGAGGAACTCACTATGGAGGCCCGGAGACGCCTTTACCGGCCGCTTCTTGCCGCCACCACTAAATCAACCTCAATCCCTCAAAGACGCCAAAGAATACCTCCCGGGGTACTGACCGAACGGCTCCAGAACTCCAACATGCCAAGAAGAAGCGGGCAAGAAGAAGCGGCGGCGGCGGAAGCCGGCTGGCCTCCACGCCAAGAAGAAGAAGAAAGCAGCGCCAACCGTATAACAAATAGGTGGCACTCCAAGGCCGCCACTCTCCCTGGGTGGCCGACGTTTACAACCTGTGGATGTGGACCATCCAGATGTGGCTCGCCCCGCCCCCCTCGGGCGCTTATTTCCCACCAAGGCTTATCACCAGAAGACGCCAGAGCTCGCCAGCCTACAAGAAGAGCTTGTCGCTACCGCCGCTTCCCGAGGCGCCCGCCATTGGGGGCAACCCACCTACTATGACCTCGGCTGGCTCTCCTCCGATCAAGAACGTTAGCCTCCGCTGCTCAAAGACAACGACTCAACCCCTCGCGACTAACGAGTGGAACTTCGACTCAGTGCTTCTTCTCACATGACATCTACTCCCACCGCTTTTCACAAACTTTTTCCCAAGCCAGATCCTCGCCTTCTTCCATTATTGCTCAGAATGGCTCCATGATTCCTCACATCGCCATCGCCCGCAGAGTTACCTCCTCTTACGCCTTCATAATGTGCTTGTTTCACCTCGATTATTAAGAATCTTATCTCGCTCGCCAATTCACTCACCGATAATAACTGCTCCATTGAGTTTGACCTCGCCGTTGTTCTGCGTGAAGGATCTCAATTCCAGAACGTGATCGTCAGTGCAATAGCTCGCCGCTATACCTTCGCTTTTGATCCAAAGACACCCCTTGTCGCCAAAATCGCCTCCGCCGTGGCATCGCCGGCTTCGGTCACCCCGGCCATGAGGCTTTATCGCTTATGCCTAGTGTCTCGTGGTCGATAGAGGATTGCTCCCATTTATGTCATGCTTTGCCGCTTAGGGCGCTATGTTCGCTTGTTCTTCCTCGCCCCGCTGCTCTCGTAGCGCCCAATAAGTTTGATCTCCTACATTGTGATCTCTGACTTCTCCAGCTTGTCGCAGTGTCCGGATACAAATATTATTTGGTCATTCTTGATGATTGCACTCATTATTTGTGGACTTTTTCTCTTCGTGTTAAATCGACACTTTTAGCACGATCGCTAACTCGCTGCTTACGCTTCCACCCGTTCGACGCTCACAAGGCCGTTTCATGATAACCAAGCGCGAGTTTGACAACCCAACGCTCGAGACTTTTTCCTCTCCAGGGCATTCACTGCTGCATGTCTTGCCCCTACACCTCGCCTCGTAACGGTAGTTTAACGATTATTCGCTCAATTAATAATGTTGTTCTTCCCCGCTGTTTCAGCCTCCATGCCTCCCTCCCATCGGGTTGAGGTTTCCACAGCTTTGCTTAACATCTCGCCATCCAAGACCTCGCTTTCTACGCCAAGACCTAGCCCTCAGATGGCTCCTCACGGCGCACGATCATCTTAGAGTCTTTGGTCGCAAGTGTTATCCAAACTCGCTCTGCAACAACCACTCATAAACTCGCCTCCCTGTGTCAGCCCGTCGTCGCCTTCCTTGATACTCGACCACCATAAAGGATACCGCTGTTTTGACCTCTTCCAATCGCATCATCATCTCTAGGCATGTCATCTTCGATTTAAACCGCTTTCCTTTCGCTGATCGCGATGGCCCTCGTGACTCCCGCGACATTTTGAGTTTCTTGATGCTTCGACGCCGCGGATAGCTCCTATTGACCACAAAGACACCACTCTTCCCGCAGAACACGCCCCGGGCGATGACGGGCCAAGACCCATTGAGGGCGCACACGCTCTCAGGGCTGCTCGAGACTCCATGCCCGCCCCGCCGCCCCACGCCTCCTCCATGACGCCTCGACGCTTCATTTCAAGGCCACGCTGCCACGCCATCTCACTCAACAAGGCTCTCCGCTCATGGCTGCCCCCTCAAGCCCTGCTCTCCCGGAGCGGTCGTCACTAACTTTACTCCCGCTGAACGCCAAATTTCACTCAGGTCAGGCCGAGTTCAGCACCACCCGCGACAAACCGCTTCTCACCTCCTCGCGCTTTCTCCCCTAAGGGTGCCGTTGCCGTGCCACCCGTCATCAACCAAAGACTCCATGGCGATGCGCGCTTAAGAGCTGGTTTCGTGTTCTCGCGCCTTCCATGTCTGCGCCTCGCCTCCCGTGCCTAAGACCTACCGCAACAAGACTTGTCGATTCGAGTTGGCGTAAGCCGCTATGGAGGATGAGCATGCCGCCTTCCGCAGAACCATACTTGGGATCTAGTGCCCCGCCCACCACACGCTAATGTCGCCACGCAAGTGGGTCTTCAAGCACAAGTTCAACGCCGACGGACATTGAGCGGTACAAGGCTACTGGGTCTCCGGTTTCACCTCGCCCCAAGATGGATTTTTCAGACGTTCAAATCAGCCAGAAGCCCGCCATAGCCAGACCGCTTCTCTCGCTCTCTCCCGCCATCGCCCGCAGCACCAGCTTGATGTGAAGAATGCGCTCTCCATGGCACGCCGTTCAAACAAAGCAGTACTCCGCCACCGTCCGGTTCGAGGATCCCGCCCACCTGCACTTTGTTTGTCGCTAAACAAGTCTCTACGGCCTGAAGCAGTTCCCCTTGCGCATGGTTCACCAGATTGCCACTCACCGACTTCCCTTGGCTTTGTCGGCCAGTCCGACACGCCGCTTCTTCATCTACCGTCATGATCGACCTCGCCACCGCCGCTTCTATGTCGATGACATCGCCCCACGCGCTTTTCATCGCCTCCGCGCTGGACCATCTCGCCCTACAACAGAGTTCTCCATGAAGGACCTTGGTGAACTACATCACTTCCAGGTATGCATGTCCGCCGCTCCTACGATGGTCTTCCTTTTCAAAAGCAAGACATGATGGAGCTTGATCGTGGCCGGCATGGCCGAAAGTGCAAGCCGGTTTGACGCCGCTGACACCAACCCCAAGGTCGCAATGGAGATGGTGCCCCAGCCCGACGCTCGACTTTCGCAGCCTTTGCCGGTGCCCCGCAGTGGTTGACCTTCACCCTACCGACATCGCTTACGCCAGACAAAGAAGTTCCGCTTCACATGCACGACCCTGTGGAGCCGATCTTGTCAAGCCAAACGGATTCTAAGGTACGTCATGCACTTTTGACATGGGTTCAATACACCAACCTCGCCACAGATCTTGTGGTCTAATCGATGCCGACAATGGGTTGTCCTGATACGCCGCAAGTCCACCTCGGCTATGCCGGTTCCTGCGACAACCTCGCTCTCTCGTCCTCCAAGCGCCGTAACACCGCCTCGAGGTCCAAAGGCTGAAGCCGAGTATCGCTACCGGGCTAATGGAGTCGCCGAGGCCACTCGTTGCGCCATTTCCTTCGAGCTTCACGCCTTCTTCGCCAAGCCACGCTGGTGTATTGCACAACATCGCCGCCTCACATGTCTACCAACCCCGCCCAAAGATCAACGCACTAAGCACATCGAGATTGATCTTCACTTTGTCGAGAACGAGTTGTCAGCAGATGTTCGCCTCGCATGTGCCAACCACATCGCAAAGATGCGACGCCTTCACCAAGGGTCTACCTTCCACCATTTTCACAAAGATTCGTAACCGCCTCAACGCAGTAAAGGGCCGACGCTCGATCATGGGGGTGTTAGCATGGTCTATAATAGGCGTGGCTCTTGCTATCTTTGGCAAGCCCTTTTTGTTTAGGGAGGTGCGGAAGACAAGGCATGCGCCTCCCCGGTTTGGTTAGTTAGTTATAATAGGCAAGGATCTTCCTGCTAGGGATTGTTTCATTCCTCGCGTGACATCCTTGCTATATGTACTCGAGCCTTTGCTCCCCATTAATCAATCTATTATTCTCCCAAACCTTTCTCTTTCATCGCAAAACAAAAGCATTGCATCATCGACAGCAACTTAATCGCTTTGCTTCTTCACGCACTCCACATCATTTGAATTTAGTATAGACTAAAAAAATTATTTATTAATTGTAGAACAAACATCTCAGATATATGCCTTATATCGCTTCTTTTTCAAGAAAATAACTATATGAAAGTATAGCTCTCATATTTCATCAATATAGAAAGTGCATAAAGAGTTGCATCAAATCTATATGCTCTATAATAGGTCAAGCATGTCCGATAAGGCAAAGAATCATTACAACTGAAAGAAGTTTAGCAGCCTTGTCTTGAAGTTCAAAGTAGCTTTAGCTTCCTCACTAACAAGAACGTGATCGCAACTCTGAATTCATGGTGAAGCACTTACTCAGATAACACAAGATAACTTTTTTGTTCAGTTGTGCTTATCATAATCATCACCTAGCCAAATTACTAATTCTTTACTAAGCCTCTGCTATCAGGCTTAGCCTTTTTCAACACCACAGAAGAGATCAACGTATGTGAATTTTCGTAAGGTAATGGTGGATTTGTTAGGATCAATAAAATTGCTCACGATATTAATCTTAAATGTATGGTAGTGAATATCCAATTCTTAAACCAATTAATCAGGTATGAAGTATGAAATACTCTAAGGAGGATGGCCAAGCTACAGTAAGACAACTATATCGTAGTAAATTTGATCTAAGAAGCACAAGTTGATCTTGCGTGATGGTAGATATAGCAAAGACACTCTAGTATGAATCTCAAGTTAGCCGCATCACCTGAAATTAACAGTTAGAGACCAATATAGAGAAGGTTACGCCGCTAGACTTCGCTGGATAGTTGGCAACTCGCAGATCAATTCACAAAACATTTAGAGGAAACAAGCATTTAGGAAGAGATATAACATCTACACCAAGCGGGTCAAAAAGTAAGGCCGAAAATAAACACCAAAATTTCATTTTGCTACAGGATGATAAAATAAACTAACAGCAAAAGACATATAATCACAGATAAGGAAAATCTGTCAAGGTATTTCTCTATATTTTTCTATCGCTCGCCTAATCAACCTAGTATAAATTGTTTTTGTGGCTGAGGTACTTGCATTGCTTCTTATAATTCTCAAATGGCTTTTTTCATTACAGCATCCAGCGCCGGTCATCCAAGTAGGAATCAAGGTCCCAATACATCTCAATTCAATCGGTAAATAAACAAAAGGAGAAAGTTCTCGAGAACTCAGAATAATAGGAAGGAGAAAAAGATATCGCTCACAAGAGTAGATTTTCTTTTGTGCTACTCTTAGTGCCAATTGAATTTAGGCTTTAAAATTTATATGATGGTAGATCACTTTGAGAACTATCTCTAAATTATTTTGGATTTTTCTCAGATTCATTTGATGCCCAAAAATGATAGCACCAAGTAGGTCATGGCTTGCATTAGATATGTTCCATTTTTTTTAGATTTCTAAATACTTACAATATGAAGTCGCAATAAAATAGGATAGAAAGACAAAATGCAACACAGGACTCGTAAGCTCCTGTCTAATTTTATGTTGAATTGTAGAATTCTTTTCTTGATCAACATGGAAATCATTGCTCTGCCCTACAATATAAGTTGGTGAGATAATCCAAATATAAATATAAAATAATATGAAGCGAGATCCTAAAGAGAATAATAATAACTAACCTTTAAAGATTTTTCTTGAGGCTCAACGTGTTCTTTCAGTACCTACAATAATTTCATAGTCAAGTGTTGTATTATTTTTCAATCCAATGTCAAATTTCTCCAGTCCCTCAACTATGGAATCGTTGATATCGAAATCCAGTGTGCAATGTTCATTTGATTCACTGCAACTGTTGGAGCCATTAACAGAAGAACCCCTCATACAGTGGATGTCAATTTTATCAGTTACAGGTTAGATAATGAGTAGAAGCTTCAGAAATCAGTTTTTTATATAAATGGCATTATTCAGCTAGGTAAGACTACTTTACGTGATAGTACCATTGAAGATATCATTGTTATAAGCTTCAAACAAATCATATTTCATTAAACGTTTCGTGTTAACAATTGTTCCTAATTATCTTCACGTCTATTGACATTGTTCTTGATTTCAGAAGTCATTGAATAGGAAAAAGTGAAACAATCCACATTAATTTGAGCAGGAGATAGGGTCCATGTTTAAATTAGATTGACATACCGTGCTATTTTTCTGGTTGGCAATATTTTCAGCCTTAGAAGCACTATTCTGTTGGTGCTCCGCCTAGAGCGTGGCCGCGGCCGCTGGGGACGATTGCTCGGTCGGACACCGTTATCTCTCTAACATGACAACGTAGAACACATAAGAACTAAAATGAAACAACAGAGGCAATGTACCTAGCCATGTCAATGCTCTTTGGCCTAATCATGTGAATTACTCTTCACTCAATGAACGCAGGAACTTCTAGTCTACCACATCATGAATTAGTGCTGTTGAACATTGTGAATTCCCTTTTCAGATGAACCAGCATTGGCCTCAAGTGTCACATGGATAAACAGATAATAATTTGATATATTACTATTAGTTCTTACTCAAGGTGAGAAGACTGCACATACGGAATTGATTATGGAAAACCATAGGGTGCAAAATAACAGCTTGTAATAAAACGATTCGCCTGATTTGCATCTCATAGCGCAAAGATAGCTTCGAGTTGATCAATGCCAAGCAGATGCAGAATGCTTGGTAACCAGTCAAGGGTTATCTAAAGAAGATATCTTCCCATTATAAGACGTTCCTCATTAGATACATAGTGAATGGCGATGAACAATCAGATGATTTATAAGACGTTGCTTGTTATATACATAGCGTAATGACAATGAACAATCAAGATGATCGATGGCTCACCAAGTCCATTATGTACTTGGACTTTCCAATCCTACCAAGTTGTAGAACCGCCTCGCCTTCCATTCTCCGCACAAAAGTTGTTGATCTGTTATTTATACTTCCAAATGGGCCGATCCAACTCCTACAATGAAAGCTCACATATCGGATATTCTCAAAATAGAAGGAATGTTACCTCCAAAGTCATCCTGGAAGCTCTTACACTCATGTTCCGCACCTTGTATCTCATTCTCCATGCCCTCTCTCTGATGTGTAGTTCATAGCGCTTTGCCATATGTTATAAATACAGAAAAGGAAACATATTAGTAGCAAGCCTTAAATCTTTTGTCTTGGTCAGAGAGCAAAGTTGATCACCTCATTGTCGCCCCCGCCAATCCTTTGAAGGCCATGATGTGTCAATCAGAATACTTTCACAATTCAGCTCCATGTTACTCCATCAATCTACCAAGGTGCTAACCGATTTAACTCGAAAGCAGTAATTATTGGTCTTCAGTTCAATGGACTGGTTCTTGGGGATCCATGCCCCTCATGCTTCTGAAACTCCCATTAAGAGTAGTAATGGTAGGGGCAAACCTGCAGAAACCCAAACCTAGTCAAGAAAAACCATATCACTCCTGGGCTTGTCACATATGGAGATTGAACCTTACACGACAACGCCAAGGAGTCGCTTCGACTGGCTCTTGAACTCATCGACTCGGTTCCCCTACACCAACCACCATGAACACTCAATTAGTGGTTCATATCCACCAAGAAGGATGAAGAATTAGCAAGAGTAAATACTCAATAGTGATCGTACCTAACCCCAAATTTGGTACTTGGATCCAACAAGGTTAGAGCCCACTGTCCCCAGGAAGTTCTTATCGGAGCTATAGAAGATGCCATCCTGGTTTTGCGCCACAATGAACTACAGCCTCCCTCTTGTCCTCCGGTGACGCATTAGCTTCGACGATAGAGGGTAAAAAGCACCGGTGGATTAACACGACTCCAGGACGGTCCGAAATCAGGAAGACTAACCACAGGCTGAAATCAGGAGAGCTCGTAACCAGAATTGAAGGGGACAACGACGGGAAATGAAAAGAAGGCTCGCAAGGAAACAAGGCACAGAAGCCCTCTCCCTACCAGCGACCAGGAGACACGCACAAGAAAGGCACCTACCAGCGACCAGGAGACACGCACAAGAAAGGCACCGACAACGCGAAGGAGGAGGGTGTACCTTGGGATAAAAACCGCAGCGGAACACACGAGGCAGCTTAACGACGGGCAGGCTCGCGCCACGGTGCGAAGCGGCAATAAACGCGGCGCTGTTAGCAAGGCAGCGCACACAGAACGGGAGGAACAACAAATAACGAAGCGTTATCAATCGTCGTAACCCCAACCGACGCGAACCAACGGACGGGAATGGCACCTGCGTAAGAAAACGAATGAGCCGCATAGACCCTCGCCAATGCAGACGGACGGACAAAGGACGGCACGAATAACAGCTCCATCGCGACGGATGGCCGATCGACGAAACGGTTCGACCTTAACGACGATCGCACCTTTTCCTTGACTCATTGCACCGAGGTGCCCAGAGCTCGTGAAATCTATCCACTATAAGGTATATGAAAGACCATGTGGAGGTCTATACTTGTGTGTGACGAGTATTTGACTAAATTTGAGCTTGGTTTACGTTGGAATTGAGTTTGATTTGAATCTATATCCTCCGTGGCTAATTGTTAGAGGCCCACGTATTTCGATATTCAAATATTGTTAATTTTAATCAACAACTAGTCCCCCTATACACACACATATATATGTGTATATACACATATATGTATACATATACATATATATGTATATTCAACGGAAACTCAATTTACGATAAAAAATTATTTGCAAAGAGCACTAACCTTATCTGAATAATAATATTTACTCTGAATGTGCAATTGTTAAACGTTTAGATCAAATCATCGAAGCATGCAAATTTCAAGCACCTATTTACAAATTCGAGCTTAAAATTATCTTTAATTTCACAAATTTAAATAATAACATCACAACACTTGGGATTGTAAATTTGTAACGTTATAATTCGAGATCGATCGAAAGAGTCATCACCTACTGCCTTATGAGCGCAAAGGTGTTGAATAGGTAGACGTCATCCGTATGTGCCTGCCACCATCAGCGGCGTGCATGGCTCGTACGTCTTACTCCGGCCATACCATACCCCACCTCATCAACCAGCTCCACCGCCTCGTCGCTTCCCCCCGTGAACGTCTCCCTCAACCTATTGACATCATCTATCGTGGCGAGCTCCAGCAGTGCTGCTAGCCTATCTCGTGGCCCACCACCGGCGACTAGCCCCTGCGCCGTATCGACGAGATCAGGAAGGCCGCCCATTACCTCCGCTCAATGAATAAGCTTAACACATCTACAAGAGAGGCAAGAAACGGTAGAATTATATAGATTCAACAACCGAGGAGATATCTATAGAATCCAGATTAAGAAATTATCGAATAAGGAAGGCAACAAAAGGGAAAGAGACGAGAAGAGACCCAACTCCATGAATCGGAGCTCTGCTTCCTTCGGAAGTGAATCAATCAATCCAATCCAAAAAGTACGAAGAGTAATCGCCGCTGATTCGAATGCCATAGCAATGGGAGAAAGGAAACAATAAATGAGATATGCATATTCATTTACCTCCCGCGACGGGATGATCCAATCTAATCTATCAGGGTGGCCACTGTCCGCTTCCCACTCAGCCACGTGGGTGCACACGTGTCGGGGTGAGGGTGGAGCACGGACGTACCGCCATTAACTCCTAATTAGAATTAGTAGAGATAGAGATAATAAATTTATCTAGTCATGTCATGCATAGCTATGCGCATGCTGCTGGCCGGCTGGAATCAAGACCATACATGATTAGATGAAAAAAAAAGATGATTTTATCTACACATGCAAATAGAATTATTGTGTCATCTGTTGTTAGTCCTAGATCCAATAATCATGGGATGAGGTGTACGCATGGACCTGATCCGCGGATCAGATCGGTCCCGTGGAATCGATCCACGGTGCTTTGACTAGCACGCCCGACATCACCGCTGACATCACATGGGTGACGCAAGCCCGCACACGCGGTAGATCTATGCAGGACATGTGGTTCAATCGTAGCCCTTCACGCTAGGTCGGACGGATGGGGTTCTTAGCGAGGGATGGCGGCAACTCGACGGCGAGCTCCTCACCAGTGCTGAGGAAGGCAACCATGGGCGTGGCGAAATAGGAGTGGATCTGCCTCGATTCTGTGTGGATCTGGACAAGCACCACTCAGTGAATATGTTTTAACATTGTAAAATGATTACTGCACTAAGAGTTCATATTTAGTGTGCCTAGGCTGGTCAATTATTGCATCGTCTAATGACAAAAAAGATGGGTGGAGAGTGAGTAGGGGACAATGAAAGTGGGAGGTGGTGGATTTTCTTTGACCAGTCTTTGACCAAAGTAGGATATGTGTTTTGACTCAGAGAAGGTGGTAGAGGTAATAATAATTTATCCTATGCTTAGGCATAGAACAATGTGTGTGTCTGACACATAAGTGATACCGGTGGATTCGTATTTAAAAGCAAATTCTTATATTTGTGATTTTATAGCTACGAATAAAATGAATTAAAAGAAATTAATGCTCAATGATCAATTTTAGAGACCATATTAAGTCAAATTATGTCTTACAGTTTTCTACTGCATATTTGTTGAACTTATTATTGGTAAATGTTTGAAGTCGAAACCTTAATTATACAAAATCAACGGAGGCACTCAGTAAAATATATGCTTGTATGGCTAGGAACTTAAATTACTAACAACCGTATCATAATTTTGCATTCTTCAGAGGAAAAAAACAATCTGCATGCCATTACCTAATTTTTTTTTGGGTATGACTACTTTGAGGGTAACCTCACACTAAGGCCCTGTTTGGCATGGCTATAGCATTTCTGAAAAGTAGTTTTTGACTGGCTGTATAGTGGAAGTACTACACAACTGTGGGATATATACACCACGGACCGCAAGGCAGTGCTTATGAGCCCAATCGAACAAGGCCGGGCCGGTCGATCGCAAAAAATAGAAGCTACCAGGGTTATGTCCGACGTGCAAAACAAGGAAGCCCTGAAGATAGCAACTGATCCGGATTAGGTAGGATACGATAGTAATCCAAGCCGTTGCAATACGGATAGGTACAGGAGATATAATCCCCACTTTGTATCCGATCAGGACTCTCTTTTGTAACCGCCCTCCTCTGCTATATAAAGGGAGGGACGGGGGTACAACAACATACAATCTCATCAACAATTAGCTAGCCACATATAATTCCAAAGTACAGGACTAGGGTATTATCTCCTCCGTGAGAGCCCGAACCTGTATAATTCCTGTGTCTTGTGTTACCATCGAGTTTGGATCCAGCGCCTAGCCCCATTTTCATTATTGCCGACAACAAACATCGACAATTGGCACGCCAGGTAGGGGCTTCGTTAAGATCAATCTCAGAAGGCTCGATGGCAATCTTCAACAAAGTCAGGGCTGCTTTCGCCCCCGCCCAGGCGTTCCATTTCGGAAGTCTGGATTTCATCGCTAACGATCTTGGCAAACTCATCCTTTCGAATTCGGATCAGGACCAATCTGGAAAGTGATTACGTCGCTCTCCTAGCTGGGCAACCACTCGGATCGGGATCAGGCATGGCCATCTGTCCCCGGATAGTAAGCCACAAGTCTGTTCCTAGGTTTGAGCGAAGACCGGCCAAGTGCGAGCTCCGAGTGGTAAAGAACGCTAGAAAACAACTCGGATCTAAAAGTCAGTCCAACTTGTCTTATTGTTCTTCTGATTCAGAGAGCACATCAGGAGATTTTCAAGATTTTCGCGGCATCTTCGTGATTGAAGACCCGCGGATCGAGTCCCAAAGCAGTATGATGCCGCAGGCCGCAGAGGCGT
Source organism: Guadua angustifolia (assembly GCA_036346375.1). Classification (NCBI taxonomy): domain Eukaryota; kingdom Viridiplantae; phylum Streptophyta; class Magnoliopsida; order Poales; family Poaceae; genus Guadua; species Guadua angustifolia. The sequence goes on along the minus strand of CM070503.1, from coordinate 61,578,224 downwards.
AGCGCCATTCAAGGAACCCGCGGAAGTCTCTCCGTGTCAGGGCCGAATGTTAATGAAGACATACCGCAGATGAAGATGGGGACCAATCGGTTTTCCATACTCCTCAAGAGAATATCGTCAGATCAAAGACGCCTCGACACATTGGGACCAATGCTTGGTTCCGACAGCCTCACCGCCACGATCGTGGCCCAAGTCCAAAGCTATGGTGACGGCGGTAGCGATCCAAAGAACATCGAGGAGCTGGGGAGAAGGAGCACTCGCACCAAGATAGTTACTCAGCCGCCAAAGAAGAATACAGCCTTACAATCGGGCCATGCGTGGTCGACTAGAGCTTTGACGAGGAGAAGACGCCCGGCAGAGCATTAGTCGTGACCTCCGCGTAGACCTGAATACCAGACGGCGGGATCGTGAGGAAGAAGAGCACCGCAGGCGCAAAGATGATTATAGACGTTTCGGCATCCGCCATGACGATCGGGACGATCGCAGAAGCCACCACCGCCACGACAAAGGTGATAGTGGATACCGCCGAGTTAGATCACTTTCACGACGCTCCCCACGCCGTCGCAGCGATGGACCTATCAAGGGGATCCAAGCCTTCACTCCCCGGCTTCGCCGAGTGGTCTGGCATGAAGGTTTCAACCCCAAAGGCATTACCAAATTCGACGAAGAAAGGGATCCAGAAGCTTGATTGTAACTTTATTCCCTTGCAATCATGGCAGCCGGGGCGATCACAACGTAATGGCCAACTATCTATCGGTCACGCTTACTCCTTCGCTTAAGCTCGCTCATCGACTTCCAATAACTCCATAGATTCCTGGGGAGATCTTTGTGAGCAATTCATCACCAACTTCCAGGGCACTTATGAACGACCTAGGACTCAATGGGACCTGTACCAACTTCATCAGAGAAGAAGTGAAACTCTCCGGGAGTTTATCTGGCGCTCATGCGTAAGAAGAATACGGCGAGGATATCTCGAAGTCGTAGTCATTATGGGCATTCCGTATGGGTATCAACGAATTCGATTTGATTAAAAGATGTCCCGCACCGCCAACTACGGTAAGGAGATGTTTGAATTGGCGGATCGCCACGCTAACAGCCTCGGATGCTTTGGCCGAAAGGCCAAGACGATCGCCCACGGCATAAAGACAAGAAGGATCACGCCGAGTCCTCTAGGTAGCGGGATAAGAAGAGGAAGCCCGAAGAACTGGTGGCGTCGGCCGAGCGAGGCCGGCATCGCACGCCACGGACGGACGATTATGATGCGGTAATGGAGGCAACCTGTCCTTTCCATCCCAAGGGGAAACATGCTGCGAAGGATTGCTTCACTCTGAGAAGGTTTACCAAAGAGTCCAACAAGCGGTCGGCCAAGGGCGAAGCAAAAGACGATGCAAAGAAAAAGCAAGATCCCCCTGAAGATGATGAGGGCGAGTACCAGAAGACGGAGTGTGAGCTCAACTACATATTTGGGGGCTCGGCGGCCTATGAGTCCAAGCGAAAGCAATAGCTTACAGCTCGGGACATCAACGCGGTTATGCCGGCAACTCCCCAATACCTCAGATGGTCCGAAGTCCCGATTGCCTTTGACCGCTCGGATCATCCATATCACATCCCATATCCAGGTAGATATCCTCTTGTTTTGGACCCTGTGATTCGCAACGTTAAACTCAAGAGGGTGTTGGTCGACGGGGGGAGCGGACTCAACGTCCTCTTCTCCAAAAACTTCGACGACATGAGGATTCCCCGCTCGAAGCTAAAGTGGGGCTCATCACCGTTTCACGGGGTAATCCCTGGGACCTCTTCGGTTCCACTCGGGCAAATCACCTTACCGGTCATGTTCGGGACCAAAGAAAATTACCGGACAGAATATCTCAATTTCGAGGTGGCTGATTTCGAGACGGCATACCATGCCATCTTGGGAAGGCCAGGCCTAGCCAGGTTCATGGTCGTGCCCCATTATACTTACCTCGTCTTGAAGATGCCAGGGCTGAAGGGCATTATCTCCGTGCGCGGTGACATCAGGCAATTCTTCGCGTGCGATAGAGAGAGATGCGAGATGGCCAAAATTCAAGAAGCGGCAGCCGACAGGGAGAAGATCCGACAGACAACTGCACATCAGCAAGATGAAGGAGAAGTCCTGGCTAAGAAACAAGCCAAGACAAGTATGAAGCCTGACGAGGGAACTAAGAAGGTAATTCTCGACCCCTCCAACTCGGCTCAAACGGCTTTGATCAGGACAGGACTCAACCCCAAATAGGAAGACGCGCCACACCTTTTTTTCGCCAACCGACATTTTTATGTGGAAACCTTCCGACATGCCCAAAGGTTCCTAGGGAGGTGATCGAGCATTCTCTCAATGTCGACGAGAAGGCGGCCCATCAAGCAAAGGGTTCGACGATGTGCTCAAGATCGCCGAGAGGCCATCAGTGAAGAAATCACTAAGCTTTTAGCAAGAGGCTTTATAAAAGAAGTGTATCATCCCGACCGTTAGCTTAACCCATCTTGTTCGCAAAGAATAAAAGCTAGCGATGTGTGTTGATTATACCGATCTTAACAAAGCATGTCCAAAGATCCGCTCGGCTGCCCCAAGACGACTGTGGTAGATTCAACCGCAGTCGGAGCTCTTGAGTTTTCTCGATGCCTACTCAACAGATCACCGATCAGCCGAAGAAGAAGATTGCATCAAGACTTCGCTCATTACTCCGCTCAGAGCATTTTGCTACGTCACAATGCCGTTCGGTTTGAAAAATGCTGGTGCAACCTATCAGCGCGCAATACAACGGTGTTTTCACACTCAAATCGGACGCAACGTGGAAGCATATGTCAATGATGTCGTCGTCAAAACTCGTGCGATGGAGGACCTCATATCTGACTTAGCCGAAACATTTGAAAGCCTAAGGGCCTACAAGATGAAGCTTAACCCCGAAAAGTGTGTCTTTGGAGTTCCCTCAGGAAAACTGCTCGGATTCATTGTGTCACAACGGGGCATCAAGCAAACCCGAGAAGATCAATGCTATCCTCAAGATGAAGCCTCCGACCAGCCGTAAAGACGCCCGTAAGCTCACAAAGTTGCATGGTGGCACTCGGCAGTTCATTTCTCGCCTAGGTTCGGGAATGCCTTTTTTCAAACTTCAAGAAGCGTGGCAATTTTCGGACTACAAGCACAAAGAAGCTTTCGGAACTCAAGGCATTTTTGTCCTCACTACCGTGCCGGTCTCGCTAATGCCCGAAAAACCCTTTTGTTTACATTGCCGCAACGACTATGTAGTCACACCGAATCGTCAGAGAGCGGAGGAAGCAGGGCACCTCCAGAAAATTTAGCGGTCAGTTTATTTCATCAGCGAGGTGCTAGGAGAATCCAAGGCGTGGTATCCGCAGTACGTAAACCGCTAGTATGTCAGATTGCTTACTTCGCAAACTCAAGCATTATTTTCAAGAGCATTCAATTTCGGTGGTTATCTTTTTTCTGATTGGGGACATACTTCACAATCGGGAAGTCACTGGGAGAATTGCAAAATGGGTGGTCGAGCTTGGAGCTTTTGAAATCTCCTTCAGGCCGCGAACTGTAGTAAAATCTCAAGTACTCGTCGACTTCACCGCCGAGTGGGTGGAATTGCAGACCCCCACGACTTCTAAAGAGCTTGAGTATCGGACAATATATTTTGATGGCTCCCTCATGCTCAGCGGCGCAGGGGCTGGCGTGGTGCTTATCTCTCCAACAGGTGAGCGCTTGAAGTATGTCCTTCAACTTCATTTTCTAGCATCAAACAACGCTGCCGAGTACGAAGCACTCATCCACGGACTCCGTATCGCGGTATCCCTTGATGTTCGACGGTTGACAATCCACGGAGACTCCATGTTAGTAATCAACTGTGCGTAAATATTGGTCGTAAGGCCGGGACAACATGGGCTGATATTTCCGTGAAGTGCAAAACTCAAGATAAGTTCGACGGGTTGGAGCTCATCCACGTTCTTCACCGTGACAACGAAGCAGCAAACGAGCTCGCAAGGTTAGGCTCCAGTCGGGCAACAGTGCCAGTTGGAGTATTTGTTGAAGAGCTCCACAAACCCTCAATAAGCTGGCAGCAAGATGCAGACAAGCCAGAAGAAAGACCAACCGAGGAGGAAGTTTTAGTCATCAACCCCGAGTGGACAACTCCATTCCTAAACTATCTATTGAAAGATGAGCTCCCCGAAGACCGCGTAGAAGCAGAGCGTGTCACACGTCGATGCAAAAGCTACGTGGTAGTCGGTGAAGAACTCTTCTGAAAGAGTGCTTCCGGAGTCCTGAGGCGCTGCATATCGGAGCAAGAAGGGAAAAATCTCCTCAGAGAAATCTACTCGGGAATTTGCGGGCATCACGCTGCATCAAGTACCTTGGTGGGCAAAGCTTATCGTCAAGGTTTCTTCTGGCCGACTGCCGTATCCGACGTGGAGGACATTGTTCGCACCTGCGAGGGTTGCCAATTCTTCGCCACAAATACACGGTTTGCCAGCAGAGTTACAAACCATCCCGATCACCTGGCCATTTGCAGTCTGGGGGCTCGACATGGTCGGTCCTTTGAAGAAGGCGCAAGGTGGTTTCACTCATCTCTTCATCGCCATTGACAAATTCATAAAGTGGATAGAAGCAAAGCCCGTCGCTACGATCACGGCAGGCAAGGCCAAAGAGTTCTTCCAGGAAATCGTGGTAAGATTCGGTGTACCAAACAGGATCATCACGGATAATGGAACTCAATTCCGCGGTGAAGAATTTCAAGACTGGTGCGATGAACTTGGCATCAAGATTTGTTTCACTTCCGTAGCTCATCCAAGGAGTAATGGTCAAGTAGAACGAGTAAATGGCATAGTGCTGCAAGGGCTAAAAGTAAGGATTTTTTATCGTCTCAAGCCTTATGCTACACGATGGGTAAAAGAATTGCCTTCGGTACTCTGGGGGCTGAGAACTACTCCCAGTAGAGCTACCGGACAGTCACCTTTTTTTCCTAGTATACGGCTCAGAAGCGGTCTTACCTACCGAGTTGACATTCGGATCCCCTCGGGTTTGGAGCTATAAGGAAGCCGAGTCGGAGGAAAACAAGATAGAAGATATCGACTGACTAGAGGAGGCCAGGGAAGTTGCAGCAATCCAGTCGGCCAAGTACCTCCAAGGCCTGCGCTGCTACCACGACCGGAATGTTCGAGGCCGTGCTTTTTCCAAAGGAGATCAGGTCCTAATAAAGAATCAAAAGAGCGAGCACAAGCTCTCCCCAAGCTAGGAAGGCCCCTACATTGTTGATGAAGTGACGCACCCGGGGGCTTACAGACTCAAGCGGGAAGATGGCGTGGTCATCAGTAACTCATGGAACATAGAGTAGCTACGTCGTTTTTACTCTTAAAATATTGTACATTAGTTATGTTATTCATGAATAAAACTTGTTCTTCTTGACTTGCTACTCAATTGATGCTCAATTACAAGAAGTCGGGGTTACACTTAATAGTGTTGCGACATGCTAACCCTTCTTATGAGTTATTTTAATCTTCTTTCCTATTGATCATGAATGAAGCTCGAGTACGCTTGAAATCCAAATCATGAAACTCGATTTAACTCTAGTCCCTCTAAAGCGCTGCGTTCGGAAAATGGCCATGAGCCAACTTTCAAGACAAGGGGCTAAAAGGCCAGTAGAGTGCTTAAACGAATATGAAAAGAAACCACTCGGCAAACTTTTAAATCAATAGGAAAGATTGAGCAAACATCAAGATTTTATTAGGCGCGTTTGGGTATGGATACATCAATGCATTACACAAGAAGCGACCAGGAATCTAAAACCTAAGCATGGCGTGCGCGTCCTATTGCCTCGAGAAGAGCGTCCCTCGCCCCGACAAGCTTCGGGACGACTTCAATCAGCGCGTCGACGGCAGCCGCATCGTGGGCAACAGCTTCTTCCTCCGCAAGCTCGGCTAACGCGAGGTTGTAATCGGCCCAGAGCACGGCCAGAAAGGCTTCCTCTGCATCAGGCGCCAGTGGAGCCTCATCTTCGAAATCAAAGATCAGCTCCTCCACCGGGGGGGAGATGGTGGAGCCTCATCACCAGACAAAGAAGATTGGGACGAAGAAGCCATCGGAGGTTCAAGGAAGAATGTTGAAGGTTGCTAAGAAGGGTTTAGGGACGGGTGATCGCTCAAGTGGCGGTGACACCCTTATATACCCGAAGCATGGAAGCCGAATGGTCTAGAGTAAATGCTAGCGCAGGAAGCTGAAGCAGCTCCAAAAAATGCGCATGCACCAGAACTCGAAATGACCAAGAAGACGTATGGACACAAGACACCAAACCAGACGCAACGCATGCAGAACATTAAAAGATGAAGATTTGCAGGACGTAATGAAGCAGCTAAAGGCAAAACGCGGCTTAAATCGCTAAGCGTTTCTACCAAGGCTCAAAATAATGATTACAGAGCAAAAGTCTCAGAGTACAACAATCACACTAAAGCGCAGGCGGGGAGGCCAAATCCACGCTGAAAAAAGGACTCAAAAATGACTACTTCTTCGGTGCGGGGCGTGGGGCAAGACTCACCCGCTACAGGTCGAGCAGAGAGCATCACCAATGGGGGGAAATGCCGGCGGAGACCAATTCTTCCAATCGCTTCTCCGTTGTTACAGAGGTGGCCCAATCCTTGGCCAAGGCGGATGAAGGAGCGTTTGTGGGGGGAAGGAGAAGACATTTTTTGGGCAAAAGAAACTTGCGATCGCGTTGGCTTGGGGTGGCGAAGGATGCTAACCCTAGCGGCGGAAGTTGCAAGAGAAGCGCCGAAAATGGGAAGGCGAAGGGGCAAATGAGAATAGTGCGCAGAAAGCCATTTCATTCGCACCTAATCTCGTATTTATAGGGAGCGATGCTAACTTTCACCTTGAGCGGGAAAGCGCCTCGCCTTCCGCATATCTTGGGGTTGCCCTAGGGCGCGCTTCAAGATGGGCCTGTGGCACAATTGGGCCAAAACTGATTTGGGATACGGTACGCCTCATGATGGGCCAATAGCCAATAACCACGCCAGGCGGAATTTGGGTACCTTCCAAATATAAACATCCTCTTATGATATACCTCACGTCAGGTCATATGCTGGATGCCATTTAAAACGGGATCAGATATCATAAAGATGATGCAAAAACAGATATTCCAGAGGTATACCTCATGATAGGTCATTAGCCGTATGCTGCAGAAAGGCATATGCGGGTACCACTTGGATAAATCATGGTACACCTCATGACAGGCTAAAAGCTGTGCGCCCTGGCACACAGGTACCACTCGGCTAAAAGCCAACCTGAATGGAGATATTCTCTATGCCGAGTCGTGTGCTGGCCCGAGAAACTGGGTTGGGAACCACTCGGAGTAACTGCACGTGGAGCTCTATCGAGTCCTTCACGACCTCCTTGCCTACTACAGAGCACTCGGCTACGTAGAAAACCAGTCGGGGGGTCTTGATAGTAAGAAGGCAATCCGATCGCAAAGCACTTGGGGGCTACTGTGGGATATATGCACCATGGGTATCTGCAAGGCAGGCCTGCGAGGCCCAACTGAACAAGGCTGGGCTGGGTCGACTGCAAAAAAATAGAAGCTACCAGGGTTATATCCGACGTGCGAAACAAGGAAGCTCTGAAGATAGCAACCGATCCGGATTAGGTAGGATACGATTGTAATCCAAGCCGTTGCAATACGAATAGGTACAGGAGATATAATCCCCATTTTGTATCCAACCAGGACTCTCTTTTGTAACCGCCCTCCTCTGCTATATAAAGGGAGGGACAGGAGTACAATAACAAACAATCTCATCAGCAATTAGCTAGCCACATATAATTGCAGAGCACATGACTAGGGTATTATCTCCTCTGTGAGAGCCTGAACCTGTATAATTCACGTGTCTTGTGTTACCATCGAGTTTGGATCTAGCGCCTAGCCCCGTTTTCATTATTGCCGACAACAAACGTTGACAACAGCTAAGCGGCTGCACGACTGGGCTGAAAAAGTTTAGTATTTGACAGCCTGACTTTTAGGTGTGATGAGTGTAGGATGGGAATGAGTGAGAGGGGCGCGGTTTCGGATTTTATACTTGGTAGGAGGAGATAATTTTCTTCAACTCTAGTGGTAAGTCAAAAATCTCAACCCACAAAAGTTACAGAATGCTACCCTAGATAAGCTTTCGTTTTTCAGCTTCTCCTAATACAAATAGGCTACTATCTTTTGGCTTCAGATTGTGAAGAAGCTAGTTATTTGAAACAGCTTCCAACTTCCAGAGTGAGGAAACTGAAGCTGAAGCCATTCCAAACATGGCCCAACAAATTTAAAGATACTTTCTTAGGATGACATGTGTCATCTTCTTCATCCACGTCCATCTTTCCCACTTCCATCTTCCCTACTCATTTCCTCCACCTCCATTCCTTCCTCTTTAACACACAAATTTAAAATTAGACAATTTTAACTTTGGAAATTTTAAATAGGAAATTTTAATAAAAAAAATCAACTGAAAATTTTCAACTCGAAAAAAAATTATATCAAAAAATTCCAAATTAGAAACTTTCAACTCAGAAAGTTCTAGCTCAAAAATTTTAAAATTAAGAAGTTTTGTTAATAATAGCACTTATTGTATTCAATATGAAGCCAGTAGGCCAGAATATACAGAGTACATAATGATACAAAAAGAAAGCCTATACAAGCCAATACAAAAGGTACAAAGAAAGCCTATAACAGGTATATATATAAGGCAATATATTCCTTAACACGACCATCCCAAATGTAAGACATATGAAATAGCATTGTATTTGGAAGGGTTGACACCAAAATAGGAAAAATCCAAAGTTCTAGTCTTCAATTTGTCATCATAGCATACAACCTTTAGAAAATCATCCAGCTTTTGTAAATATATGTCAAAGATCTCCTATCCAAGGTTATGTGATAGCCCATAAAAAACAAAGTGCAGGGGTTGAGAAAACAGAAACAAAGTCGACCATGATAACACGACAAAGATGATGAGGCCGACACAAATAGAGAGCTATCAAATCAATCCTAAGAGGAATAGATAGAAACCTAGTGGCGCAGATCGAAGCTGAAGATGGTGGCAACGCAGTGCACTAAAGGCATAATAGAGATGTGGTGCAGAAGAAACGCGGCGGCCTTATAAAGAATTCTATGATTTGCAACGGCTCAAAAAGAAGAGGAGCGATTGTTACCATGTAAAAGGAATTTGTGGACTCGCATGGCTTTGACAAACTCAAAGATAGATACTAAGGACTTGGATAGACAAAACGGAAGACTCAAGAAAATACTAGGAATACTAGTATTAGATACCAGCATCAGCAACAGCTAGACTCAAATTAGAACACTAGATCAAAAACTCAACGGTGACACCCAATGCAAAGAAAGTCATGTCGGCATCGAACCAAAGCTCATCGACTACGCCCAAGGCACGGAGAAACCCGAAGGAAGTGGCTAAGGGAGTAAGATGAACTCCAAACTACTAGCAGCAGTCATTGGCAAAAGTTCAAAAATATCAGCAACCAAAAAGTTAAAGAAGCCAAAGTCGTAGGAAATAGAGGAGTCAAAGAGCTAGATTCAAAAGCCAAAGCTGGGCCAAGAGCCAGAAACCGGAGAGCCTATCATAAGAGCCGAGCTGACAAGAGTAAGCCGATGAAGGAACCAAAGCCGAGCCAAGTTGATGAAGGAACTCAGTCGGCAAAGCCGATGAAGTAGCCAAGTCGACAAAGAGAAGAGCCAACAAAGAGTCGAGCTGACAAAAGAGCCGAGCCAACTCGGCGGGTGCCAACGGTCGTGAGAATTGAACACGTAGGATCATACATCATGAGAAGATGGGATTCGACATGGATTGAGCTTGAGGTCGACGAAATGAAGACCGGCGACAATGAATAGATCCAAATCCAGGTAGATCCAAAGCCGATTAGATCTTGAGAGGCCGGATCCAATGACCTTTACTGGCGATGCAACAGTGCAGTGGCACATTTGCCCACGAGACGACATTGGGTGGCGCAAATCAGCGTAGGGTGAAGATGGCGTGGAGATGGCGATGCACATCTAGCGTGGGGCAAAGCCATCATGGAGGTGGTGGCGTGGACGCGTGGGATTGGCAGGATTGCTGATGAAAGGAGGCTTGGTCTTTGCCGAATCCATTTGCTACTCCCCTTACAAGGCCTCCAGATATAGAGGCGCTCAAGGCAACAACACAAGCTCCTCCCAAGGGCAACTGCAGTCGAAGAGGATTGAGACTGGAGTTTGAACCAAAGCTCTGATACCATGTTAAGAATAGCACTTGTTATATTCAATATGAAGCTAGTAGGACAAAATATATAGAGTACATGAGGGTACAAAAGGAAAGCCTATACAAGTAATATATAAGGCAATATATTCCTTAATAGTTTCAACTCAAAAATTTAAATTTTGAATAAAAATGTATTATTTTAAAAAATTCCACTTATCACATGTAGTGTCGTTTGAGGGGGATGGAAAATAGTCAAAGAAGGAGGTGCTGCCATTGAGGACCTTTGAGAGGGAAAAGCAGTGGAGAAAGAGATGAGGTGTTGTCACTTGTTACAAAGAGAGAGGTCCTCACCACTCAAATTAGCAATTCCTAATATCACACGGATAGGAACAGCACTGATACTGTAGTAATCTGGGAATTCACTATGGCACGAGTTCTCTATCATCGGATGGAGTTCTTGTGCAGGAACTATAAGCTAAGTGGTTACCATATGTGAGTACCGTTCGATCGAAGAAATAAAGAAACGAACGGTTCGGATCGTCGATCTATAATTGCTAAAGTGCTATGGATGATCTAGGCCATCAATTTTTCTAGCAGTTACAGTACTATAGATGATTTGGACCATCAATTTTTGATTTAACGATTGATCTATAACTGCTAAAGGTGCAGTTATTATATGACTACATTGGATCTGTCTCCTCTATTGCCGTTGAAAACACTGTAGTGATAACGTAGCAATGGGTCTTGAGTTTTACATTTTGGATCTATCGGATGAGATCAACCTCACGGCTGGGTACCGTTCATCAAAGTGGCGAAGAGCTTGTAATCTATATAAATAAAAAATCGATGATATTTAAGGCTCCTCTCTTGTTTTTAGGGTAAAAAATCCGACAATAATCATAAAATAAGACCTAAAAATTATCACATTAATCGAAAGAAAAGGAGAAAGATCTTTACAACTTATTTTAGTAGGATCAGATTATAACAATGCAATTTAATCATATATAGATATTAGACCTATATAATTATAGAAAGTTGAGTTATATGTAAAAGATAACTGAATCATACCATCGAGCTGTGCAGTGCCTGCTAGTTAAATAATTTGCTAGGTACTATTCTAAAAAAAGTAGTACAATAGCTTATCCTTGGCCCAGTGTATTTTATTTACGATTACTTCCGCACGACCCAACAAAAATATCAGCAAATTCCTGGGCCCAACCAAAATGCTGAAACAGCGGCCAGCTCGTTTCTCTGATGATCTGTTAGCGACCGACCCAGTGCCACTCCTCTTCGCCCTGAGACCCTGCTGTACTGCATGAACATGAACAGATAGCTCACATGCACTTTTCCTTTAAATTTGTGTTTTCTTTTTGCATCTCTAAACATACTCATGTGTTTACTTTGTGGAGATTGCTACATAGTGAACGTCCTTTTTTAAACAATATTTAAACAGTTCTGGGACGGCGAGATTGTCGCCGGCCGGCCAAGTTAGGTCTCTGTGTAGCTGAAATGAATCCTTGCAACCTCGAAGTTCAATGATTAACAACAATCGTCAGATGGAACTTCGTTAACTAATCACAAGACAAATTGCCACCTGCAATGCCCATACATTGCACTGCAAAAATCAATGGCATTGATCGAAAATTGAGGATGTATACATAGTCAGATACATATAAGCATTGAACTGCAGTAGCTGACTGCAATTAACGCACAACTGAGAGTCTGAAACACGCAAATTAAGTTTCCGAAGCCACACATGCCTATGCGGTCGCTGGCGGTGGTGATGGTGCCGGCGGCGCGTCGAGCTCCCTGAGCTTGGCGACCACATGCAGCATGTTGGGCCGCTTCGACGGGAAGTCGTCCACGCACTGCAGCGCCATCTCCAGGAACCTCGCCATCTCCTTCTCGCCGTCGCCGTTGCCGTCCGCCGCCTTGACGAGCACTGGGTCGACGACCTCCTTCCCCACCCCTTCCCTGACCTTCATCTTCACCCACCCGACGAGGTTGGTGTCGCCGAAGTCTTCCTTGTCTGTGGGCCGGCGCCCGGTCAGCAGCTCGAGGAGCACGACACCGAAGGAGTAGACGTCGCCCTTGAGGGTGCACCGGAAGCTCTGGTAGTACTCGGGCGGCACGTACCCTGGCGTGCCGGCGAGCGTGCTGACGCTGAGGTGCGTGTCGAGCGCGCTGATGAGCCTGGCCATCCCGAAGTCCGCGACGCGGGCATCCATGTCGCCGTCGAGGAGCACGTTGCTGGACTTCATGTCTCGGTGGATGATGTGGGGGATGCAGTTGTGGTGCAGGAAGCACAGCCCCCTCGCCGCGCCGCGCGCCACCTTCTTCCTCTGCTCCCACGACAGCGCCGGCGCCGCCTCGCCGTGCAGCGTGTCCTCCAGGCTGCCGTGGCTCATGAATTCGTACACCAGCAGCCGCTCCTCGCCGATCTTGCAGTATCCCAGCAGCGGCACCAGGTTCTTGTGCTTGATCTTGCCCAGCGTCTCCATCTCCGCCATGAACTCGCGGTCGCCCTGGTAGCTCAGGTGGATCAGCTTCTTGATGGCCACGCACGAACCGTCCTTGAGCGTCGCCTTGAACACCTCGCCGAACCCGCCGGAGCCGATGAGGCTAGCGGCGCAGAAGCCGTTGGTGGCCTCGATCAGCTGCGTGAAGGTCAGCTTCCGGAGCTGCCGCTGGAAGGTGGCCACGTTGATGCTCAGCGCCTCCTTCTCCGCTTTCCCGAGCTTCCACGTCGTCGCCGTCCGCGTCCCGTCCTGCAGGCTGCTCAGCATCAGTGCCTCCCGCGCCTCCCTCCGCCGCGAGCGCATCGCTACCGCCCATATCGCCACGGCGCACGCCAGGCCGGCGGAGACGAGCACGGCGAGGATCACGCCGTTCGCCCACACTGCCACGGTGCGCCTGCCGCTGCCATTGGGCGGCCCCGCGGCGCCGAGGCTGGACATGGTAGCCCTCGGCAGCCGGTCGCCGCACGGCTGCAGAGGCATGCCGCAGAGGCCCGGGTTGTCTGCGTACTGGCTCGCCGGAAGCGTGCTGAGCTGCCCCCACTGCGGTATCTCCCCTGTGAGGTTGTTGTCGGAGACGTCGACCTGCACCAGGAAGGAGAGGTTGGAGAAGGAGTCCGGGATGCCTCCCTGCAGCCGGTTGTGAGAGACGTCGAACACGCCGAGGTTGCGGAGGCGGCCGAGAGACGCGGGGATCTCGCCGGTGAGGTTGTTCCTTGCCAGCTCTAGCACCTGGAGCACCATCATGTCGCCGAACTCCTCCGGGATGACGCCGTCGAGGCTGTTGTACGACAGGTCGAGGTACTCCAGTGTCTGGTACCGCGTCCACCCACTCACCGCCGCGCCGGAGTAGAGCCGTGTGAAGTCGCAGCTCTTGAGGGTCGGCACCTGCAACAGCCGCTCCGGCCGGATTCCGGCGAACTCCAGGAGCCCGCCGACACCCTTGCAGGAGTTGCCGACGTTGCGGGCGAACGCCAGGGTGTTACCCGACAGGATCCCGCTCAGCGGCGTCGAGCCGAGCTGCCGGCCGAGGCGGCACGGGATCTCTCCGGTGAGCCGGTTGCTGTTCAGGTCGAGCCACAGCAGGCTGCTGCAGTTGCCGAGCTCCTTCGGGATGGAGCCCTCGAGGCTGTTGTTGGCCAGCTGCAGCACGGCGAGCCGGGACAGCCGGCCGAACTCCGGCCGGATATTGCCGATGATCTTGTTGCTTGTCAGCGACATCCACTCGAGGCCAGTGCAGTTGAAGAGCTCGACCGGGATGTCGCCGCCGATGAAGTTATTGTTGAGGATGAGCGTTCGGAGGTTCCGGCATTGCCCCAGCTCCGCCGGAATCCGGCCGTCAAGGCCGTTGAACCACATCACGAGCTGCTCCAGCCCCCGAAGCCGGCCGAGCTCCGGCGGGATCGGGCCACGAAGGTAGTTGATGCTGAAGTCGACCACCCGCAGGCGCGAGCAGTTCGCCAGCCCTGGAGGGATCGTGCCGGTGACGAGGTTGTCCGGCAGCCGGAGCTCCTCCAGCGCCGCGCCGGGCGAGCAGAGCTCGGCCGGCAGCGCTCCAGAGATCTTGTTACTGCTGAGGTCTGCGACCCTGAGGCTCCTGCAGGAGGAGATGGTGGTCGGGAGGGAGCCCGAGATGAAGTTGTTGCTCAGCAGCAGGCTCTCCACAGACGTCAGGTTGCCGAGCATGGCGGCTGGGATCGGGCCGGACACGTTGTTGTTTGCGACGTCGAGCAGCCGGAGCGCGTGGCACGAAGACAGCGACTCCGGGATCGATCCCGAGATGTTGTTACTCGAGACCTTGAGAATCTGCAGCGACGAGCACGCGTTCCCGAGGCTGTTGGGGATCGGGCCGGTGAGGTGGTTCCACGAGACGTCGAGCACCTCGAGGCCAGCGATGCCGCCAATCGAGTCCGGTATGGCTCCGGCGAGGCCGTTGTACGACAGGTTGAGCGTCTTGAGACCCACGCAGCCAGATAGCGAAGGCGGGATCACGCCGGTGAAACGGTTACCCGACAGGTCGAGGAGGGTCAGTGTCTCGGCGAACGACACGCCGGAGATGTCACCGGACAAGTTGTTCCCCGAAACGTCGAGTGACCGGATGCTCGTCGAGCTGGCTAGGAGCATCTCCGGTAGCTCACCGGTGAGGTTGCTCCTCGCGAGGCTGACGTCGGTGAGGTTGGGGTAGTGCGCCAGCAGGTCATCGGGGAGGCGGCCGGCGAGGCCGCCGTAGGAGAGGTCGAGCCGCCACAGCGCGCGCGGGAGCTTGGACAGTTCGCTGGCGTTGGCGAACAGCGCGCCGTTGCCGGAGAGGTCGAGGAGGCACAGCGTGTCGATGGAGGAGAGGGCCGCGAACGACGCGCGCCCCGCGAGGCCGCAGCGGGCGAGGTCGAGCTCCGTCACCCTCCCCTCGCCGTTGCACGTCACGCCGTACCAGCTGCATGGGCCAGCAGTAGCGTTACCGCTGCTACCAACTGGCTGCCATGACGAGAGGGCTCCCCTAGGGTCTTTCTGGATGGACGCCTTGAAGAGGAGGAGCGCTTGCGCATCGGTTTCCGCCACCGCCGGCGCGAACACCGATGATGCGTAGATCGAGCAGAGCAGGAGGATGATGATGAGCATATCCATTGGCATGGCAGGGAGACAATGATGGAAGGAAGTGTCAGGAATAGAAGGGGGAACCATGAGCTGGTGATCTCATGGTTAGCAGGGAAAGGTGTGGTGAGGAAAGAGAGGAGAAAGATGGTGCAATTGCTTCTTTTGAGAGATGAAGACGGCTTTGGTGTGCTACTCTATTAGAAGCATCAATAACCAAGGGAAAAAGCTTGCTTTGTGCTGGTTTGAGGCTTGCATGTGTGAGTGTTTTACAGTGGCTTTTGGTCAAGGAAACATTTCTTCCGGTTGCCTTTCCCTCTCTCTGTGGTTTAAAAGAACAGGAGGAGTTGCATACCAAGGTTGCTTTCCTTAGGGATCAACCATGGGGAATCACATGTGCATGAGTAGAGGTAGGAGTTGGGCCATGACATGTCAGCACGGCACAGCCCAACAGGCTTTGGATCGTGGCGTGCTGGCCCAGACCTTGTTCTGTTAGACCTGTGAAGTTGTGGATGATGTCGCCATCGGTTCGTCTCCGCGAACGGCACCAAGGATGAGGAGTTAGTATCGACTATCGGTGAGGATCCGATACACACAATTATTTGAGAGAAAAAATAAATTTTATTTATTCATTGGGTATAGTTCTGGGCATGTGTAGTGGACACGTATATGTTTACGTGTGGAGTGTGTGTAGGGGGTATGTGTATGTGTCCTTCAATAAAACAGCCGGTGCCCAGGTGTATAGAGGAGCTTGCCGCCCATCACCAAGTGCCCCAGACACTGTAGTTTCTACATTGTCAAAGCGACAATTTTTCTTTTTTAATTTTTAAAAATATTATTTATTTATTTTTTTGTCTAGCTAGTGTCTACATTGTCAAAGCTACAGTTTTTCATTTTTTAGTTTTTAAATATATTATTTTTTGGAAAGTTTTTCCCCTCTCTCGTAAAAAGTTACTGTCTTGTTAAAAATATTACACCCAAGAGTGATTCTCCCCTCGTATAAAAAAAGTGCGGTAACAATATGCATTCATACAAGCAACTTCCCAATGTCGAGATCGTTCACGCGTTCCAGGTTAGCATACGTCTCATACGGTGGCGTCAATGGCCCCGTGAGGCAAATGGAAAGATGGTTGCGTACGGTGTCGTAGGCGCACTCAGCAAGTTTCATGGTGGAGCATCGACTTGGTGATGCACTCGATGTCAGTGAGCATGTATCCGTTTCCATTCTCCATTTTTGGTATCTCTATTGTCGTTCCTTTCTCTACATGCAAGGACAACACATCGGGGTGTCGGGGCAGGACACCCTGCCGCGTGTTGTGCCTGCTTTGGACTCATCGAGCCTATTTCATACCGTGCTAGCCCTAGTACGGCCCATGCAAGCGTGTCGTACCGCCCATCGTGTCCGACCGTGAGGCCTAGCACGGCCCTATCATTGATGCTATGCTGGCTCAGCCTACACGCATACATGTTGTGTCGTGCTTCGGTCGTTCTGTGCCTACCGTGCAATGGACCGATAAAACAAAGAGAGCAACTACCACACGCTATACCGTTGGGAATCACTTCCAACGGTATAGCATGGTTCATTAGGTTTACGGGTAAGTTTCGCTACTAGGTTTTACGGGTAAGTTTCATGATGTTTCCACGGATAGGTTTCATGGGTTTCATCAGGTTTCAAGTTTCATAAGGTTCGTATTTCATTAAAAAAAGTCTCATAAATAAGTTTCAACCAAAGGTTTCATCAGACAGCACAATGCTAAACTTTTTTTAATGAACACGAACCTTATGAAACTTGAAACCTCATGAAACCCATGGAACTTATCCGTGAGACATCATGAAACTTACCCGTGAAACTTGGTAATGAAACTTACCCGCGAACCTAATGAAACCTGGTATACCGTTGGAAGTGATTCCCAACGGTATACCGTTTGGTAGTCTTTCTGTAAAACAAAACCTGGCCGAGTGCCTAGGTCTATGCGTCAGTGAAAAAGGAAGGCTTGTCCGCTTGTGTTGCGTCTGCACTGGAGAAAGGGGGCAAACAACAAAGCACGGGAGCATGAATTGCCTCTCCTATTTGTCATTGGAGCTAACAATAATTCCCCCTATGCTCCCCTTGTCACCCTGCTTTTCTTTTCTAGGTGCTGCTTTTTATTGCACTTCATAGGTGATAAGAACATGTACTTCGTACTAGTAATTTTTTCTTTCAGTGAACAAGTGGCCTATTTCGTGATTCTCCCATCTACTAGAAACTGATCTTTTGTTGACATTTGTTCTTCTTATTACTTCTTGCCCAGAAGAAATGTGATTCATATATCTAGGTTGTGTTTAGTAATCTTACCAACATCAAGTTGGTTCCATAACCAAAGGTGAAATATTTTATAATGTGAATCAAGTATTTTGTACATGCCAAGGTTGCTTTCCTTAGGGATCAACCATGGGGAATCACATGTGCATGAGTAGGGGTGGGAGTTGGGCCATGTCGTGCCAGCATGGCACGGGCTTAACGGGCTTCGGACCATGCTGTGCTGCCATCGTGCCATGCCGACCCAAGCCTTATCCTGTTAGACATGTGAGGTCATGGACGCCGTCGCCATCAATCCGACTCTATGAATGGCACGAAGAGCGAGAAGCGAGCATCAACTACCGACAAGGGTCCAGTATACAATTATTTAGGAAAAGAACTAAATTTTATTTATTCATTGGGTGTAGATACAAAGTGTGTTCTAGACTAGTGTACGCCTGATGTGGTGGCATCGATAGCCCCGTGAGGAAAGTAGAAAGATGGCCGTGCACGGTGTCACGGGCACAATGAGTGAGCGACACGGTGGAGCGTTGGCTCGGTGTGCACGCTCAATATCGGTGAGCATATACTCTCTAGTTTTCATTCTCTACCTTTTGATGTCTCCGTTGTCTCTCCTTTCTCTGTATATGAGGACAGCATGTTGAGGTGTCACAGCAGGACACCCTGCCACATGTCGTATCTACTTCGGGCCCATCGGACCTATTTCATGCCATGCCATCCCTAACATGGCCTAGGTAGGCATGCTATGCCACCCATCGTGTCCGACTGTGAGGCCCAGCATGGCCCTATCATTCATACTGTACTGGCCCAACCCACACGCATATATGCTGTGTTGTGCCTGCCGTGCCATAGGCCAGTCCAAAAAAAGCCTGGCTGAGTACCTAGGTCTATGCATGAGGGACAAAGGAGGGTTTGTGTTGCATCTACACTTGAGAAAGGGGGGCAAACAACAAAGCTCGGGAGCATCAATTGCCTCTCCTATTTGGCATTGGAGCTAACAATAATTCTCTCTATGTAGGGGTGAAAACGGGTCTGATACGGGTAGATATTGCTCTTTCCATATTTTAACCTTTATTTTTTTCTTAGATTCGGAACCAAATACGGGCAGCCGAATATGAATATGAATCCGAGTTATTTAGGATACAGATATGGAACGGATATGTGACAGATTCAGATCAAAAATGGATAACGATATAATGCACGCATATATAGTGTAATATATGTTGAATTAAACCATACGATTATATAACCATAGTAGCAAGTTATATATCATCAAACCCAATAGACACCATAGAAAGAATATACTACTTGAGGATCAATAGAACCAACTAATTGTTGATATAAATAGGCTGACATGGAAAAAATGTGATTAAAATGGGCTGGGTCTTTCTGATATCCGAATAGGAAAAATTCGGATATTCATATTCTATCCCATATTTATTGGATATTAGTTGCTCTGAATCTGATTCTGAATCCGGATTCAAGTATTCAGATCTAACCTCAAATTCGGTCGAATAGTTAAATCTGAACCCGATTGGATCCAATCCTGAATCAGGCAGGAAATCCGGACCATTTTTACCTCTACCTTTATGCTACCCTCGTCACCCTGCTTTTCTTTTCTAGGTGCTGCTTTTTTATTGCACTTCATAGGTGATAAGAGCATGTACTTCAGTCTAGAATTTCCTTTCAGTGAACAAGTGGCCTATTTCATGATTCTCCCATCTACTAGAAACTGATCTTTTGTTGACATATTTGTTCTTCTTATTACTTCTTGCCCTGAAGAGTGATATGTGATTCATATATCTAAGTTGTTTTTAGTAATCTTACCAACATCATGTTGATTCTATAATATGTTTGTACAGTGTACATCAAGCTAGGACATATTTTGGGTTGAATTATGCAGCCAAATCGATTGTAGCACAGGCTCTCCTTTCTGTACACTAATGATGTTCCTGAACTGTACGCTTTCCTCATTTGTTTTTAGAAAGAACTAGCAAGATATCCATGTGTTGCAACAGGATCTTGAAATAGGGCAATACATATTATGAAACATGACCCCAAATCATAGGATGAATATTAATATTCTCTTACACACATATCAAACAAAATTATGTACATATACATATAGTAGTTGATGTTGTTTCCTGTCCAGCAAGAAAAACATCTTAGTCATTACAAACGCCTAGGATACAAGAACAGAACACCTTAGTGACGGGATCCAAAATTAAGGCATTACAAGGTTAATAATATTTACAATAGTATTATATTTTTTCTGCATATAAAATGTATAATTAGTCCAAATATACTTATGCAAAGCATTTCACAATTTTTGCAAGCTGAGAGAAATTTGATCAATAACAAAGAAAAATTTATAACAATGATATCAGTGGGATCTGAGAAGGGCTATTTAAATATGGTTGCAATGAAGTACTGGGTTGAAACAATTAATCTATGATAATTAACAAGTGAGCAACAAACACATTTAATCTGAGAAAATCTTCACACAAAGTTTCTGCAACGAAAACAGCCGTATTCAGATAAGTAGTTTGTGTTCAGATCATATAAGCAGAAATCTTCACACAAAGTTTCTACAACGAAAACAACCTTTTTAAAATGCATTGATTAGTCTAAATGCATTTATAACAACCAAAAAGATAAATAATTGAATAGGCTTGTTTTTGTAACAACCAAAGCTTTATCTTTTGATGTAAACACTAACACAAACAGTGTTCTCATTATTCTTACAATTTTTTTAAAAGAATATTGAGCTAATCAAGAAAAATACACATGTATACTGACTATAAAAGATAGAAAATTGAGTAAACAATTACATTTATACTTTCTGAATGAATGGATTTTGCTCGTGTGCATTCATGGGAAAATTGGAGATTGCAGCAGTATTATCATTTTTTTGGCAAAGGGTAGATGATTAGACTTGGTTTGAACACCTGATATTTTGGAGATTGAAGCATTTCCCATTTCTTTCTAGTTAACCTATTTACTGGTAGGTTCAGGACCGTACCAGTATAATAAATCCCTGAGTCACCACATGGATAGATTATATAATAATTCATTTTCAGAAACAACAACAAAGAAACTATATTATCTTGAAAGCAATCCAACAAATGCTAGAAAGCAATCCTGTATGATGAGATTTCATAACAGAACAACCACTACACAATTATTTATTGCGGTGGAAGAATAATTCAGATCAAGATAAGCACATATTTCGTAACATTAAAAAATTTGA
The DNA here is from genome assembly GCA_036346375.1 of Guadua angustifolia. Taxonomy (NCBI): domain Eukaryota; kingdom Viridiplantae; phylum Streptophyta; class Magnoliopsida; order Poales; family Poaceae; genus Guadua; species Guadua angustifolia. The sequence goes on along the minus strand of CM070503.1, from coordinate 61,557,325 downwards.
GTTTTTGAGTGCTTGAATTTAAAAATGAACCATTTGCATTTTCTTGGAATTAATTAAAGATTAATTTGAATTTTCTAAAAATAAAAGGATTTAATTTGACTAATCTATCTATCAAACTAAAGATTTACAATTTTTTTCCGTTCCTTGTGCTTCAAGGAATTTTTATGTATTCTTTTCTGAATTTATTTACTATTTATTTGAATTTATTTGCTCTTATTCAAATTTCTGGAATTTCTAAAATTGATAAACCTTTCCTTTTCCTCTCTCCTCCACGCGGGTTGGCCCACTCCTTTCCATCGCCGCTCGGCCCGTTTCTATTCATCTCACCACCCGGCCCGCTTTGCTCCGTCGGCCCATCTCCTATCCTTCGCGGCCCGATCCGCCGAAAACCTTAAGCCCAAGTCCATCTCCGCCGTCGGTTTTGATCATGCGGTCTAAAGTGTGCCACGTAGCCACTTGTTATAGACCGTCAGATTGGCACCTCGTGGACAGCCCTGGTCGAGCCACCTCACTCCTTTGTCGCACCGCCGGATTCTGCCTTCGCCCGTTCACCCACACGCCGCCGCGTTTTCCACGCCCTTCTTGTCATATCTGGGCTAGACTCCTCAGGGATTCGTGCCTATTTAATATGCACACCTGTTCCTTTCATCCGTTCTGAGGTTCGTTGCCCGTGCGCTGTAAAAACCCAAACCCTAGCTTCGAGTTGCGCTGCCAGGTTCCGATCACTTCTCCACTGTATTTCTCCCTCATCGGTGAGCCTCCGCCGCCGATTTCGGTACTATTGAGTTCGCTGTGAAGTCCTCTCCATTTCGCCCTTCGTCCCGCGCCGATTCGTCATGGTTTGCGCACGCCCGAGTCCGTCTTCTTCGGCTCCGGCGAGTCTGCGCGCCTCGCCGTGGTTCACCGCCGCAAATCCTGGTCGTCCGATCTGTGGTAAGCGTCACGGATCCCGCCGTCGCAACCGCCTGCGTCTTCACTTCCTCCGTCCGATCCGTCTTCGATGCATCGGATGAGCGCCGCCGTGGCCGCCCCTGTGCTGCGTGCCCGGCCGGTGTCGCCAGGTCGCACAACACAGCGTGGCCGCCGGTCGATGCCACATCGCCTCGCATCCCGCCCGGTCAGCACCACTTCAGTTCCTGCGCCTGCGCGCGTCACCAGCCCCGTGTCTGCCGCGTCAGCGCCATGTCAGCCCTAGTCTTCCGCGTGGCATCCACCACAGCCGGTCGGCCACGTCGCCCCGTGAGCCCCTCGGTGACCCCGGTCCACGATGGACCGAGCCACTGACATGAGGGCCCTGCATGTCAGTTGGCATTCTTTCCCTTTTTCTGATTTTCTAGAAAATAAAAAATTCCAGCCAATCACAAAGCGCCACGTGTCGCCCTTTCTGATTTTCTGACCCGAGAGACTTCTAAATTCATCTAAATTTATGATCTATCTTCCAGTACCATTCTTTTCAATTTTTGAATTTTTTAATTTATTTTATTTATTGGTTCTCGTTTCACGTGTAGACAACGCAGTCGAAACGCAGGCGAATCAACAGGCAGAGGTAGAATCAACAGGAGGCATTGAAGGCAAGTCTTCCTTGAACATGTTGATCCCAAAATTTTTATGAAAACATTATCTTGTTTTAAATTATGCATGCTTATTATTTTGCACAATATACTTTAAGTGTAGCGTAAGTTTTGGCTAAATTCTAGCTGTGGTATACCCTCATTGACATTAATCATGATAACCTTTGATACCCTAGATGATACTAGCTACTTTATCTGGTAATAACCAATAGTGTAGTATGGGACGGTAGAATTGCTTAGCCCAGCTTAATCGTTTCGGTATTGTGCCATTTTGGAAACCTTTTCAAACATTGTTTCAACTTATTTGTGAGACTGTGGCAATTGGTATTGCTGATGTTATTTAATTGAATTAAAGTGGAACTGGCTTAGACCGGGGTGGATGGATATTTGGTGGGTGCTAGATGCATAAGACCTTGTAAAGTGAATGTTCTGCCCTAGTCAATTAAGGACCGAAGCATGTGTTACCATGGACCGAGCAATACCGTATAACCACAAGTCTATATGGGTATGACCTGACTAATTAATTTGTGTGTCTCGTTATTGGCTTCGCCATTTGGTTGGATGTGGGTGCCGGATGTAGACACTCATAAGACGCAAGAGAGGGCTTCTATACTAGGTGGCTAGAACCCTAACAGCGGTGAAACATTAGCGAGCGAAGTTAGTAGCGGGGTCATGCATTGTAAAGGCCTCGTCATGATCTCTCTGCCGACACACCAAAGGAAGTGTGTTAATTGCATGGCAATAAGAGTAGATCATGTCTTGTGGGTAAAGTTGTACACACTCTACAGAGTTAAAACTACTTAAGTAGCCATGTCCACGGTCAAAGGCAGGCGAGGTACGCTAGCACATTGTAGATCTTATAGTTTTGTTTTAAATGAAAATGATGGTTTGGAAATCCGTGAGTGGATAGAGCCAACTCAGGTGGTTGGAACCTGTTTAGTTGTTACATCACATTCAATTATTATTCAATTACACTTTGATCAAAGGATGCTTTGTGAAATTACTATTGGTATTTAAAGTAAAACTTTGCTTTACGGTAAATGAACCATATTATGCCTTCAATTGTTTAGCCATGTATATAGTTATCATGCATTATGTTTCCAAGACTTGCGGAGTACATTTTGTACTCACCCTTGCAACATCCCAACTTTCCACAGAGGAGTGCACTGAAGCTGATGGTGACTACGAGTTCTATACTTGTGGTTATGATGAAGGTGATCCGGACTACTAGGACGCGTACCCCAGTCGATTGCCTGTTGGGCATATGGATTGGCTCATTCTGCTACTGTTATTTTATTTCCGCTGCTTCTTATTGAACTCAAGCCGTGAGGCTGCTTATTTGTAATAATTTGGCCATAAGGCTGATACTCTCTTTGCTTAATTAATATTATTTGGTTCGTGATATGATTGTATTATCATCAGTGTTTCTGCTATGTGTACTAGATTTTCCTGGACTAGCTAGCACGGTCCCGACATATTTATCATTGTTGTCAGGAAAGGAAAACGAAAAACATAGATTCACAGAATCTCACTTTTAGCGAAGGTTAGAGCATTAGGATGGAGCTAATGCATGTTTGTGCTGCTGAGACTTCTTTTCTTTAGGTGTATCAAGATACAAGACTTGGGAGTAAACATTCAATTGAATAGTCTGATTCATTGGTGAATTGCCCATCAAAAGATATATTTTGAAATGCAGTCATGCAGACCTAGCATTCCATGGATTATCCAAATTAAGGATTCTAGCTAAATAGCTGCCATCACCCAGGTTACCAAAATGGCTTGTTATGTAACTTACATATGTCCTCCCCGGCCTTTGCATGGATACATCATCTAGACGTACAAGTAAAATATATGGCATATAGTTTGCTATTAGCAACGAAGGGCATTGTACATCAGAATTAAAACTATACCTTCATGGTTCATCGATTTTCGGGTGTTTTGCCGTATGCACTAATTTCATAAAAGACTGAGCACATGTAATGTGAAATAATGCACTGGAAATATCCAAGTAAGCCTCAGGGAATATTGGGGAACAATTATCGTTGGCTATGCTATTTCAGCTAAACTGAAAAGCAAATAACTCGGATGTTGCATTCAGGTTCGCAACATTTCCAAGGTTTGTGAACATCATATTGTGTAGTTTAACATTTAGTTGTCACTTTTCTTCATGGAAACTGACAAGGAATTTTCCTTCACAAGATCAATCTACACGGTACAAGTTCTAACATTTAGTAATCTTATCAAGTTCTATAATATTGTGTAGTTTAACATATAGTAATCTTATCAAGCTCTATAATATTTTTGTATTATGTAGATCAAGCTAGGACTTGTGCACTATATTGTGGATTGAATGATGCAGCTAGGTCGATTCTCACAAGCGCACCATTATGTCTACTAGTGATGTTCCTAAATTGTACTCTTCGTTGTTTTCCCAAATTTGCTTTTCTTGTACTAGGGGCAGCCCTAGGGTTAGATCAGTATATATAAGTGAGAGGTTAGCAGAAGCAGATGGTGGAACACAGGGTTACATGGAAGAAAAGGGGAGGAGCTCACTAGAGTAGTAGGGAATGTGGTGGAAGGGTTGGGTGCGTTCGTTCGAGATGATGAAGATGGTGGTGATTGTAGGATCAAGGATACCGACTAGAGGAGGGGTGAATAAGAGGTTTTTTTTTAAATTTTCTACACTAAAATCAAGTTTAGAGATTTCTAAGCACGAATGGCAATTTTGGCACTTTTAATATCTAGCAATTCTAGAGATAACCAAATAATTTTCTCTACTTCAAATCTTTTAATGGCTAAACAAATATTGCACTAAGATTATAAATTAGCTAGAATTAACACAAGAGTATGGACAAAGCAAACCACAATTGAAGAACACCCGAATTTTTATCCCGTGGTCTCGGAGACTTACCGGTCTCCCCTACTCCACGTTGAGGTGGCTTGAATTTATTCAAGCCGGCTCCACTTGCTTGAGCCTTCCTCGATCACTCGTGGTAGCTCTTTCCCGCTCCGGGTAGGCGAGCTCCTTGCCTTCACAACCATTCGGGCCTTCACACAAGCTTCTTGTGAAGATCACCGAACCTTCACGCCTCCAAGCCGTCTAGGAGGCGGCAATCTCCAAGAGTAATAAACTTGACGCAAGCTTGAGACTCTAGAGTGCTTTAATATGGCTCAACTAATGCAATGCACTCAAATTTCTTCTCCAAAACTCAACCCTCAATACAGGTGAGGGGATATTTATAACCCCTCCACACTCAAACTAACAGTTACTGAATTTTAATCAGAGAAAATCGCTAGGGGCCGGTAGTACCGCCCATGGTGCCAACGGCTAGTACGGGCATTAAATGCACTAACACGTAGCCGTTTTCTCGAATTCCCTCCAAGACCGGTACTATCGCAGGTATAGGTGCAGTAGTACCACACCACTGCCAGCCACAGAGCAAAGGTTCTGTTAAAAAGCTACCGCGGTTGTAGTTGCGGTAGTACCGACCTTGCGGTACTACCGCTCGTGTACTCCGGTAGTACCGGCCTCGCTTCACAGGAAAAAAACTCCATTCTGTTCAATAGCTACTGACATTATAACACCGGTAGTACCGCATGTGCGATACTACCGCTCTACTACCTGTGATAGTGCCGACCAAGACTGTGAGCTCAAAGTAAAATTCAATTTTAATGCATGAATGACCTCCTTTGATCTTGAGCCATATTGGATGCACTTTTAAAGTTCAAAACACCTAATCAAGTCCCTCTTTATAGTACAACGTCTATCCTAACAATCCGATCTTTTCTTCCATCTCCGAGATCAGCAAAAATGACTAGAAAAATAACCTTAAACTTTTATACCTTGACTTCTTGCTTCTTTGATGCATATTCTTCCCTCTTTGTACTTGTGACATTTCATCGTCCCTCGAAGATTGTTGATTTTCCTATTTTCAATTTACTCATGCAAACAACGTTAGTCCTTTTAGCCTTGATTGTCATTAATTACCAAAACCTTAATCACGTGGGGGCCTAGATGCTTTCAATCTCCCCCTTTTTGGTAATTGATGACAATCCTTATGAATGAATTGAAGTAAATTAAGATTTTGGGTGAGCAACTAATGAAAATTAGTTACACACACCGCGGAATTCTTATTTAACAATATTTTGTCTTTAGGAGACAAAAGGTATTGGAATCAAAATATTGTTAAATGAGAAAATGACTCCCCCTACAAATGTGCTTGGATGAACAATTTGAGTTTATGCACAATTGTATACGAGTCTCTTTGAGAGTATAACATTTGTATATGAAATGATATTGTGAGAAATTGAATAACCAAGGCACTTTAAAACGAAACACATAAGTACAAGATCCAGAAGATAAGCTAAATAACATTTAAGGGCAAATAGTTCATCAATCGAGTTCATAACCAATAGTAAAAAAAATCCAAAAACATAGAGCAACAACCACAACCAAAAGGATGGATTAAGGTTCATTACAATACTGCAAGATAGATATATAAATAACTATGCTAAGCTTCAAGTATTCTTCAACTTCTTCAACTTCAATTCTTCATCCCCTTCTTCTCCCCCTTTGTCATCAAGGACCAAAATGAGTTCGCCAAGAAGACTTTACGCCGCTCCGTCCTTAGGAGAATCTGGGGCCGAGGCGGAAGGTTGAGGAGGATGAGAGGGGGAAGGAGCGCTGCTGCTAGCCGGGCGACGACCAAAGTGATGGAAGGAGACGGGAAGAAGCTTAGTCCGAATCTGATCTACTGAAGTGCTAAGAGCATCCACACGCTCCCGGACCTCTTCCACCATCTGACGATTGTGATATTGAAGTTCAAGCACCAGGGCAAACTGACCCATCATATCTGACCGAAGAGTCTCAAGTCCAGCAAGATAAGCATCTGGCGCGGGAGGTGCTTGAGAAGCTTGAGCAGCTTGCTCTTGAGTTTGATCCCTCTATTGTTGTCAGCTGACATCGCCGTCAAAGAATGTGGTGCAGTACTTGAGGAGGAGCAACATGAGGCTTATATGGCTTGTGAGGTGTAGGAGTGGGACCATTATACCCTGCCACTCTTCTGATCAGAGCCATAATATATGGGGCAAAGTAGATTGTCCTCCCCCTTTCCTTCGCCGACTGAGCCATCTCTCTTATAATAAAATTCACCACATCAAATTTCTATTTTGCCATAATTTTTGCAATCACATTCCATGCATAGCCCCTTATAGCATCAAAATTTCCACTTTTAGGATGAATAGCGACCCTTATAATCTTGTTGACCATGCTAGGTTGAAGTTGAAGTCCCCCAAGCTGTCCTAATTTAATGGCACGAGTCCGATCATAAAACTCAGCAACTTCATCCAAGCTCAACACGGGATCATCATGAATCTTTGGATATGCACTGTGGAAGACCCCCAACGCATGCTCAAAATCTTCTTTGGATGCAGTGTATTTGCGAGAGTCAGTCATCCAAGTGATTGAGTCAAAAGACTCAGAAATGAAGAGAGTGGCATAGAACTGCTTAATTATCTTCTCATTGTAGTTAGTTCTTCTCTCAAGAAAGTGATACAGTCCTGCTCCTCCAAATAGCTCTGGGATCCCAACAAAATCAAGCTGATCTCTGACACGATTCCAACTAACCCATCTTTGATTTGCAAAGTCCTTTTCCAAATAAATCTGATCATAAACCTTCTGCTGGAAAAAAGAGTAGAATTTTGAGTTTGTTGCCGTGCGAGGCTGGAGATGCTGATTTTCTGCCCTGAGTACATAGTAATCCTCCCCTTTAATTTGAGAGGGATCATTCTTATGACGCCCAATTTGGGGCAGCTCCTCTTCTTCCTCATCAAAACTTTCTTCTTCACTTTCAATCTCATCTTCACTTCCATAGATTTCCTTTTCTTGAGGTTCATCCACAGGGACCTTCCTTTTCTTGGTCTTAGATGGCCCAGCTGGTCCTTTTCCTTTGGCAGTCGAGGACCTCATTGCAATTTGGAAAGAGTTGTTGTCCCCATTGTCCATGTCGGGCGTAGGAACACCACGACTTCGAGTCGACTTCTTGACACCTTTGTGGCCTTGACCCCTGGATGGACCAACCCCGGTGGAAAGATTCTTTGCGCGAGGCATGATCTGGAGTGAAATCCAATGGATTTGGAAAGTGAGCATTAATTAATTAGGATTAGTCTGAAGGAAATTCAAGGATGTGAATTTTGTCGATTAATCGAACCCTTAAATGTTCATCAGGCACACACCGTCTGTAATACCGCAAAATCGTTTTCCTGGTTTTTTTGGCCGAAGTTGTCTTCATTTTCTTGATTCAAGGATTTATTCTGGAGAAAAGTTTTGTCGCATCGCAGTTTATTAAAGGTTTTGAGTTTTTTCGTGAAATACTTATCGGAATGAGTGTTTTCTCCGTGTCGCTTAGTTTGGCGGCAAGTTGTCCGTCTCCGACAATTGTCGCTTCGCCAAGAATTTAATAATTTTGGTTCGCGCTAATGGTTAAAGGTGGATTTTGGTTTTTGGAGGGCTTTTGGGTATTCTCCTCCTCACCTAATATCTCTCCTTCCCTTTATGTGTGGCTCTCATTCCTTGGAAAAAAGAGCCACCGACTTCGCTTTTTTCCCCATCGCTGCCATCCTCGGTGGTTCTCCTCTCCTGGCGCCTCGCTGGCGCCTCCTGGCGCTTGCCCCTATTGGCCGAGCCTCGGGCGCCTTGCCCTCGCTAGCCGAGTTCTCTGGCGCCTGCCCCCGCTGGACAAGCCTCGGTGCCCTTGTTCGCCTGGCCGAGCCCTCATGGCGCCTGCTTTTCCCAAAAGCCGCTAAGCAGCCGAGGCAAGAATTTTCCAAAGAAGAATCCAAGGCAACAAAGAAGAAAGTAGCAACTCTCCCCACCTCCCTTTCCTCCATGAGTAAGAGATTTGAGGTAAAACCCTAGGTGGTGGGGATCCTTTGGCATGCATGCAAGGTGTTTGTGCTATTGCTTAGCTAGGACTCCTGATATTGAGATGTTGGAGGTTGGGGATTGGAGAGACTAGAGTGTTTGGAAATTTTCTGGTTCGAGCAGATTTTCGTCCCTTGTTAGAGCTGCTGTTTGAAAATTCTACCAGCGTTTCCTGGGGGTTTGTCTATAACAAAAGTTGTAGATAATTGAATTACCTTTCAATAGAGACTGAAATCAACAAGTTTCGTTCAGCCGTTTGAAAGTTATGGTTATTTTACCGCGTGCTGTCCAGAGCGAAGTATTTTTGCGGCTGTCTGTTGTTCGTCGCAAATCTGGGAATAATCGGTGCTTTTCCCGGTCAGTCTGCTATAGAAAAAGTTGTAGATAATCGAATTACCTTTCAATGAAATCCAGAATCGCTAAGTTTCGTTCAGCCGCTTGAAAGTTATGCCCGTTTTACCAAGTGCTGCCCCGGTAGGCAGATTTCTGTTTTCGGTTTAGGAGTAGGTTGAAGCCAACTTATTTATGAGTCTTATGTTGTATTGTGGGTGTGTTTTTGAGTGGATTATATCCATGTGCAGGTGGTGTGACCCGGGGTGGTAATCTCTGCCTCGCCACACCGTCTTGAGAAGTTGAAGGCAAGTGTATTGTCTTCGGTTGCCAGGCTTAGGTGGCTAATTGGTTTTGCAAGCATATAATTATCCATGTGTTATTTTAATTTTTTTCATGTTTGATTGCGATGTGATGAATGGGAATGGTTAATTGGTTATGCTATCGTTCAAACCTAGATTATATGAAGTGCATCAATGTTTGTTTGTTTGTTATGTGTGTTGATTGACGAATCATATGCCTTGTCAATATGCCATGTGTTTCATTTTATATATGCCTTGAGGATGCTCCCTATTATGATTAGGCTAATGGGAACATAGAAGATATAAGATTTATGCTATGAAAATAGCTCGAATTGTGGTCATGATATGCATTGTATGTTATGTGAATGTTAAGGATATATGTGACCTTATGGATATGAAAGTTGAGAATGGCCTTTTTCATATATGTGTTTATGAAAAGTGCATCTTTGGAGTGAATGCTTTGTAGGTTGTTTGTTGGACCCGCATAATCGCCAAATGGATATATTGCTATATCACACGCTCATAAGATTGCTTACTACTATACTATGAGAGGTGAACGTGAATAATAAAGTTGTGAGGTTGGATTAATAGGAAAAGTTGATTTGCTATCTTGAAAATTAATTATGTCTTTGGTGCGAGTGTTAATGATGATTGACCATGTTGATGAGATTAGTTGAGAATATGAATTTGAATGTTGGGAATGCGGATATGAGTATTGAGAATATGGATATGAATGTGAGGAATGGCATTTGCATATGTGCATTCATGAATTGCATTGAGCAGTATGTGAGAAAGTTATACTGAAGTATAACTAATCCGAGTGCTCGGAGTTCCTACTCGTAGTCCCATCCATCGCATGGATGGGAGCGTGTAAAGCGAGGGACCCGCCATCGGGTAGCGGGCAAGCCCTGCTTTTGGCGTGCCCTTCCACGGGTTGGTTGGGTTTTGAGGGCACGACGACGGGTGGTGCTCGCAATACCAGATTTGCTAAAAGAGGAGATGAGTCATGCATGATGCACCATATGCATGAGAAGGCATCATACGCATGAGAATGGTGAAATATGCATGAGAATTGTGAAATGAAATGAGATATGAGCATGCAAGCATATTTGCATCTGCATTGCATTGACACGGAGGAATCATGTTTAATGAGTTGGTTGTGATGTATGAATATGATATTCGCTTTTGAACGGCATATTGCATTTGTATTGCATTTACGATCATGAATCATGTTTAATGAGTTGGTTATGATGTGTGGATATGATATGTCTGATTTGTGTCGTGCCCCAATCTTCGCGATTCGACACTCGGTATTCCGTGACTAATCCAGATCACGCTTAGTACACACAGATAAACAGGTTGAAGTACCACAATCATACACAATGAATTAAATAAATAAGTACTTCAAGCATAATATAGTCGAAGTTACATGACCTTATGGTCGCTTTACAATAATTTGATACGCAGGCGATAAATATCATCAAGATTAAGTTCATTTAGCGGAAGCAAAATACGATAGCGGAACCACTCCTAGCCACAAAGCTACCGAGCTGCTCAACCCTTAATCCTCCCGCCTTCGATTTAACTCTTCATTCCAAGCCGCACGGCTTCTTCTTTCCGAGGTTTTTGTCGATGCAAGGGTGAGTATACAACATACTCAACAAGTCGTGCACAATGCGACTATTACTATATGCAAGGCTTATTCCAAGGAAAGGCTTAATTGGTTATTTTGCATGAAGCAAAGATTTCTTTTAATAGGTAATCCTTTTAGATTAAAAGCAAGAAAATCAATATTATTGATAATTAATTTCTCAATTCTTTTTCCAAGAGTTTGGCACACGCCCTAATTTCATTCATCTGTTGTTGGCACACGTACCACCCATTTCACCTCTTTTATTTTTTAAAATCTAACCCTTGATCAGAATCACCGAGCAATGTCCAAGATCATGACACGGCTATTCAATAGATTCACACACACACTCTGCAGAGGTCAGTACACTTTACCCACAGGATACAATCGCTCACCACACAAAGCGATTGATTGCAACAAAGTCTTCAGTGGACTAACATTTAACCGTTGAACCTCTCCTCATATTCTCCTTCTAACACTTCCTCACTCAGAGCCAAGTTTAGACAGGCAAGCACTGCTGAATGGGTACCAAGCCGCAAAGACAGTACGCTTCCCCACAGCCAGATCGGTGTGCACTGTCACCCGTGAGGTTTCAAGGAAAGAGGTCGAAACCTACTTAACTAGGTCCGCCCCATTCCGGACAAGTGGTTGTACACGTAACTCAGTTCAAAGGCTCGCAAGGTTAAGTCCTTAACTGTCCTGCAAGACATCCATTTCATACAACTCGGCACACGCCTTTCTCAATCATTCATACAAATTTATTGCCACACAGCCCACCTCGCACGAAGCCTTCTTGCCACTTGCCCTGGCCCAAAACATTTCCCCACCCCATGTTATATTTAAGCAACACATGCCATTGTTCATATCAATTCCCTAATAGCACCGCACAGGTGACTATTCCCATTTCATCATATGACATTATCGCACTTTTACCAAAAAATGCGCTCCATAATGGTTTAGTCAATATTCGCTTTTGTTGTTTGAAATTCATTCATCGATTTAAGGTGATAAGCTATTAATCACGGTCTAGCCTCCCGTGTTGGCATCATAGTAATATCCAACATATTAAACATCTTAGGTGGACAAGGATTTCAGGGCATATAAACAATATAATCAAGGTGGCATAAACGAGATAGGCATTTTAACTACTGTTCCCATATAAACAACATCATTTATACTTAACATAGCATGCAATAGTTGAATCAAAATATATTTTAAAATCTAGGGGCAACATGGTCAAAGCACGACTTGCCTTCGAAGAGGAGTTGGTTCTGGTCGAGGTTCTGCGACGGGTCTTCAAACTCTCCTCGATTTAATTCCGCAACTCGAGTCTACTCTTGACAAGCAAACACACAATAAATATATAATACAGACAGCAAACAATTCACTAAAATTAAATAAAAATCACCAATAAATAGTTCAAATTTTTACAAATTTTGGGCACTGAATCACTCAAATCCGAGTTAAAATGCGAAAGTTATAGCGTTTTAATTTTGCTGAAATTCACAAAAGAATAAACCGAATTATTTCTATTTTCCACCGATTTTCCGGCTGATTTTCCTCCGCACGACACGTGTCAGCACCGAGCGAACCACATCGCCCACGGCCATCGACAGATGGGCCCGATGAACAATACCGCCCCACATGTCGGTGGATCGACACGCCGAGGAATCATCCGCCACGCATGCACGATTTCCGATCGTCGGATTCAATCTAACGGCGCAAAGACTAACCGAGCGGTTCATCGTTAACGGGCCTACGGTCGTTACCTTGGGCGCCGGATGAAGATCGACGGCCAAGGAGTCGCGGCCGCCGAAGGAGAAGCGGTGGTGCTCGTCGCCGGAGTTGAAGAAGACGACACGGGCGACGGCGTTTCCGAGTCTCTCCGGTGGAATGAAGTGACCACACGGACGCGCCTTGGCTTGGTGAACTCGGAGGTGGTCTCAAAGCGGCGGGAACGGCGGAGCACGGCGAAGACGGAGAAGAAGTGAGAAGGGGAAGAGGCAACTTCAAGCGCAAGTGCTAGAGCTACGAGGGCGAGAGCACACAAGAGTTGAGGCGAAATGAGCGGAGGAAGTGCTGAGCTCGGGGTGTACTTCATTCGCCTGACATGCATCGAAGCTGCAGAATATATCTCGACATGATCTCCGGCCCAACAAAGCGACGGCGGCAAGACAAGAGCTTGTCTCCCGAGACTGCATGATTGATCGCCACCGTCCGATCGGATCGGACGCAAGTGAGCGAAGGCGATTAGGTTTTATTCACATGAAAGCACGTTGTTGGGCCTACTAACACCGTAGCTAGCCATTTTCCGGTTTTACTTAATAAAAATAAAGACAGAATTCAAAGTATTTATTTGGGGCACTAAAAATATTCAAAAATTCTAGAAAATATTTCAGAGCATTTTGAGCCTAAATAAAATATTAGTTTTAATTTTTGATAATTATATTTTCTGATATTTAATTACTCAAAGGAAAATGATATAAATAAATTCCAATTAAATCCAATAAATCCCAGAAAAATTAGATAAATTCAATTAAATGCAATTAAATGCAAATAAAGGTTGATTAATTCATAAAAATTCAAATAACTCCAAAATTTAAAATCTGGCCAAAATTCGGGACGTTACAATTTGTATGGCATATTGCATCTGAATTGCATTTACGATCATGAATCATGTTTAATGAGTTGATTGTAATGTATGGATATGAGATTCTTCCTTGGTATGTTTTGTGCACTTGAGTATGAAAGCATAAATGCATTCCATTGCATTGTGTGTTGCAACTGATAAATGGGATTGATGAGAATGGGAAGAACAGGTTGAGGATTGAGGCGTGGACTCATCCAGGAATGTTTATTGAGGCGGGGTAAGATTTAGTTATGTTTTCTAGTTGGTTGTGATAAGTGGAGTTAGTTATCACCTCTTTTACTAGTTGAATTTCCATATATTAATGGCTATATCAAATTCTAGAGTAAAATTAATTCAATTAAATTCAATACTTCTTATTAATGTTGCACTTTTTGTCGAGTCTTGGACTCACGCTTGTTTACTTCTCGTGTTAGGTGCCTTGAAGTCGCCTCACGGATGGGAGTAGAGCACGGCATGATCGCGGTCACCAACAACCCAATTAATTGTTTCATTAATAATGGTTGTAATAAATGCGATTGTATTGTGTTGATCGACGCTATGTAGTTGGTTAATTGCCGATTGGAAATGTGATTGATTATCTAAGGACCCGTTAGAATGATATTATATAATTGCGATTGTTCCTTTGTCTCGCACGATTGGATGTCCTCTCGTTCTAGAGAGGTCATGCTTAAATTTTGTAAATTTTTGACTTAGTTTTAAGCCTGCTCAAGAGTTTAGAGATTAAATTCAGTTTCAATCTTTTCAGAGAGGTGTCGCTTGTTATTTAGAGTTTTTGGTAGCATTCGCGGTGCGTTTGGCGCCGGGGTGTTACACCGTCAGTGCATTGTCGGCACTACCGCTCAAAGCCACCGGTAGTACCGCAAAGTCGATACTACCGCTCCAAATGGCCGGTAGTGCCGGCCATGCACGACCATGGCATGACCCGAAAATATTTGAGGCAATGTGGTGGCGCAAAATCTTTTGAGCATGGATTAGGGATTTAGTAAAGATAGATAACATCTATTTAGACCTAGTCCACCAAGATTTTGCCACACACAAAAATTCACATAATTCAACTTCTCATTCAAACCCTAAAATGCTCCAATGGAGATGAATTGAAAAGAGATAATAAAAGAGATTGATACCTCTTGAAGGAGAGAGCCACAAAGATTAATTTCAATGGAGGAAAGCCCAAATATCACAAGGATTTGAAGGAGTTGGAGATTAGGGTTTTGAGGAGAGGAGAGAGAGAGCACGGGTGAGAATGAGGAATTTCAACCGGTTGAGGAGAGGAAAAGATGAGAGATAGGGAGAGAGAAACGGCCGGGATAAAATCGTGTCCCCACCACCTGTTCACAGGACGAGCGGCACTACCGCTTCCAAGCTTCGGTAGTACCGCAAAGTCGGTATTACCGCTCTAAACGGACGGTAGTGCCGGCCAAAAACTGACTTCCTGGGAAACTTAAGAAATGGGTTGCAAAATTGCTCATATAAATTTCATTGCATTATGAAGGAATTTTAGAGCATTTTCAACTGAAAGAGACTAGCAAGAATCAAACGCTTGAACAAGAGCAAATAAAGAATCATGATTGACTTGTTAGAGTCGGAAATACCTCATAGAAGACTAGAATTATTTGCAATCTAGTTCTATTTGGCAAAACTCGATTTGTACCTTAGATAGATCAATATAGATCAAGATTTTGACCTTGATAAATTTTTCAAAAACAAAATTTGTTTTATTATTGACATAGGAAAGATGTAATACGATACTAGTTTCAAAAGATAAGATTTATATAATGATACATAGTAAATGATGTTTTGAGAAACTTTTCTCTTTATTAAGCTGAAATAGATTATTTTCAAATAATTTAACCTATGAGGGTCTAGTTTCAACCTTTGAAGATTAATAGCACTAGTTTGATTTTTCACATTTAGGGGATAAGATATGCATACGAAGAGCATAGTACTCCCCCTTGATGTGAGACACGACTAAAAGAGCAAACATCGAATAAGACCAATAAATATCGAAAAGAGAATATTTAGGCCACATTTGAGATATCTATGACATTCAATTCATTCCTCAATTTGCAAAATCTAGCCTCATCCAAAGGTTTTATGAGAATGTCCGCTAATTGATCTTCTGTTCTAATATGACTTATCACAATATCACCTTTACTAACATGATCTCTCAAGAAGTGATGACGGATATCTAATGACAGTCAGAGTAAGTTGTAGGTTGATTGAAGATCTTCCCGTAGAGGGTTAGTGGAATGTTCATGTTGTTGGGATAAGGTCGTCGACCATAATTGGATAGATGGCAAGAATTATTTTGTGGGTCATGGTGATCCACGTTTATAAGAGGAGGTTGCGTAAGGTTAGAAAAGATTTTGTCGAAAAAGTAATAACAAGTTTGGTTGAGGAACTTGTTTAAATAATTTGATGGGGTTCAATTGTCTAAATCATTGGTGACTTAGATAGTTGATCTTTGTGTTCGTCATATGGTTGACGAATAGGAATTTTGGATGGTAGGTTAATTCAGGATAAAGTTTTAACCTATCTTCTTTGATGAGTTTTATGGGGGAGAATTTGTTTAATGTTGGTGATAACATTTCCGATCGCGGATGTAATTAGTCGAGAGGATAAATTCTGGAGAAAGTGATCCAAGGAAGAGTGGTTATGAAATTCTTGCTAAGTCTTGTTGGGGGCTTCCCAAAGGCGTTGAGTGTGAACATTGAAACCTTTAATGTTAAAGGTGCAAGTATATTAGAGATAATGGGATGTAAGATGAGCTTATGTTTAAATACTTATGGAAATTAGGTTGTCAGTGTAATCTTATGGATGTATGCCTTTTGTTTAAGGCGTTCTGTTTGGTGTGCAATGGAAATTTCCATATTAGTTGTGTTTCGCCAAGAGGCGGAGTTAGTGGATGAACGATTATGAGGAAGAAAGAATGCGTAATTATGAAATGATGTGATGATAGTCTTTGGACTACTCCAATTCATTGATCCATGTCATTTTTCTACGGTGGCTAAATATTTAGCTCATGTTATGATTATGGAATTTACACTCAGAGGTATATGAGTGGATTGTGCTTTTTAACACCCGAAAATTGTTGTCTTTGGACTTGCTATTTAAAGGAAATGATTAGATGTAATGGAAAGCGCTGAAAGTTCTTGAATAGGAACTATTGGTGTCTCTAGCTCGACTAGAGTTGGACTTAAAAAAAAGGAAATGATCTTTGTGAGTGTTCCAAAGGGTGAAGTCTCTTGTGGGTATCAAAAGAGATTCTTATTGGTGAAGGTGTTGGTTGTTGTGTGATATTTTCTTTTTGTGACAGTGGGTTGCCTCTTTACCAAAAGTGGGGTTTTATTGGGTTGCTTCTTAACCGAGTGTTTCATCGATGTGAAGTTTTCCACCATGGAGTTCAAGGTGATGGAAATGTTTTATGTTGTTAAAGAGAATTTAGTTCTCCCCAGTTCTTTTGTGACCGTTTTTGAAGAAGAATTGTGTGAAGTTCCTCTTCTCAGTTAAGTTTTTCCCCTTGTGCATTCTATTACATTGATTTCAAGTTGAGGAGAGTGGTTAGTTTTTGTAAAAGAATCGAGATTCTCTTTGCTTTCTAGTGTGAGGAAAGAAAATGGTTGGATGTGGATTTCTGGTTTGAGTATAATTGAGATTATGCTCTTTGATTTGGTTCTTTGGGCAAGATCATCCTAGAAGGAGAACCAAGTGTGGAGGGGTTTTGATGAAAATCCTAATCGGGGTTAAGTGTTGATCGTACATGGATTCAGAGTGGAGTTAATGAAAGGTGTTTTTTTTGTCTTGGTCTCGATCCTATGTGGGAGGATAGGGCGATGTTGTAGTTCCCTTAGCCATGGGGGATAGTTTTGTTGGCGGATTGCTTGGAATTGATCAGAAATGCGTTATTGTCTTTAGTGTGTCGGAACCCTCGATTTCTTGGGTTGGAATCAATTTTGGTCAGTCTGAAATGACTGGATTAGTTGTAAACCTTTTCTTCGAGAGGTTGTCTCTGTGTGCGAGACAGTTATGAAGGAAGGTAGAATATGATTTTGTATTGTGAGGGAATAGGATTTGTGCCCTGTTGGGCTAATAGTTTCAATAGCCAGGTTGGACAATGGCCCTTCTGTTCCAAGGGCATCTGTGTTTTGATTCTTGGAGGTTCCGGTGTGGAACCGTAAAGGTTTAAGTGACTGGAGATAGTGAGATGTTCAGAATTGATCTAGAAGCATGTTGGATTGAAAAGCCTTGTGTGGCTCCGTGGTTCAAGCTAAGCGACCTGTGTTATAGCTTTGACATGGTGGGGCTAGCTCGTTCGATGATATGGCTTGAAAATGGCTATGTGGTTATAAAGGTTAATCATTGAGGAGAGGTGTGAATCAGGGTTTTCTTGGTTCTTAGGGGATTGGAGCTTAGAACCCCAACTGTTCAACCGAATAGAATTTAGCGATTCAGTGAAAAAAAATAATTTGGGTGGATTCTTAATAGAGTGTTGTGACTTGCGGTAATCATGTCATCGTGAGTTGATGATTTGTGGTACAATGTGGGGAATTTGGCTGTCTGCCCGGTTCCAATAACGCCTTCGTGTGGGAGATGTGAATTCTCAAGTTGAAAAAAAAGAGAGAAGTGACTCGAGTTTTGAAGTCTCGTGTGTGAGAAGTATCCAACATTGTTCTTTTTGGGTGTTTTCGCTTTGTCAGTCTGTTTCCGTTATTCTTGTTGGTGCTCTTGTTGTGTTCAGAATTCGAGGTCGAATTCTGTAAAAGGGGGGAAGAGTGTAATACCGCAAAACGTTCCTCCAGGGTTCTTGGCCGGAATTGTTTTTGTCTTCTTAAATCCAAGGATTTATTGCGGAAGGGCAAAAGTTTGTAATCTCGCAGTTTTTAAGAACTTAGCCAAAAAGTTTTAAGTTTTGCCGAGTGCTTGTCAGAAGGGAGTTTTCTCTGAGCCGTATATTTTTCTACGGCAAGTTTTACTCTAAGAAATTTTTGTTTCATCAAGGAGTTTTTTTGGTTAGTTGTTGGTTTGTGTTCTTTAGAATTGTTGTGTAGTTTATATGTTTTTCCTAACCCTAGAAGTCACCAACAGAAAAAAGGGGAGCCAACCTTTTTCCCCAAAACCCCCAGCCGACTCCTCCCGACTCTAGCCACCGCTGCCTCTGGGCTCCCCGCCCTGTGCGCCGCGCCTCCCCGACGCCGACCTGAGCCAGCCTCGCTGGTGCCCTCCCTGCCGCCTCCGGCCTCCCTGCCCGGCTGCGCCCTTGCCCTTGAGCACCGGATCCTTGCGCCTGGCGCCGCTCGTGCCCACACTAGCGGCCTCGGCGCCTCTCCCATTTCGCCGCCTCTGCCGCGCCGCCCCCTGCCGATGCTGACCTCTCCCCACCTCCCTCTTTCCTCCATGGACCTTCTTTGAGGTAAAAACCCCAGCTAGGATCCTTGTTTTTGAGATGCAATTAGTTGAGGGATTTAGAGTTTAGAGTATTTTTGGAGTTTGATGTTTAAGCCAAATTCTCCCCGCTGTTAGGTCTGCTGTTTGAAAATTCTAGGTGCATTTCCCGGTCGACCGCATGTGGAGAAAAACATAGATATGGTTCTTCTCTTTAATTAAAGACTGAGTTCATCCATTTCCGTTAATCCATGCGAAAGTTATGCTCATTTTGGTGTATGCTGTCCAGGACGAGTTATTTTGCAGCTGTCTGCTATTCGTCGCGAAACTGAGATTAATCGGTGCATTTCCCGGTTGGTTGGCTGTAGAAAAAGTTGTAGATAATCGAATTATCTTTCAATAGAGACTGAAATCACTAAGTTTTGTTCATCCGACTAAAAGTTATGACTATTTTACCGAGTGCTGTCCCGGTTTGGCAGATTGCTGTTTTTCAGGGTTTAGGAGTGGGTCGTAGGATCGAAGTCGTTATAAATCGTGTGTTTGTTTTGTTGGTATGTTTTGAGTAGAATGTATACTTGCAGGTGGTGGGACCCCAGGAGTGGCATCAACTTCTCGCCACACCGTTTCAAGAGGTTAAAGGCAAGTGCATCCCCTAGAGCGTCATTAGGGTGTTAAATGCTTTGCTTACGATGAGAGTATGAAAATTCTAATGATTTGGTTTTGTTTAATAGAATATTTAGAAATGACTCTTAGTATGATGATGAAAGCGGAAGAAGATCATTTTGAGCGCATTGGCATACTGCATTGCATGACAGGTTTGCACAGGAGACATTGGAATAAGAGTTACCTCTTGTATGGGCATGAGAATTGTATTATGTACTAGTCGGTTAATCTTTGGTATGTTCAAGAATTTCCCTATTGTTTCTATGTTTATGCGATTTGTTTTTGGTCATGGTTAAGAGCAAATACTTATGATGCCGTGCATGAATTGTTTATAAGCATCATTTGCATATGTGCATTCATTATAGAAGAGGCAACCCATGTTGATGTGGGCCTCTGTACTCACACGTAGTGAGTACAAAAGTCCTACCTCGTAGTCCCATCCAAGGATGGGAGCGAGTCATTAAGAGTAGGCCCTGCCACAGGATGGTTGGGATTGAGAGGGTGCACACCGACAGGCGTGCACTCAGCTATACCGGTATAGGCTAAAAGGTTGCATTTTGAGCATGAAAGCATAAAAGCATTTCATTGCATTGTGTGTTGCAATTAATAAATGTTGATTGATGAGAATGGAAAGAACAGTTTGAGGATTGAGTCGTGGGCTCATCCAGAAATGATTACTGAGGCATGGGTAAGGTTTTGTTACGTTTTCGAGTTGGTTGTGGTAAGTGGAGTTAGTTACTGTTTATGTTACCGGATGATTTCAATTAAGTACTGGCTATGTTACATGATGAAGTAACTGGGTTCTTACATTTTGGATTTATATGAATTCAACTGCTTCCTTTATTTACGGATGTCAATTAAAGAAACTGTTTCTTTATATCTTGTAGTAGTTGTATTTTAGTCGAATTCTTTACTTTTTATACTAGATGCATTTTGCTGAGTCTTGGACTCACGCTTGCTGTTTCTTGTTTTAGGTACTTTGAAACTGACTCGTCGGGTGGGGAGTAGTAACACGTGCACGATTTCGGTCTCCAATAACCTACTTAACCGATTCGTTAAGTCTGGATGTAATTAATGCGGTTGTAATGTATTGTTCGTCGTGGTAGAGTTTATTAAATTCTGTTGGATATGTGATTGGTTAACTAAGGAGCTGCTAGAATGATATTATATAACTGTAAATGTTTCTGTCTGCTGAGTGGATGTCCTACTTTCTAGAGAGGTCATGCTGAAATTTTCTAAATTTTGGCGGCTTAATTTTAAGCTAGCTTAGAGAGTTTCATGGTTGGTTTCAATCTTTTAGTAGAGCTAAGAGGTTAGTGACTTGTTCGTTGAGTTCTCAGTTCAATTGGACTCCTTGTCGAGTCTTTTATTTTGTGAGTCTTGTTGAGGGCACTCGGGACATGTTGGGTTCTGGAGTGTTGTAAGCGTCATTTAGGGTCTTTCGGTAGCATTCGTGGTGCGTTTGGCACCGGGGTGTTATAGTTTTATTGCCTTTGCCTCCAATCAATGGTCGCAGGGGGGAGGTTTGGTGATGTCTGTGGAGAGTGAATTGTCTGTGCAATTTCCTACATTGCTTCCGCCCATTCCAAGTGAACCAATACCTGTTTCATGGGATACCGAATTGGCTGGATCACAAAATTTCGGTTTGCCGTCGGCGGATCTGCAGCTTTTGGCTGGTCAGGAAGCTCTGCATGGTGCATCTCAATTGGTGGATGCATGGGTTACATATACTCAGGGAATTGATCTTCAGGAGATGGTAAAAAAGGATTTGGTTCAAGTTGACAAAATGAGTAAGAACCTACATGATTTACCTCATCGCATGCTGCAATTTTTATGTAAGAAGAACTGTATTCGTGCTAATAGTTCCAATATGGCTATGGTTCATGCTCTCCAATTACTGGATAAAATTCATGGTTGGGAGGAGATTGAGTTGCTTTCATCAGTAGGGAGTTGTGTGCCGCAAAGTAGGTCAAGTGTGAGGATTGCTGCTATGGGGGACTCGAATATGCAAGTGAAAGTGATGAATCTGGCGGATAAAAAGAATTCTCTGGCGCCAGGTAACTGCCCATCGTTACCGTCTATTTCAAATTCTGTTTTTACTATTAGAATGGCAAAACTAGGCGTTTCTATGGGTAGAGATAATAGTGCTATTGCTGCTGCAATTACTTCTATTAAAAACATAGAAATAAATAGGCTTAATGTTTCGACTAAAAATACAAGTCATAGTTGTAAACCCTCTTCGCCTAAAATTAACTTGGCTGAGGAGGAAGAGGATGCTTTAGACATTCATATCAATCACATTAGTGATGAATTTGAATTGAATGTTTTTGATGAGGGTTTGGATCATATTTGTAGTGAACTTGTTGCTACACCTCGTAGGAAGAAATCCAAATTAAAAAAAGTTACAAGAGAGGAATTAAACCCAAAAAAACCAAGAACACCATCTAAGTTAAGTTTTAAATGAAAGGTATTTTCTGGAATAGCAGAGGTCTTAGAGACTTGGCTAAACACAGGTATTTACAAGATATGGTAAAAGAGGAGCAAATTGATTTTATTGGCATTATGGAGATGGGTCGGGATCATTTCCCAGATGGGACGCTGAGAAAATTATGTGGTGGCAAAGAATTTATTTGGCATTGTATGGCGCCTCATGGGCGTTCAGGGGGGATGCTTCTGGGGGCGGACTTAGCGGTGTATGATATTGGCGCCATCGACGAAGGGGACTTTTATATTAAGTTTATGCTTCGCAATAAAAATGATGGTTTTAAATGGGCTCTAATAATAGTCTATGGCCCTGCGCAACAGGAATCTAAGGAAGTTTTTCTAACAGAAATGGCTCATATTTGTAGTAAAGAACAGCTACCTCATATTATTGGTGGGGATTTTAATATTATGCGTGGTCCTGAAGATAAAAATAAGGACAACTTTGACACAAAATGGCCCGATCTTTTTAACATGGTGATTCAATCGCTAAATCTCAGAGAGCTAAATTTGTCTGGACGACAATATACTTGGGCGAGCAGTGGGGATAACCCAACTTTTGAGAAGCTAGACAGGGTTTTGGTCTATACCGAGTGGGAAAATAAATTCCCCCTCACTACTGTGCAGGCTAGAGATTGGAGTAACTCGGATCATACACGCTTGTTATTGAATACTGGGGTTTCGTCTCATAATAGACAGGAACCATTGTTCAAATTTGAACGTGGATGGTTGATTAGAGATGGTTTCTATGACTTGGTTGCCGATAGATGGCAATCAGAGATCAGAGGGGCTACGGCTATGGAAGGATGGCAGAATAAGATTAGATCTCTTAGGCAATTTCTAAGAGGTTGGGCTAAGCACACAGTTGGCCATAACAAAAAAGAAAAGAAAAAGATTATTTCGATAATTGATGACCTTGATAAAAAGGCAAAACTTCGAACTCTATCACAGCACGAATTGAACTTGAAAAATTATCTTAATGAGAGATTAGTGTGTTTGTTGAGAGAAGAAGAAATTAAATGGTTTGAGAGGGCTAAGACAAAAGACCTTTTGGAAGAGGATGATAATACCCAATATTTCCATTTGATGGCTAATGGTAAGCACAGAAAACAACATATTTTCAAGTTAGATCATGAAGATGGTATAATCGTGGGGGATGCTAAATTAAAAAAGTACATCACAAATTATTATAAAGGTATGTTTGGTCCGCCAGAAGAAAATAATTTTAGTCTGGTGGAAGAGCATAATCACGATTTGCCCCAGGTAACAAATGAGGAAAATAATATGCTCATTGCACATTTCACTGAAAAAGAGGTAAGAGAGGCAATTTTTCAAATGGAACATAATAAATCGCCTGGCCCTGACGGTTTCCCAGCTGAATTTTATCAGGTTTTCTGGGATATTATAAAAGGGTACCTAATGGCGTTGTTCTATGATTTTTATCATGAACACTTACCTCTGTATAGCCTTAATTTTGGAATAATTACGCTTCTTCCAAAAATTAAAGAGGCAACAAAAATACAATAATATAGACCTATTTGTTTGCTAAATGTGAGCTTCAAAATTTTTACAAAAGTGGCTACTAATAGAATCATGGGGGTGGCCAATAAAGTAGTGTGTCCATCTCAAACAGCTTTCATGCTAGGTCGTAATATTATGGAAGGAGTAGTGATTCTACATGAAACTATTCATGAATTAAATTCTAAGAAGCTTAATGCAGTAATATTAAAACTTGATTTTGAAAAGGCCTATGATAAGGTGAAATGGTCATTTCTTCAACAAACCCTTCGCATGAAGGGTTTCTGCCAGAAGTGGTGCTCATGGGTTGAACATTTTGTCGCTGGAGGTAGTGTGGGCATTAAAGTTAATGATGATATTGGACATTACTTCTAAACGAAAAAAGGGCTTAGGCAAGGTGATCCCATGTCCCCTATCTTATTCAACATTAGGCAGACATGCTCGCTATTTTGATTAAGCGAGCGAAAGAGGATGGTCAGATTCGAGGAGTTATTCCTCACCTCGTAGACGATGGCTTATCTATTATGCAATATGCAGATGATACTATTCTTTTCATGGACCATGATATCGAGCAAGCTAAAAACATGAAGTTATTGCTTTGTGTGTTCGAACAGTTATCGGGTCTAAAAATTAACTTTCATAAAAGTGAGATTTTTTGCTTTGGGGATGCTAGACAATATAAACAAGAATATTTTGAGTTGTTTGGTTGTGGGTTGGGATCATTCTCGTTTCGATATTTGGGTATTCCGATGCACTATCACAAGCTCCGTAATGCGGACTAGGGTGTCATTGAGGAAAGATTTAAAAGAAAACTAAGTACTTGGAAGGCGAAACACCTTTCCTATGGGGCAGACTTGTATTATTGAATTCAGTACCAAGTAGTCTCCCTATGTTTATGATGTCTGTTTTTGAAATTCCTAAGGGTGTTCTCCAAAGATTAGATTCCTATAGATCTCAGTTTTTTTGGCAAGGCAATTCTGATAAGAGAAAATATCGTCTTGATAGGTGGGATATCTTGTGTCATCCTAAAAATCAAGGAGGACTGGGTATTGTTGACCTTCAGATTAAGAACAAATGCCTTCTTAGCAAATGATTATTTAAACTGTTGAATGAGGATGGGATATGGCAGACATTGCTTACAAATAAATATTTAAGTTTCAAATGTTTGTCCCAAGTGCATATTAAACTTGGTGACTCACATTTTTGGAAAGGGCTCTTAAAGGTTAAAGATGCTTTTCTGACTTGTGGATCTTTTCGGGTAAACGATGGTTCACAAACTAGGTTTTGGGAGGACACTTGGGTGGGTTCTATGCCGCTTAAGGATCAATTTCCAAGTTTGTATAACATTGTGCATTACCCACATAATACTATGGCAAGGGTCATGACTCAGATGCCACCTGATATTAGTTTTCGAAGATTATTATTGGGAGATAAATTGGTGGCATGGTATAATCTAGTAGCAAAAATAGCTCATTGTCATATTACTAATGGAAGGGATATTTTTCACTGGGGTTTACATCGATATGGGCAGTTCTCTGTCCGCTCTATGTATAGTTATTTAATGAACCAGAGTATCCCTTTCACCAGTAAATTCATTTGGAAGCTAAAACTTCCTTTAAAAATAAAAATTTTCCTCTGGTATTTATGCAAAGGCGTACTTTTAACTAAGGATTTAACTAAAAGAAATTGGAATGGGAATCAAAAGTGTTGTTTTTGTAATTGTAATGAAACAATTCAACATTTATTTTTTGATTGCCAACATTCACAAACTATCTGGCGAATTGTTTATATTGCTACTGGTTTATCTCCGCCGAAGTCTATGTCCCATATGTTTGGTCGTTGGTTAGCAGGCATTGAGACGTGTGCAAAACGTCAGATTTTTGTGTGGGGTGCTGCCCTATTATGGGCTATTTGGTGCACTCGTAATGATATAATTTTTGAGAAAAAACAATATTCTTCTTTTATGCAGGCTACTTTCAGGGGAGTATACTGGCTGCAGTTTTGGGCTCTGTTGCAGCATGAGAACAATAGGGAGACCATCCGGTTGGCTAGCAGGGCTTTGGAGGTCGTGGCGTTGGACATCTTTGCTAAGAATGGATGGAGAAGCTATCATAGAATTTGCTTTTGATTTAATTGCTCTTTGCATGTTTTTCATTTCAGTTATGTGGTTGTGATTTTTGTAAGAACTCGGTTGTGTGCTTTTGCAGAGACTGGATTTTAATCATTTATCTAAAAAAATGACTCAAGAAGCAGGACACTGAAATGTTAACCAAAGATTTATGTGTTCTGAAAGCTAATTGCACCTCAATTTTATATTCCAGCGAACTAGAAAAGTATATATGTTGCGATTGTTATAAAAAGAGGCCATTATCATGTTTTGGAAAAAATAAAATCAAAGGGTAATATGTTTTTTAATGAAAAAGGCAATATAATCTAATCGGCTATCTGAGGGCCTATTTGGTAGAGCTCCAGATTCCAGTTTCTCCTAAATCTGAAACTTGTAGGCTAAAATAAAGTGAATTAAGTTTATATTTTTGGTCTAAAATGTAAACAAGATGATCTATCTAAACACTTTTAATGTACTCACAGCTTCAGCTTCACGAATCTGGTGAAGCTAAAATTTTCAGCTTCAAACACACCCTGAGTTTCCAGTGGTATATATAATTAAAATTATGTTTCCGTATCTCCCAAAAAAAACCCATCAATTAAAATTTTAATTTGAAATTTAGACATACGTAGTTACAAGAACAAAGCAAGATTGAGCTAGCTTGGTAGCTTTGGCCGGTCGACATCATTCAATCAGATCCTATGTAACACGTATCATTTGGGCACGTTGGGTGGTGATGCATCTAGATCACCAGCTAATTTTTATATGTGCAGACGAATAATTAATTAATGCTGATGTTCATATATGAAGATGCTGGCTCAAGTAATCCACGTGGACATGCAAATGTGTGCCATATTATACTTGTCATGTTCCACTATGGTGGTAAAATATATATACATGTAAGTAGCGGCCGTCCCATGTCTCCTTGAGTGCTCAAAGTCGCTTTGGCGCCGCACGTGTAATCATAATTATCCCCACAAGCATTAGTGTTGGCGAATCCAATTAACAATGCTGTTTTGCTTGCTTTTGTGACGATTTGGATGTCGGGATTGATTGATGTCGTGGAACGATCATATACAACCATCCTATCAATATGCCTCTTCTTTTTTCAGCAAATGGGAGCATTTAAATTGAACTATATATATGGTTCTGTTTATGATGTTCCTTAGATCTATGGCATGTGTGGTTTTATAAGTGATGGACTTTCTCCCCAGTTTTTATGACAAGACAATGAGGGAAAAGCAGCACTAATTGGTACAAAGCATGTTCTATTCTCTGTCCTGAAGGAGTTGAGAAACAAAAATGCTCTGATAGTGTGGTCGGCCCATGATTGGTGACACGGTTATTGGAATAGATTTATACTCTGCAGAGGTTATAAAACTTTACCCACACGACATAAACATAACATCATGTCAACCATGTCACGTGATACCGAATGCATCTGTTTGAGATTTCATGACAAAGATTTTACATTGACGGTTTTAACAACCACCACGCTATGTTATCTCTTTAAGATATGGAGAGCTCTCTAACATCTTAAGGACTCATATGTTGTGTTATAGATTTTAAGGTCCTCGCAAAGCCCATACAAGCATGGTGGTCCTCTGCTATGACCGCACTAGCCCAAGTTCACCTATCACTTATGGTTTAATTACTACAACACAACAACGTATTATGCTTGGTCCTCCCATAAGGCATGTGTGGTTGTACGAAGACACTTGGGTCTATGACACAATAGATTGGTCCTCAGTAAACTAGGCAAGACTGCTATATTCCCCGCGTGCAACTATAACAGTCCCTACAACCACTCATCCACGTCCAAGACATGTTTTCACTTTAAATATTTGATCTTTTTTCAACCTAGCATGTCTAGTATCGATATAAGCGTGGCTAAACATCTATTGTTCAGTGTTATCTATAATTTCATAGTTAATATTTAGAATAGTGGATAGCATTACTATAGTGACAATGATGAGGGTATCAATTCATCAAGGTAGGGTATATCAACAATTAGGTATACCTACACTGCTACAGAATGGTACAACACTATCGCTTTATCTGGGTCAGTTCTTAAGTTTTAGAAAAATTGATTGTGATAGATGACCTAGGAGAGGGTGTTAATAATAATCACTATCGGTTTTCAGGTTAGAACCTATTGTGATGTAGAACTAGGACCTTGGATCTCTTAACCAAGCTTACATAAAATTTATAAGATGTGGGTCCTTGGATATCGAAATGGAGATAATGGGAATGCTTCTTTATTAGCCAAGCGGCTGTGATAGAATATTCTAAGTACAAAATGATCTACATAATTGTAGAGGGCTAATCATAGGTTACAAATGATGTTTTATGTCGAATATGGGATTGCAGATTTCCTCAACATCGTGGAATGGTCCCCTATTTATCCTTGATAAAGAGGCGGCAATTGAATTCTGGAAGAGTGTTGTGTAACCGGGAGACATCTTCCCGCCAAACGGTGTCTTCTCGTTAAAGGATGTATTTTTTGTGATAATTTCCAGGTGGTTGCATGTTCTGTTATATAAATATCCGCACGGAGACCTATGGGGAAAAAACTGCTTGTTCCTGACCAGTTTGCTGGTTGAGGTGGCCATATCACTAAATTTGACCATCTTTGACTGAACTAGTCAGAAATCTAATCGTTCGAATAAGGATAGGTTTTTGCTCGATGTATTATGGGCTTAAGTTTGACAGACCCATTTACCAGCACATAGTCATGAATTATAAAAAAGAGAGCCTAAAATGGAAAATAGGGTTTTAATCCTCATCAGTGTCCATATTACAATTGGTTCTTATGTAAAAACTGATTGTGATGTGCCTCACTAGGTTATTTATACTCTTAGGCTGAAATCTCCTTTGTTGTTGTTTCAAAAGATAAAAAAAACCACCACCACCTGAAAAACCACCATATATTCTAGTTGGAAGCAATACTTGGATGAGAAATTTTGAAATCCTCAAGGTTGGATGTTAAGAGGGTAAAGTTGAAGTCCTAGCTTGAAGAGATTTCTTCTCAAATTTCTCTTATTTGTGGTTTTCTTCAAAATATGAGCATTCCTTCAAACCCCTTCAATTTTTCACTAGGTAATTTGGATATGTTGCAAAGAGAGTTTAGGTTACACTGAAATTGTGTGTATCCTATTAGATTTCACACTTTTTATTTGACAATCATACATCTATTTAATTATCTTTGTATTACTCTTGTATTAATATGGAATTATTGTTGATGTAATATGATGAATGTTAGAGTTTAGGTTATATAACTACGTCTCCCGTTCGAGGGTGCTTGTTTATAAATATACTAAAATGGCATATTTATAAACAAGCACAATCAAATTGTCCATGTTTTTGGGTATTTTCGAAGAAATGTGGTTCAAGCAAGTTTCTAAGCTGTTGTATAACTCTAGAGAAAGTTTCAGTATCATCTCCCTGATACTCTTTGGATATACACCCCTCTTAACTTGTTGTCGAGACGTGTATTTGGACAATAGTGGGGAGATGCTGCTGAAATTTTCTCTGGAGTTGTACAACAGGTTAAGAGATTGCCCGAACCATATTTCCTTGAATGGGATTAGGACCTAACCTATTTAGAGATTAGGAGTCATCGTTGGTGCATACTTAGTTGATCAATAGATAGACATTTCGTTAAGATCATGCAATTCATCAACTTTATTAATGCTTGCACCCTTATTTTGTTTCATTGAAGTCCAAAGATTTGCAAGCTACTGTATTAATTAGGTAATTCAATATTATTGTTGATGTTTCAAATGTATGTCTCTTAATTAAGGAATTGGAAGCTCTTAACTAGGAAAAAAGTTATTGGGAATAAAATTATATATCTTGGAACCCATTCTCTATTTTGGAAAGGTAATAAAATAATGTCTCAATATTTGAAATAGCTAGCTAGCTGTCGCTTTAGTTTTTTCTTAATTTATTGTGCATAGTTTAATTACAAATGGACCATAAAGAATGGATGTATCTGAAAAGCCTAGTGAGTGCTGAATTTCATAGGGGTGTTAAGGAGTTCAAAAAATTACAGAAGAAGACATGGTGAGAAGGGGTGTAAACTTCATATATTGTCTTTGGTTTGATTGCACCAATCTCAGAAGATTTAACAACTCAGTTCAAATTGAAGACCACTTGAATCGACGTAGCTTCATGAGAAATTACACATATTGGATCCATCATAGGGAGACAAGTAGTACCTTCCGGTATACAACAAAGACATGGTGGAACCTGATGACGAGTTGCAGCGTGATATGTTTGAGGAGGACAATTTAGAGCAAATTTTGTGGGATGTGGAGGAAAATTACAAAGAAAGATAGTTTGAAAAGTTTAAAAGCTTGATGGAAGACGATGCCAAACCACTGTTCTCAGGTTGCAAAGCGAAATACACCAAGTTGGGTTCAGTTCTTGCATTGTTCAAACTAAAGGCAA
Organism: Guadua angustifolia; assembly: GCA_036346375.1. NCBI lineage: Eukaryota > Viridiplantae > Streptophyta > Magnoliopsida > Poales > Poaceae > Guadua > Guadua angustifolia. The sequence continues at coordinate 61,527,317 of CM070503.1, read as the reverse complement.
AACATCATTGGACAGATACAAGTTTCAATGAACTTTTAGTTCTCTCTTAGATGTGTCTATGAAGAGAAACGAGTTGCCAATAAACATTTATGAAGCGAAGAAGCTACTATGTCCCCATAGGAATAGAAGTAGAAAAGATACATGTATGTTTGAATGATTGCATCTTGTACCGTAACGCACATAAAAAATTACACTTTTGTCCAGTTTGTGGCATACCCTGATACAAACAAAAGAAGAAGCATAATAATAAGAAGCGTAAGAGTCAGGGCGACAACGGCGAAGAGGTCATTAAAGGGACACTAGACAAAGTATTGTGGTACTTGCCCATTATTCTCTGTTTGGAGTGATTGTTTGCAAATCTCAAAGATGCAAAATTATTGTGTTGGCATTATAAATCTTGAAAGGAAGATGGCAAATTGAGACACCCCGCTGATTCAGCTCAATGGAGAAATATCAATTGAAAACATGAGGAGTTTGGTGCCGAGATGAGGAACATAAGATTTGAATTGAGTACCAATGGAATGAATCTATTTGGTAATATGAGCAGTAGTCATAGCACTTGGCCAGTTTTCTAACGTATCTATAATCTCCCTTCTTGGTTGTGCATGAAGTGAAAGTATATCATGATGTTGTTGATAATCTTGAAACCCAAACAACCGGGAAATGATATTGATGTGTATCTTACACCACTGATCGATGATTTGGTAAAATTGTGGAACGAGGGGGTCATGGTGTGGGATACATACAAAAGAGAATAATTCACCCTACGGGCTATCATATTTTGCATCATAAATGATTTTTCGGTTCTTGGTAATTTGACGGGCTATAGTATGAAGGGTGCCAAAGCATGCCTTATTTGTAAAAAGGAAGCTGAGAGCTTGTGGCTACTGAATTCCAAGAAAATTGTGTACATGTGCCACTATAGATTTCTACATTGTAGTCATCGATACCGTAAGATGGATGACAAATTTGATGGGAAGAGAGAAGTTCAGTCAGCCCCGCAGCCTATGAGTGGAAGGAAAATATATTCACACATGGAGGATATCGATTGAAAGACCATGTGGAGGTCTATACCTTTGTGTGATGAGTAATTAACTAGATTAAAGGTTGATCCGATGAGTAGCTGACTAGATTAAAGGTTGATCCGATGAGTAGCTGACTAGATTGAAAGGTTGATCCGAGTTAAATTTGTTTTGAAGCATTTTGATAAGTTCCCAACCAAGTCGTGTTTCTTTGCTGAATTCCTCTAGCTTCTCGATTGGTTTTCTTCCTTGGCTGAGTACTAAGTGTCGAGTGCTGCCAACCTTTGCTGAGTTCCTCTAGCTTTCTGATTGGTCTCTTTGCTAAGTACTGTGTTTCGAGTGGTTCCTGTTTTTGCTAAGTATGTCTAGCTTTTTGACTAGTGTTCTTCCCTTGGTGAAGGCCGAGTGCCGAGTGCCTCTAGTCCTTGCTGCGGTGCTTTTAGCTTCTTGACAGGTTTCCTTCTTGGTTGATACTCTGCTGCAGGCAAAAGGTTTGTTAAGGACTCAGTAAAGTAGCCATGTCTAAGTTTCTGAGAATCTTCTTTGGGGCTCTGGTAGTCGTCCTTAGGGCGTTTGGTGGTTAGCCGAGTGGTTAACGAGGTGATTAACCGAGTGATTAGTCTTGTGGCTTGCCAAGTAGTTTCAGCCGAGTGGGCTTGAGTATATGGATTTGCCGACTGGTTGTGGTTAAGTTGTGTTTGACTATTTTGAGATAATCAACAAATATGATTGTGGGTATTGCTATGTGAAAGGTTTTCTTATCTTTGATGGTTGCGGGACGATGGTGTTGGGTCATGGTAAGGCGCAAGTTGACCGGGACTAAGCGAGGTGCGTCGGAGGTCCAGAACGGTCGGGAGATCACCAGAAGATGACCAGAGATAGAGTTCGAGCAAGCCAAGAAGGCAAGGAAAGGAGCAGATACTAGCTAGATGCTACGAGAATCAATGAGGACTATTGGTGTATAGTCTAGTTGATAGGAATAGCGGGTCTAGTAGTATACTTTGAGAGCCGTGCAAGAAAAACCCTGTGTTAGCGGGTTTAGGGTTTCCCCTTGCAGGCTATGTGAGTGGGCCCTTCCTAGCCCTTGGATGAGACTCTAGGGTTGAGGGCTGCATCTAAGGGTGGTAGGTGGCCCGAGAGTTGTATAAATATGTGTGGAGGGGTTGCCTTCCAAGTGTAGGAGAGGGAAGGATCCCAGAAGGGTTTTAGAGGTTTTTAAGTGCTCTGTTGAGCTTTGCCCACTTTTGTGTGTGTGGTTGTGTAACCTCCTTTCCAGGAATACAATATACATATTAAATATTTCAATACTTGCATTTTACCTTCTGTCATTTACTTTATGCAAGTTACTTTCTGCAATTTAAGTTACGCAAATTTACTTCACGCAAGTTGATTCTTCTCCATCTACATTCTTTCTCTCTTGCATCTTTTGCATTCTTGAGTTGATTGATCTCGTATTTCATTTCTATGTGCCTCTAGCATGTTGTGTTTAAACTTCCCAGATCTTCTTGTTTTTTCTAAATCAGGAGCAAGCTTTACACCGAATTTCCTGTTCTTTCTGCTTTTCTTAAAGTGTTCTTTCTTCTCGGACAGAAAGGTCGAATCTTTGAGATCAATCTTGGTGATCGGTTCGGAATCAAGTTTCTCGGTGAACCAAGATCTCATCTACCAAATTTCTACGAGTTTTATTTAGCCGATCAAAAGTTCTTATGATTCTTGTTCTGGGTTGAGGTATCTGTTCGTGAGAAACTTTTGGCTCTGGTACTCTCACCTACTCCTGAAGGGTACTACTAGCTTTCCCTCTCAAGAACCTCTACCTTTTTTGGGCGATCTTTTGTGTTAGGTTTTTGGAATACTGCGTGTGGAAAAATTTGATTGCGACCATTCACCCCCCCTCTGTTCGCCATTCCGATCCTTCAATGTTCAGTATGGAAAGAGCCATAAATCTATTCATCTCGGAACCATTTGGAAGAAAAGATTGATATTTTGGGAATTATTATACTGAAAGGAGTTAGATGTTTGGCATTGTATTGATGTTATGCATGTTGAGAAGAATGTTTGCGATAATTTAGTTGGCATCCTGCTAAACATACCTGGGAAGACCAAGGATGGCGTGAATGCTCACCGCGATATGGCCTACATGGGAACCAGGCCCAAGCTTGTAGTGATATAAGAGGATGAAAAAGGTTTGTACATCCCCTCTACACGCTACACCTTATCCAAGAAGGAGAAAAAAGACCTCTGTAAATGTCTCTAAGGTATTAAAATTCCATTGGGATACTCCGCAAACATTAAGACGCTTGTGTCCATGGATGATTTGAAGTGCTTAGTATGAAATCCCACGATTGTCATGTCTTGATGGCCCAAATGCTCCCTATTATAATCAGAAATATTCTACCAGAGGATGTTAGGTTGGCAATCATGAAGCTATGTTATTTCTTCAATATGATTTCTTGCAATGTTATTGATCCCGATGTAATAGACAACTTACAGAGTGAGGTGGTGCAAACTCTATGTTAGTTTGAGATGCATTTCCTCCTGTCGTTCTTCGATGCCATAATCCACCTTGTTGTTCACCTTGTTTGTGTTTTATGAATGTTATATGTGCATACTGTATGAATGTGATATGTGCATGCTATGTGAATATGATATGTGCATACTGTATGTAATATATGTTATTTTTGGGAAAATTTACAAATGAGAAATAGCACACCCCCTCATCACAATTAGTTATGCATATTGTATGTAATATGTGTTGTTATTGAAAGGATTTACAAATGAGAAATAGAACACCCCTCATGACAATCGATTCTTTAGTTCTTTCTTAGAACCGATTGTAATGAGGGCCTCATCACAATCGGTTATTTAAAAGAACTGATTGTGATGATGCCTCACAATCAGGTGAAAACCAACTATGATAGCGCCTACTCATCACTGTCTAATAACTTTGTATCACCACCAGAACTACTGTGATAATGACAAAAACTATTGTGATGTACATTTCTGTAGTAGTGCAACTGGCCTTACCAATATAGTGATTTTTACCAAATTTATGTGCATACTTAATAGTTTTGAACACAACATATATACTAGTGAAATATGAGATCAAATATTATCAAAGGGATGCTTGTCTTGTTCATTAAACATTTGGTCTTATTCTTGTTCATAAGCAGAGATCCCCGAGATGTCGGCATCTACATGCATAATACTGAATAGGACAAATAAGGGCCAAAAAAACACAAATAGATATCAAACCTAAATATTTTTTTAGATTATAAAAGTTCATGATTTTACAAAAATTTAGAAACTAGTTTCACTTAATTTGGAGTTTTGACACAAAAGTTAAAATCATTTGAATTTGGTTCAGTTTAGAAATTCTAGGAAAAAGAAAAGAGAAAAAAAGGTGACATTGAAGGCATATTTTGCTAGATTACGCTATCCAATGGAGAAAACGTATTTTCTTAGAATTAAAAGTGTATTTCTTATTTTCTTAGATTTATAAGTCGAAGATTATTTAACTTAATCATGTTCTTAATAATGTCATTAGCCTAATTAATCCAAATTAGACTTAATTAAACTCGACACCAGGCATAGTGCGGTTAGCATGGGCGGGCTTGTCAGTGGAGAAGGGAGGTCAGATAGGTGCATGGAGCTTAGAAATGGAAAAAGGGTATCACGGCGAAGCTCTTGGAAGTGATGGCGATAAAAAAGGTGGGTGTAGTCAATGCCACAATTGCATCGAGTGGCGGAGGCTCTCAGGTCAGTAGTGAATTTGGCAAAGGAGGGTGAGACAGGTGAACTAGGTCATAGCACTAGCAAAAGAGATCTCAAGTGCAATTTCGGTGACTAGCATGAAGACCTATGGTCATTGGAATAGTGGCGATGGCGATTTCCAAGGCGATTGCATGTACGACTATGGAAAAATCTCAATGACTATGCCAAAGATTAGAATCCAAATAGCACATGATCATCTACTAGGAGCTCATCGAGAGGCGTAGCAACAACAGAGGAAGTGGGTCAATCATGAGCAGGGATAGCAGCGAATGCTTCATGGTGCCAGTGAACTACGACGAGGAAGAATCTACAAGAAGGGGCATGCAAGCTCACATCCATAATAAGGGTGGTGTGTAACGTCCCAAAATTTGGCTTAAATTTAATTTTTGGAGTCATTTGAATTTTTGTGGATTTTCGGGATTTATTTGGATTTAATTGAAATTTATTTGAATTTATCTTCTCTTGAATAATTAAATTCCAGAAAAAGTAATTATCAAAAATGAATAAAATTATTTTATTTAAGCTCTAAATGCCTCGAAATATTTTCTAGAATTTTTCGGGCATTTTTAGTGCCCTAAATAATTACATTGATTTACTGGATTTATTTTTATTGATAAAACCGAAAAAATCCGTTAGCATGATTGGGTGAGGCCCAACAACAGTGCTCGCTTAGCCAAACCCTAGCGCCGCTGATTCTGGGCCGTGCGATCCCGATCGAACGGTCGTGGATGAGCCGCGTCACCTATAGCGCGTGAGTCGTTGGATCTCGGTAAGTGGCCGCTAGGATGTTGCCACGTGGCGCCGTATCGCCGAACCGTTACTCTTTTCGCACCGTTGGATTGCGATCGAACGGCGAGGGTTGATCGCGCCGCATCAGGAGGGACCACTGCCGCACCGCCGTCGCCTGTTGGCGGCCGAGGATTTTGTCAGGGATTTGCGCGCGTATCAAGGCATGTCCGAGCCGGTGACAAAGCCCATTACATGCAGCACTTCCTTTGGTCCATTTTGCCTGCTCGCTCGTGCTCTGCCGTTCACCGTAGCGTACGCTCGACCTCGCCGAAGTAGCCACTTCGTTCTTCTCGGTTCTTCTTCATTTTCCGCTGTCGTCCGCCGCTCTCCGCCGCAGCTAGGACCTTCGCCGAGTTCGTCGTGTTGCACCGCGTCGTTGGAGCCACTTCTTCCAACCGGAGACGCTCGGAAACGCCGGCGCCTGCTTCGTCTTCTCCAGGTCCGACGACCAGCGCCACCGCCTCCTCTTCGACGCCTCGCAGTTCACCTCCGCCGTCAGATCCCCATCGCACGTCCGAGGTAACGCCACGTTTCTTTCCCGTAGAGTTGAGTTTAAATAGCTTCGGTAGATCTCGACCGTTAGATCTTAATCGTGCGGCTCTAGTAAGGCCACGTAGGTGTGGTGAATAGGGAATCGTCCGGTTAACCGCCGCCGTTGGATCTTCATCCAACCGCTCTAATGGATCCGCGTAGCGGTGGTCGCAGCGCTTGAAAATGGTCGTTCGATCCTTGTTATACGGTCGGGATTAAGCCACGTAGGCTGGAAGAACAGTGCATCGCTCGGTATAACCTCCGCCGTTGGATCTTCATCCAAGCCGTTCGCCGAGCCGAATCCGAGCCGTAGGATTTGAAATGAGCGGCGTGGATGTTGCCGCGTGTGTAGGTTTGGCCGCGCATGTACCGACCGTTGAATTTGGATCCAACGGGCGGGAGCGCGTGTGCCCACGTGGATCGTTGATTGTGCGCCGCGTGTCAGCTGCTGAATGAATCGAGCACTGTTCATCGGGCCCACTTGTTAGTGGGATAGCCGCTGGGTGTGCTGACGTCAGCATGACGTCATCCGGGGCCCACATGTCAGCGTCCGTGACGACGTGGCTGTCTCTGGTGTTAACACGTGTCAAGCCGAGAGAATTAACCGAATTTTCAGTAGGAAAATAAATAAAGTAATTCGGTTTTTCTTTTATTTGAATTTCCAGAAACTTGCAAATGCTATAACTTTTGCGTTTAAACTCGGAATTGGGTGATTCTAGTTCCTAAAAATTTGTAAAATTGTGAACTATTTAATGGTGATTTTTATTTTATTTTTAGTAATGATCTTACTGTCTGTTTTAGTATATTTATTGTGTGCACGTTTGTTCCGAGTAGACTCCGAGTTGCCGGGAGCTGTCGGAGAAGAATTCGAAGACCCGTCGCAGATTTCAGACCAGGATCAACTACTTTTCGAAGGCAAGTCATGCTTTGATCATTTTGTGCCCAGATTTCAAAATATACTTTGTTTTAAATATTGCATGCTATGTTATTTAAAAATACCATTGATTACATTGGGGTATAGTAGCTAATATGCCAATCTTGTTTATGCCACCTTGATTATGTTGTTATTATGCCCTAAAAACCTTGTCACCATAAGATGTTAATTTATGTTGGTTGCTAAATAAATGCCAACACGGGAGGCTAGACCGTGATTAGCTACTTAGTATGCTTGTATGCGTGGAATGACTTCCAAATTTGCAAAAGAATATTGACTAAACAATTATGAAACGCATTTTGGAATAATGCGATGATGTCATGAGATGGAATTGGGGGTAGCGACCTGTGTGGTTCTACTCTTGCAATGAAGTGGGCATTGGCATGTGTTGCATAAATGCAAACCGGGGTGGGAAATGATTTGGACCGGGCCAAGTGGCAAGAAGGCTTCGTGCCAGGTGGGCCTGTGTGGCAACGGGATGTATTAAAGATTGCAAAGGCTATGTGCCGAGAAGTGAAAAATGGATGTCTTGCCCGGGACAGTTAAGGACTTCACCTTGCGAGCCTTTGAACTGAGTTTCTCGTACAACCGCTTGTCCGGAATGGGACGGACGTAGTTTAGTAGGTTTCTAATATCTTTCCTTTGACACCTCGGGGCGACAATTACACAAAAATGTAACAGTATGGGGGAGCATACCTATGCTGTGGCTTGGTACCCATCCAACTGTATTTGCCTGTTCTAAACTTTGGCTCTGTGTGAGGGAAGTGTTGGAAAGGCAATACTAGAGAGGTTCACAGGTTAAGTGTTAGTCTCCGAAAGACTTTGTTGCAATTAATCGCCTGTGTGGTGAGCGACTGTATCCTGTGGGTAAAGTGTACAGCCTTTGCAGAGAGTGTGTGTTGAATCTATTCGAATAGCCGTGTCCGCGGTATTGGACATTGCTCGGGGATTACAGTCAAGGGTTAGATTTTAAAAATAAAAGATGTGGAATGGGTGGCTGTGTGCCAAAGACTGATGAATCAAACTTAGGGCTGTGTGCCAAACTCTTGGAAAAGAACTGAGGAATTAACTATTATAGTAATGATTTACCGCTTTTAATCTATTTAAGAGTATCTGTTAAAAGAAATGCTGCTTTATGCAAAATAACCATTTAAGCCTTTCCCTTGGAATAAGCCATGCATGTAGTAATAAGACTGCATTTGTGCATGACTTGTTGAGTATGTTGTATACTCACCCTTGCTTCAACAACAACCTCAGAAGAAGATGCTATGCCAGCTTGGGAAGAGGAGTTCACCGAAGGTCAGGAGGATTAGGGTTGAGCCTCGTCAGTTGCCTATGGCAGAACGATGGGTCCATTGACGTACTTTTGCTTCCGCTATCGAACTTGTGCTACTTTGTTATTTATCGCCCTGCGTGGCGAATTAATGTAAGGTGACCATAAGGTCGTGTAACTCGTTTATATTCATGTGTGAAGTACTTAATTATTAATTCCGCTGTGTATGATTGTGGTACTTCAATACTATTCATCATGTGTGTATTAGCGTGATCCTGGACTAGTACAGAATACACAAAGGGTCCGGATTTGCAGATTTGGGTCCCGACAGAGTTTGTATCAGAGCCATACTGACTGTAGGACTTAACCCTAGTTAGACTGGCCGTCTAGGAAGGATAAAAATTAATTTCTAAAAGATTAAAATTCTGCAAGAATAATCAATGAAATCTTAACTTATCCTTTCTTCCTTACTTCATACCTATGATGCATTTTGTTATTACTTTCATATTCTTTTAAAATTTTAGTTCTGACGCGTTGCTTTGGCAGATGCGGATGGTTCACTCCTTCGGCGAGCGTCACAGAGGCTACGCAGCGGAGCTTTGGAGGATGCTCCAGGTGCTGGGAGGTTTCGACCGCCCTCTCTACCGGTCCCGCACCTGGGTGGTCAACGGGTTCAACCGCGGATGGGAGACGACCCTCACCTTTATGCCGCGAGCACTTGGCGTGCCCACCGTCCGCTCCACCTCTTGGTGAGGCAGGCCAGCTACGAGGTGGGCATACAGGAGTGTGCCCGGGTAGCGCTGCGTCGGGTTAGCAGGGACTACGGCTTGAGTGTGGGACACTTGCTTTCGTGTGCACCAAGACAGGGAGGACCCCTCAGCGCGCTTGGAGCTGGAGGATGTGTTGTCGTCGTGCACTTGGGCCGGTTCACCGCGGCTCAAGAGGAGGTCATGGGCCTTCTCTTGTGGAGCTGCAGGCTATGTACCGTACCTTGGAGGAGACCGAGGTGGCCTGCGAGAGACAGGTTGCCTGTTGTCTGAGAGGATCGCCGAGCTTGAGGAGGCCCTCTACGGTCACGGGGAGCCGGAGGCCGTCATGGAGCTCGACGATGAGGACGAGGAGGAGCCAGAGGAGCAGGAGCCAGAGCCCGCGCTAAAGGATCAGCAGCCGGTGGTGCCCCAAAGCAGCACCAGTGGGAGGGCATGGGGATCAGTTTGCCCCGATGCCATCTCACCCGCCAGTGTACGTGATCGGCGAGCCGCAGCCGGGTTGGATTGAGGGGTGAGTTCCTTCAGAGTCGTGGTGGTCAGCTTTTGCGTTGAGACTCACTTGTTATGAGTCGCGTCTTTAATTTCGAACTTAGATGTGCGATGTTGTTGTATGGAACTATTTGATGTTATGTTGGTGACCGTTATTATGGTTGCATAGTCCCTAGACTATGTAAGAAACCATACCTATTTATTATCTTTGAATGGATGTTGAGGATTTAAGTTACACCTGTTTCCCCCTATAAGTTCTTTTACTTGCCTATTCCTTCCCTCTCCTCTCTAAACCGTCGGAGCAATCAGCAGATGGTGAACACTCGCAACACTGGAGCCGGAGGCAGTGGTTCACGTCAGGGAGGCAGTCAGAGCAGTACACCACCACCACAGGCAACACCGCCAGTTGACATGCAGAATCTAGGAGCTTTTCTCGCAGTACAAACTCACTTGATGCAGACAATGATGGCTACTGTACAGCAAATCAATACCCAAGCAGGCGCCAACAATCAAGCTATTAACAATGGGCCACGTCCCTACTTGAGATTGTCCGAGTTTATGAGGACACGTCCGCCTACTTTCTCAGGCAATACCAGCCCACTAGAGGCAGACAATTGGTTGAGAACCATCGAGAGGAAACTACATATAACACAGTGTGATGGAAATGAGAGGGTGCTTTATGCCTCTCATCAGTTGGAAGGAACAGCAGCTGCGTGGTGGAAAAACTATTGCGCATCGCAGGAGAACCCACAGGAAATCACCTGGGAAGAATTCACTATAGCCTTTCGCCAGTATCATGTGCCAGAAGGTATTATGGAGCTGAAAAAGGAAGAGTTTAGAGCGCTGAAACAAGGAGGCCAGACAGTGGCCGATTATTTGAATAAGTTCACTCAACTAGCACGCTACGCTCTGGAAGACATAGCAACAGACAAGGCTAGGCAGTCTCGTTTTATGAAAGGCCTTAACACTGGTTTGCAGGTGGGGTTGATCACCCACACCTTCTCTGATTTTCAACAACTGGTAAATAAGGCACTTATACTGGAAGATAAGCGCAAGGAGCTTGATGATAACCGCAAACGCCGCATGGCAGGGCAGGGAGGATGTCAAGGTCATCAGAAACCAAGGATGATACCTCAGCAATTTTCCCGATTCCATCAAGGAAGCAATGTCAGGACACCGTCACCGATGCCGAGGCCAGCAGGACAAACTCCCTGACCTTACCGGACCGTTAATCGAAAGGAGGAAACCAGCAGATGTCAGGAAGGCGCTGCTACAATTGCAATGAAACTGGGCATTTCGCCAACGTGTGCCCAAAGAAGGGAGGAGTGACACCAGTGCGTTTCAATTTAGGGAACACGCCTGCTAAAACTCTTGTCCAAGGAGGAAGCCGAGGACCTGCCCAAGCTGGAGCCACACCGCAAGCATTCACGCGAGGGATTAATCATATTTCCGTGAGCGAAGTCCGAATGCCACGGACGCCGTGCTCGGTAAGTTCTTTGTCAACTCGGTGCCGCCTACGGTGTTATTCGATTCGAGCTTCACATTCGCTTGTTTCTCGAGATTTTCTTTGTGACAAATGATCTGGATATTGTTAACCTTAAAAGTACACTTCTAGTTCAATCCCCTGGGTTAGAACTCCGCTCTATGGTCGGATGTTCTGGGGTTAAGCTATTAATAAAAGGGGTAGGGTTCCTAGCGAACCTTATTATATTAGACGCCCAAACCCTAGATGTTATCCTGGGAATGGATTGGTTGGCTCAGCATAAGGCCGTATTAGACTGTGGGCGAAGAGTTGTGTCTATTGAGAGCCCTGATGGTAGAAAAGTGGAATTCCAAGCAATGGCAGTTCGAGAAGGACAGATGTTAGTAAACAATCTAGAGACCGTCAGTATAAGAGATGTACCAGTGGTCAGTGAATACCCTGATGTTTTTCCCGAGGAGTTACCTGGGATGCCACTAGACAGAGACATAGAATTTGTGATCGACTTAGTGCCGGGAACAGCACCAATAGCGAAGAGACCATATCGAATGTCCACCGAAGAGTTGGTAGAGATGAAGAAGCAGATCGAAGAATTGTTGGAAAAAGGATTCATCAGACCGAGCTCGTCACCTTGGGGAGCGCCGGTTTTGTTCGTTAAGAAGAAGGATGGGAGCTTTCGGATGTGTGTAGATTATCGTGCGCTTAACAAAGTGACGATAAAGAATAAATACCCGTTACCCCGGATAGATGATCTTTTTGATCAATTAAGAGGAGCAGGAGTATTCTCCAAGATCGACCTTAGGTCAGGATACCACCAGTTGAAAATCAAGACCGAGGACATACCCAAAACTGCATTTTCTTCAAGATATGGACACTACGAGTTCACCGTTATGTCTTTCGGACTGACAAATGCACCTGCCTACTTTATGAACTTGATGAATAAAGTATTTATGGAATATTTAGATAAATTTGTGGTCGTGTCCATAGACGACATTCTGGTTTACTCAAGGACAGTGGAAGAGCACGCCCAACATTTGAGATTAGTGTTGGAGAAGCTAAGAGGGCAACAGTTGTATGCAAAGTTCAGTAAATGTGAATTCTGAAAGAGCAAGGTAGAATTCCTAGGGCATGTAATGACCGCCGAGGGAATTGCAGTGGACCCAAGCAAGGTTGAGGCAGTACTACATTGGGAACCGCCGAAGACGGTTACACAGATTCGAAGTTTTCTCGGGATGGCTGGTTATTACCGCCGATTTATAGAAGGATTCTCGACAATTGCTAGACCTCTTACACAATTGCTAAAGAAAGAGAAGAAATTTGCCTGGACACTGGATTGTGAGAAGAGTTTTCAGGAATTGAAGAAACGACTGACATCAGTGCCAGTGTTAGTTCAACCAGATGTGCACCAGAGTTTTGATATTTACTGCGATGCATCACACCAAGGGCTTGGATGCGTATTGATGCAAAACAGAAAGGTAGTAGCCTATGCATCGAGGCAATTAAGGCCATATGAAGGGAATTACCCGACGCATGATCTAGAATTAGCAGCCGTAGTGCATGCCCTGAAGATATGGCGTCACTATCTTCTTGGTAACAGGTGTGAGGTGTATACAGACCATAAAAGCCTTAAATACATTTTCACCCAATCTGACCTGAACATGAGGCAAAGAAGGTGGTTAGAACTGATCAAGGATTACAATATGGGTATCCATTATCATCCCGGCAAGGCCAATGTAGTGGCTGATGCCTTGAGTCGGAAAAGTCATAGTCTAAATATGATAGTGGGGGAAAACCAGGGAGAATTGTGCAAGGACCTACAGAGGTTGAAATTGGAAGTTGTTCCGGAAGGATTTGTAGCTGCTTTAGAGGTGAAGCCTATCTTGGAAGACCAGATTAGAGAAGGTCAGAAGAATGATGAGAAGATCAAGCGAATCAAAGCCAAGATGGAGGAAGGGCAAGCAAAATAATTTAAGCTGGACGAACAAGGCACGTTGTGGATGAAAGAGCGCATTTGTGTACCTAACAAAAAGGAGTTAAAGCAGTTAATACTGGAGGAAGCTCACGACTCCAACTATTCGATTCACCCAGAAGTGCAAAAATGTACCAAGATTTAAAGAGAGGTTACGGTGGCCAAATATGAAGAGAGAGGTTCTTGAGCACGTAGCACTATGTGATGTATGCCAACGAGTCAAGGCTATGCATCGTGCGGCCAGGGCTCTCTGCAACCATTAAAAATACCAGAGTGGAAATGGGAGGAAATCGGAATGGATTTTGTCACCGGTTTGCCAAGGACGCAAGGAGGTTATGACTCCATATGGGTCATAGTGGATCGCTTGACAAAGGTCGCGCACTTCATACCGGTAAAGACAACCTATTCAGGAGATAAGTTGGCAGAGCTATACTTGGCAAGAATCGTTTGCTTGCATGGAGTGCCATAGAAGATAGTATCGGATAGGGGTACCCAATTTACCTCAAGATTTTGGGATAAGCGCATACAAAGAATGGGCACCGTTTGAACTTCAATCTGCGTACCATCCATAAGCAGATGGGCGTACGTAAAGAGTCAATCAGATATTAGAAGATATGTTGAGGGCTTGTGCGTTGGCTTATACAACGACTTGGGATAAATGTTTACCATATGCTGAATTCAGTTACAACAATAGCTATCAGGCTAGTCTTCAGATGTCACCTTTCGAAGCTTTGTATGGTCGACCTTGTAGGATGTCGTTAAATTGGAATGAGACTGGTGAGCGTCGTGTCTTCGGACCAGACATACTCCAAGAAGCCGAAGAGCAAATAGCATTGATAAGGGAAAGGTTGAAAATCGTGCAGTCAAGACAGAAGAGTTATGCGGACAATCGCTGCAGGGATTTGAGTTTCGAGCCTGAAGATTATGTATATCTCAGAGTTACGCCTCTTAAGGGAGTCCAGAGGTTTCACAAAAAGGGTAAACTTGCGCCAAGATATGTGGGACCGTTTAAGATCGTAAGTCGTAAGGGCGAGGTCGCATATCAACTGGAGTTACCGCAGTCATTAGCAGGAGTACACAATGTCTTTCATGTATCGCAACTCAAGAAGTGTCTCTGAGTGTCTCCAGTGCCTGAAGAGCAAACATCACTGGAAGAAGTTACATTACAGGAAGACCTGACCTACAAAGAGCAACCGATAAAAATCTGGATCTGATGGATCGGAAAACAAGGAGTAAGACAACCTGTTTTTGCAGAGCTCGATGGAGCAATCACCTAAAGCGAGGCCACACAGGAGCGAGAGGAAGATCGAAAAAGGAATTCCCAAACCTATTCTTTAGTTAAGCTTGAATCTCTGGTCGAGATTACATTAAGGGGGTAGGTTTGTAACATCCCAAAATATGGCTTAAATTTAATTTTTGGAGTCATTTGAATTTTGTGGATTTTTGGGATTTATTTGGATTTAATTGTAATTTATTTGAATTTATCTTCTCTTGAATAATTAAATTCTAGAAAAATTAATTATCAAAAATAAATAAAATTATTTTATTTAAGCTCTAAATACCTTGAAATGTTTTCTAGAATTTTTTGGGTATTTTTAGTGCCCTAAATAATTACTTTGATTTACTAGATTTATTTTTATTGGTAAAACCGGAAAAATCCGTTAGCTACAGTATTGGGCCGAGCCCAACACTGTGCTCGCGCGAGCCAAACCCTAGCGCCGCTGATTCCGGTCCGTGCGATCCCGATCGAACGGTCGTGGATGAGCCGCGTCGCCTATAGCGCGTGAGTCGTTGGATCTCGGTAAGTGCCCGCTAGGATGTCGCCACGTGGCGCCGTATCGCCGAACCGTTACTCATTCCGCGCCGTTGGATTGCGAACAAACGGCGAGGGTTGATCGCGCTGCATCGGGAGGGAGCACTGCCGCACCGCCGTCGCCTGTTGGCCGCTGAGGATTTTGTCAGGGATTTGCGCGCGTATCGAGGCATGTCCGAGCCGGTGATAAAGCCCATTGCATGCAGCACTTCCTTCGGTCCATTTTGCCTGCTCGCTCGTGCTCTGCTGTTCACCGTAGTGTACGCCCGAGCTCGCCGAAGTAGCCACTTCCTTCTTCTCGGTTCTTCTTCATTTTTCGCCGTCGTCGCCGCTCTCTCCTTGTGACTAGGACCTTCGCCGAAGTTAAATCGTGTCGCACCGCTTCGTTGAACTACTTCTTCCAGCGGAGATGCTTTCAGCACGCCGGCGCGCGCCGTCTTCTCCAGGTCCGGCGACCAGCGCCACCGTCTCCTCTTCGACGCCTCGCAGTTCACCTCCGCCGTCAGATCCCCATCGCACGTCCGAGGTAACGCCACGTTTCTTTCCCGTAGAGTTGAGTTTAAATAGCTTCGGTAGATCTCGACCGTTAGATCTTAATCGTGCGGCTCTAGTAAGGCCACGCAGGTGTGGTGAATAGGGAATCGTCCGGTTAACCGCCACCATTGGATCTTCATCCAACCACTCTAATGGATCCGCGTAGCGGTGGTCGCAGCGCTTGAAAATGGCCGTTCGATCCTTGTTATGCGGTCGGGATTAAGCCACGTAGTCTGGAAGAACAGTGCATCGCTCAGTATAACCACCGCCGTTGGATCTTCATCCAACCGCGCCGGTGCGTCCACGTCGCTAGGGCAAGCCGTTCGCCGAGCCGAATCCGAGCCGTAGGATTTGAAATGAGCGGCGTGGATGTTGTCGCGTGTGTAGGTTTTACCGCGCATGTACCGACCGTTGAATTTGGATCCAACGGGCGGGAGCGCGTGCGCCCACATGGATCGTTGATTGTGCGCCGCGTGTTAACTGCTGAATGAACCGAGCACTGTTCATCGAGCCCACTTGTCAATGGGATAACCGCCGGGTGTGCTGACGTCATCCGGGGCCCACATGTCAGCGTCCGTGACGACGTGGCTGTCTCTGGTGCTGACACGTGTCAAGCCGAGAGAATTAACCGAATTTTCAGTAGGAAAATAAATAAAGTAATTCGTTTTTTCTTTTATTTGAATTTTCAAAAACTTGCAAACGCTATAACTTTTGCGTTTAAACTCGGAATTGGGTGATTCCAGTTCCTAAAAATTTGTAAAATTGTGAACTATTTAATGGTGATTTTTATTTCATTTTTAGTAATGATCTTGCTATCTGTTTTAGTATATTTATTGTGTGCACGTTTGTTCCGAGTAGACTCCGAGTTGCCGGGAGCTGTCGGAGAAGAATTCGAAGACCCATCGCAGATTTCAGACCAGGATCAACTACTTTTAGAAGGCAAGTCATGCTTTGATCATTTTGTGCCAAGATTTCAAAATATACTTTGTTTTAAATATTGCATGCTATGTTATTTAAAAATACCATTGATTACATTGGGGTATGGTAGCTAATATGCCAATCTTGTTTATGCCACCTTGATTATGTTGTTATTATGTCCTAAAAACCTTGTCACCATAAGATGTTAATTTATGTTGGTTGCTATATAAATGCCAACACGGGAGGCTAGACCGTGATTAGCTGCTTAGTATGCTTGTATGCGTGGAATGACTTCCAAATTTGCAAAAGAATATTGACTAAACAATTATGAAACGCATTTTGGAATAATGCGATGATGTCATGAGATGGAATTGGGGGTAGCGACTTGTGTGGTTCTACTCATGCAATGAAGTGGGCATTGGCATGTGTTGCATAAATGCAAACTGGAGTGGGAAATGATTTGGACCGGGGCAAGTGGCAAGTGGCAAGAAGGCTTCATGCCAGGTGGGCCTGTGTGGCAACGGGATGTATTAAAGATTGTAAAGACTGTGTGCCGAGAAGTGAAAAATGGATGTCTTGCCTGGGACAGTTAAGGACTTCACCTTGCGAGCCTTTGAACTGAGTTTCTCGTACAACCGCTTGTCCGGAATGGGATGGACCTAGTTTAGTAGGTTTCTAATATCTTTTCTTTGACACCTCGGGGCGACAGTTATACAAAAATGTAACCGTATGGGGGAGCGTACCTGTGCTGCGGCTTGCTACCCATCCAACTGTATTTGCCTGTTCTAAACTTTGGCTCTGTGTGAGGGAAGTGTTGGAAAGGCAATACTGGAGAGGTTCACAGGTTAAGTGTTAGCCTCCGAAAGACTTTGTTGCAATCAATCGCCTGTGTGGTGAGCGACTGTATCCTGTGGGTAAAGTGTACAGCCTCTGCAGAGAGTGTGTGTTGAATCTATTCGAATAGCCGTGTCCACGGTATTGGACATTGCTCGGGGATTACAGTCAAGGGTTAGATTTTAAAAATAAAAGATTTGGAATGGGTGGCTGTGTGCCAAAGACTGATGAATCAAACTTAGGGCTGTGTGCCAAACTCTTGGAAAAGAACTGATGAATTAACTATTATAGTAATGATTTACCGCTTTTAATCTATTTAAGAGTATCTGTTAAAAGAAATGCTGCTTTATGCAAAATAACCATTTAAGCCTTTCCCTTGGAATAAGCCATGCATGTAGTAATAAGACTGCATTTGTGCATGACTTGTTGAGTATGTTGTATACTCACCTTTGCTTCAACAACAACCTCAGAAGAAGAAGCTATGCCAGCTTGGGAAGAGGAGTTCGCCGAAGGTCAGGAGGATTAGGGTTGAGCTTCATCAGTTGCCTGTGGCAGAACAAGGGGTCCATTGACATACTTTTGCTTTCGCTATCGAACTTGTGCTACTTTGTTATTTATCACCCTGCGTGGCGAATTAATGTAAGGTGACCATAAGGTCATGTAACTCGTTTATATTCATGTGTGAAGTACTTAATTATTAATTCCGCTGTGTGTGATTGTGGTACTTCAACACTGTTCATCCTGTGTGTATTAGCGTGATTCTGGACTAGTACAGAATACACAGAGGGTCCGGATTTGCAGATTCGGGTCCCGACATGGTGGAGGTGCAAGGAATTGAACTGGAGCTCGTTGGAGTGGTAGTAATCGGAGGAAACAGTAACGGTAGCCAAAATAGATGAGCGAGTGTGGCTTCAAGGTGCATGAACAATGCAATAGGGTAAGGGGAAACCATATTCGGTGTACAGGATGCAAGATGATGTGGATGGATAGAACCAGGCATGCCAGAACATGGTGGCACAGAGTAGTGCATCCACCGAAAATGAAGATGATGATGGCAGCATAGCTTCTCACAGCTCCCACTACAAAGACAAGCACACTAGAGGTTAGAACAAAGTTCAAAGAAGAAGATGGTGCAAATGTTGAGCGAGAAGAGCTCACCAGTGGCAATGGTGGCTCAAGGCAGGCTCACCAGCATCGAGGATGATGGACACATTCCTGCTAAACCAAAGCATAAGGAGCTAGGGTTTTCACTAAAAATGGAACAAGTAGTGAGCTGAGAAGATGATGGCATGATCGGGCTACTTTTGTGTTGAAGAGAAGATGGAGTTGGCTGCAATATCTCGCAAGCATGGTGCGACAAAGCGGTGGGGTGAAGATTCTCTCCCATGCTCTCTTGTAGTGTGAGCTACAAGCAACAAGGGTGGGGATGGGATAGGATGGACTCAAGTACAGGGCACTTACAAGGGAGGCAAATCCTAGTCTGAACAATGGTGACGGCATCGACTGTAAGCGGGTGAACAGTAAACAGACACGTTAGTGAACCGAGGTAGGTGAGGTCTATAGAGGGGTCCCCTAGGTCAACTGCTTAGTAGCGGGAAGGAGAGAGGTGAGCACGAGTGGCTGTCATTGTGGGCAAACTCCATGATGGCGCGCAGCGTGGGCAAGAGGTGGATGACGACACCCGACAAGTGGGCCCTGGGCATCAACGAGAGTGGGGTGGGGGATTGGGTGAAGTGAGCGCAGGTCGAAGGTGGGTTAAAATTAGGAAAGAAAAATGTTTTCAATTGTCGGGACTAGAATTCACTAATTCGAACCCACTATGTTTACTGCACTAATCCTTGGATCAACGCTAGCGCACACAACTCAGTGTTAGCAAGTATCACATTATACACAACAACAATAATAATAATACTCTATTTATTGATATAACTAAGTGTATGATCTTATGACCAACTTACATTATTACGCTACATAGGGCTAGGCTTGAAATAAAGACTAAGACAAATACAGTGAAAAATAGAAAGATGCTGGTGACTCATCAGTTAACCATAGGCGACTAACAAGGCTTGGGCCTAGTGACTCGCATTCTCCTAGAATTCCTCCATCAAAGGTGACGACTCCTCAACTGTTGATTGTGGTTGTTGGTAAGGGTGAGTACATAAAACACTCAACATGTTGTGCACAGAATGCAATCCTAATTTAGCTATGTGCAAGGTTTATTCCAAAGGAAAAGGCTATCATGGTTATTTTGCAACAAGCGGCATTTACAAACAAATACAAATAATAGATTGCAATAACAGTAAAACAAATAACAATAATTAATCATTTTAGATTTTCCAAATAAACCAAGTTTCCCACTCCTAAGTCAAATTTCCAACCTTTCATATGGCAACCTACCATTCCATCCAGTCTCCATTTTATTAAACTATCCCTTGACTATAATTCTTGATCTATAACAAAGCCATACACCATACAGGCGAGTGATTATAACAAAGCCTTTACAATGCACCACCTTAACTTGATACTATCCACTAAGATTTTCAACACTGGTGGGTCTAGTTAACACATCCAAGACCCTCCTCTTGTGCCATGTGAGTTTACTATAACTTGGGACTCACACCGCCTATGATAGTTCTAAAGCTAAGACATTGTAAATTAATTAGCTAGGATATCCCATACCATACATGTGATTGCATGATTGACTCAAGTCAAAGGCTTGCAAAGTTAAATCATTAGGATGATCAAAGCAAGACTTCCACATACCCTCTACCCATCGGGCCCACCTTAGCACACTTGCCCCTTGCCACTTGCTCCAATCTAAGTGATTATCTTCTCAGTTGATTACCAAGCATCACGTGCCATCCATAATTCAACATCGTTGCGTGACATCCTTGCCACAACAACTCAATCTCAACATGTGACCACACATGACACACGAGTTCATAACATTGTTCCATATTCTATTAGTCAAGATTAATTATCAATGATTGAAGCACATGTGATGACGTGGCATGGCTAAGCAAACTATTATGATCTAACCATCCCATGTTGATTTTAGTATTAACCAACTATAGTGAACCAATTTAGAGTGACAATAGATCATGGCACACAAATGACAAATTAGGGTATATATCAAAAGGTATATTAACCAAGTCCCAATTTAATTTGAAACCTTTTTATTCGTGAAATAACATGCAACAATTAAAAAAACATAGTAATTTTATAAGCATGGGTTCAACATGATCAAAGCACAACTTACCTTAGCAAAGGTCCCAGTCTTCTCTGGAACTTAATCCACCATTAGATAGATCTCAATTTTATAATTTTTTATAAATTTGAATCACCTCAATCGGAGTTCGTATGAGGGAGAACGGGCTCTCCAAAGATTCAAAAATTCTAAAAATTAGAAAATTAAAAATCAATTAATAAACCAAATTATTTTTAAACCAAAAATATGCTTTATTGCGTTAACGTGATGTCATGCAGACGTCAGCCCTGACCTGAGCCAACCAGGACGTGACACGTGTCCCACGGTCCATGGACTTACTCCACATGGTTTTGTCTCGGTGACATGCAGGTCCTGTGGACTGCTCAGTCAGCACGTGACTCAGCGCCAACGCTACCCACCATGCAAATGCCACACAAGCGCCACCTCAGCGATCGTGCCCGCATTCCTGACACGCGGCGACAAAGCGTCAAGCCACGTCACCTGGCGGTGCACGTGGCCCCTAGGGTCACCGCCGACGACCGGCGAGACCTCCTACAACTAGCTCACGACCTCGCCTACCTCCTAACGTGAATAGATCTAGAATTTGAGCACTGGTTCAATAGCGACTTCAGCTTGAATCAGCACGGCGGTTAGGATTTTGGCGGCGACGGCGCTTCGGCGATCCTCCGATGTTCCTGACACAAGCACGAGCTACCTGCGATGAGGCAAAGCGAATAGCGGTTCCAAGCTTGATCTCCCACAGACGGCGGTGAATCTTCAACTTCCTTGTTGCGGCGACGCTCGGTGAACTTCCCGAATCACGGTGAACAGCAGTGTTTCTCGAGGAGCTATCCTAGGGCTTTGGTTGCTTGAGTTATTGCGATCCCGATGCGTGCTTTTATAGCCGCCCTAATCCTCTCCGGTGGTGACTCGGACTGGGAGTCTACGGCGGCTATAGCTCGGGCGGTGGAGTCCAACTTGGAGACGAGACGAAGACGATGAACGGATGGCCAACACGTGGCGGATCCAACGGCCAAGCTCTAGACACACGATTTAATCCCGGATGCACACGTAACCAACGCTAATAGCTCAGATTCAAAGAATCCTGATCCAACACGGTTCATCTCAGACGACCAGATCCAATCCAATTGGTGAAAATCAACGCGGTAGAAGGGATTGACAATGACACTTCGATCAATATCCAACGATCACAGAGCTAGGCTTCTAGAAGATGGGCCGAACTGGGCTGACTCCTCCACACAAAAAATGGGCCATGCATGGAAACAGAGTGGGTTTCGGCCCAACATTGCTGGAACAAATTTCTCGGCTTTTGATTTAAAATAATTACAGAAATTAGTTTAATTAGATTTAGAAAATAAAAATACCAGGAAAAATCCAAAAAAATTCTCAAAAATACTTTGGAACATTTTGAGCTCAGGTAAAATATTTTTAGCAAAACTATATATTAATTTTATCTACATATAGATAGTTTTCTCAAAAAGGCAATATACTTAATTTAAAATAAATTCAAATAAAATCCAGAAAAATCCAATAAATCTAGAAAAATCACAAAATGCATAAATAGCAATAAAATAATAATAAAGGCAAATTTTGGGATGTTACATCAATAATTCCAAAAATGCAGAAAAACTCTGAAAACATCCAAGAACAGTTAATATTTATTTTTATCTTGAATTAATATTTGGGCTGTTTCATTATGCGGTGCATCAAATTTAGTACTAGAGAATAAAATTACCATATATCTTCAAGCATTGTTTTTACAGAACAGCTCATAGATTTTGTAAGTATTGTAGGCGTGGAATTTACTGCGAAGCTGAAGTTGACACCAAAATTAAAGATGAAAAAGAAATAACAGCACTAAATGATCAAAAGTAAGCAGGCAAAAGGGAAGAAGGTTTCATGATGACAAGTCTCTCCGCATGCATAATGCGTAAATGCGTCCATCCATTTGCCTTTTGATCCTCTCGTGAAAACCAACCACGAGAGAGATGCCCATTACATGAGTAGTTTACTGCTGCAAATTCTAGCTTTTGCGATTGCGAAAGCACCTTTGATTTCAACCCGGCATGTGCTGATGTTTTAATTAGTACTCGATGGATTCTCCATTCTTTGTATCGTTATATTTTTAATAATTTTCACTAACATATAATTTAAAAATAATAGTCAAAGGTGTGTATTAGAGACTGTGTCAATGTCCAAAAACGAGTAAAAAAAGAACATAGTAGTATTATCGAAAGCAAAAAGCATGTACTAATTTGCTTTACCTCGCTAGCATTGGTCAAACAACATTATCATAAATTCTTTTAGAAAGTAACCTTTTTGTTCCTCATAGTCTGTTCCTACCGGGTTGGCTTGGCGCCTCTTTTAAGCTAGCTTGGCATCTCAAAAGGTCCAAAATTAACCTTTGTTACATACAGCTCCTCGAGACACTCATTCTTGACATACCATGCATAATGTTCTCATGTGTGACGATGAATGTTTTAATCACTTAATCGATTCCTCAAAATTGATGCAGGTAGGTTCCAGCAAGTAACTCGGTATCCTTCACTGTACAAGGCAAAAATGAATTCATGTCATTCTCTTGTAAAGCTATATATATATACACACACCATGCCTGTGGAAGTTAATAATTAGTCAGGCACACCTGAAATTAACTTGCAAGGACTAGATCCTGGAATGTAATAGCTTGCTTGGCATAAGCTTAGATAGTTTGACCTTATATATGAACTTGCAACACAATCCTGCATAGTTTTACTGTCCGAAAGATCGATCACTGGCTCATGATCCAACATGCTTAATTTTGGCCATCCGTGGAAGTGTTCTCACAAGATCCAGCTCGTATAAAGGTTCGAAGCTGCACATGTCTCTACGTTATGACATGATGCATTTTAGTAAGTTTAATCATGATTTGTGCCAAAAAATCATCATTATTTGTGCCCGTCTTTCCATTTTGTTTTACTGACAGAACTATGATTTGGATCTTGAAACCTTACATTTGCAACTCCCACTTGTGCTGCCTAGTGGCTAGATTCTACACAAGTCACGAGGGCTCTAAACGTGTAGGGTCAAGAACATTTTCAGTCTTATTATATGATCCTGATCTTGCTATAGATATGACCAAATATTTAGCTCACAACTCTAATGTTTTAGGGAGTTTCCACATATGCAGCAACAGATATGATCACACTTATCTGAACTCCTGTCAGTTCTGTTTCTATGTTCAGAAGTTCTTATGAGACTTGGATGCAAGCAGGCTCTGAGTAGAAGGGCAAAAGAAAAGGACATACACATAAGTTTTGACTTTTAGCTTCACTGGTGTGTGTAAGGCTGTAAGCCTGAAACACTAGACTTGCCAATACTGATATTTTTGTTTTTCTTTGGTTTGGAGAGGACTGTACCTTCAATCAGCGCTAACCAAAAAATCGTATCCAGGGACAGGGAAAAGGGTAGAGGTTTGGTACAAGCAAGATTCCATTACAAGTTTTGCAACACTCGCTGACAGATGGGTCCACTGTCCCCTGAGATCTAGCCCGTGTGCCATACATACGATACCAGCCAATTGGAATCAGCTTCTGCCCATTCGACTTAAGATGCTTCTGTAATTTTATTTCTGATTTCATTTCGTATAATTTGAGGATAGTCCTTTAAAAAAAGGGGAAAAAAAGGTGTATTGGATCCCAAATGCTGTGCAGAGCGAAAAGCTAGGAAATTGCAAGCTAGGGCAAATTGCATCCGAGTGAATGAATGATCACCAAACTGGATTGGACAGAAGACACCAACTAACATAAAACGATGTAAAGGCCACAAGATGATGAGATCAGATGACCAACTAGAACCATTAACTAGTACCAAATCATATACAGACAGGCTGACAGACTAAAAGCACACATCCGGTTACATATAGTGGTGAAAATCATGTCATGTCATACAAAGTTCCCCGACAGTGATACACTGCCTTCATGGATGCTGAGAGGACACGAATTGTAAGCAAGAAATGAATTGCAATCAGAAACATCTAAGACGAAGAAATCATTCCTACATCTCACGCTGCTCAACGTCAATTCTAGCCTTACCGTGCATTGCATCTCATCTCACCAGGCACCAAGTAAAAGAAAATGTGCAGATCACAGAAATAGTGTTCAGATTTCTGCAGCGTATACACATCAAGAAAAAACAGAGCAGTGGGCTAGCAAACACAACCACTTGGAGATGCAGATATTGACCAATGTAGAAGAACAAAAGGAATGCAGGTGATGCTTATAGTTAAAAGGGAAATAAAAGTTATAATAGTTGAAGGTGCCAAAAGAAACGCATCATTAACCATAATGCTACCACCATTTTACATATCATTTTGGACATCGACATGGTCTCGAATGCACCCTTTTGACAATTACTTTTTGCAATTGTGCATCAGAAAAAGTTAATAAAACTACAGTGACATGGATAATTTTGATGACAAATCCACTAGTATAATTGTTATATAATAACAAATCTAAATACTTCTATTGTATATTTGTGGTCAAAGTTTTAACAGGTTAACTGCACGTATTCTAAAAGGACAAGTAAAAAAGAACGGACGGAGTAGTTACTATCAGCATAAGCAAGCATACGTGCTTTTACTTGTCCTTATACATAAGAAAATGTCCAGTCAAAAATTAATCAGTAGTCACAATTTGCATTGTCCAACAACGACATAGCCAACATTTTGCTATATGACAAAGATCCAGCAGTACAGAAAAGAAATTTGCTACTTGTAAGTCTAATTTAGAATGCTGAAGTCAACATGAGTTATTAGTCTTGAACCCTACAAACTAGACAGAGAACAGCACTCTACCCGTCTTATATCAATACAAGAGCACTAGGTCAGTCAAGACATCATTTCAGATTACAAAATTGAAAAGGGTATAAGCAGAACAATATTATACATGCATTCCTTAGATTGGCGTTGTCCCATATATGGTAACTTTGGCCTTGGGTATATTGTACAATATGAGTATTACCTACTCTTTTAGTAACAAAAACTTTGTTTTCAAACCTTCAGTTAGTCAGTCACCATGATAATATTACAAAGACAACTTCAAACAGAAGGCTGTTACTTTCAAACTTCTTAAAGAGAACAAAAACACCTACAACAATGTTACAGCACTAAGATGTGTTCTCATCCATAGTACAGACCAGTTATAGAAACTACAGTCATCTCCCTAAGCAACCAAAAATAAGACAGCAATTGGAAGAAAAAGCATGGCAACGTAAATATACACTACACCTATGCCCACACATTCCATAAGATATAAGCTAAAGTATATATGATGATGTTAAATAAAATGATCTGATATCACAACAGTCCATATTTTCACATTTCACACTTGTGAGTGCATCTGTATCATGTATAAAATGATAAATATTCTGATTATTTACAATCAAGATTTCAAGAGTATCAATTTATTGTAACAGACAGTACTCATTTAGATACCACACCTATTGACTATTGTTGATGTTAGCTTCCCAGAGCCACTACTATTGTACATGCCATTCAATACTAACAAAACACTATAGATTACATTATTTACTATTTACTAAAAGTGCAGACATTGAGTACTCACATGTAATATTGTGCAACAATGCAAGTAGTCAAAAGACAACAAGAAAGTAGGCAGTGAAGAAAATTAACAGCAAAACATAATCAGAGACCTAGTTTGGCGGATCGTGAAATTATCAAGAAAGTTAATCCACAAGAGTTAATACTCTTATTACAGCTCATGCAATTCCATTTTTCAGCAAACATCGGGTTTACTTTTGTTTTGCATTTTTCTAATTCTAGTTCTTACAAGGAAATTGTTAGAGGAAGCTTAAAAAAAAAACACACACACACACACACACACACTAAGAAAGGCACCATTTTTCATGTCTTCCAGAAATGTTGAAATTACATACCACAGAATGCAATGCAGCCCTTACAATTAAAAAGTTATAGCTTGACTAGAGTTAGATTATCCCAATTCAGAGGAATAGCAACAAAGAGTGCATGAACACGGATACGACGACTCGATACAATACGACACCGACACAGAATTCACCATTTTTCCAAAAATGCTGACACAGTGACACAGCTATATATATTTAAATAATAATAATATACATATATATTATTGTCTATTTTTCTACGTGCTTATCAAACTGCAATAATGTAAAGCATAAACTAGGAATATGTACCTCAACCTTTGCAATTTCACTTCTATGCTAAGCAAGAATAGGTACCGTCACCTTAGGATATATCTTTCAATCATCATTAGTAATTCTTAGCAAGTACACTTTGACTCTTGTGTAGCTACTAGAGCTAACATACTTGCAATATTTGCATCTCCATTTCATATTCCTCTAGACGGACTATCCTTATCTAGAATATCAGTATGGTTCCACAATAGAGCCTTGATGTTGGTGTTTTACTCCTCTCGCGTTATCCTTTAGGTTGTTGAGTTGGGTCAGGTTGTGTCATCATATATGTCGAATATGTATCAATGAAGTGTCGAAGCTGTGTCTAATATTAAAATTATTATTTTGGTTATCTAATTATCCAATACGTGAACGATTCGTGTCAAGTGTCTTGTCGGTGCCATATCCGTGTTAGACACGTATAGGACACCGATACGGCACCAAACCAAAGTGTTGGTGCTACAGAGACGAAGACTATAAGTACCAAGAACCATAAAAATGTATTGCAACGTTAGCATGAGGTATCTTCATCAAGCCAAGGCTAAAGATCAATTTTTTGCAGCACCGTGAAGAAACAGAATATGTTCAGACTCCTTTATATGGATAAAAAACATATCACCAAATCCGAAACCAGCAGACAAACTGCTTGGAGGTCCCTTCACTGTTTGGAACGTTTCTTCACTACTTGTTAAATGCAACCTCAAACAATGCATAAACTTCAAAATTTAGGACTTATACTATTTGTCAAACACTACAAAAGAAGTGCAAATAGTGACAATATGACATATGGACTTGAGAATCATTTAGGACCACAATGGAATCATAAAGCTTAGCAACACAAAAACACGCATTTAAGACATGCAGCATGCATGCTTTGCACTTAATAGGTCATTAGACACCACAATTTTTCTCTTGTTTACAGTTTTCAACATACTTACAGGAAAATATGCCCTAGAAAAATTATTGGAGATAGTATCAGATTGCACTCTTCTAAAGGAAAGCCTAAATAATGTTAAATGAAAGTCTGGAGTCTGGACAATAAACATAATAAGAAACTGTAACAAGAAAAAAAAATACTTCACGGTAGTAGAGACCGTCCTACCATTGCATAATGCAAAATGAAGATGGGTCATTCATCATCTATAAATGTATCAAAGACATTATCTTAGACAAATCACAAACAGCTTGCATCAGTATTCATCTTAAATTCTCGATACCAAGGGACTGAGGAACAGAAGATGACAGCATTTTTATCACCTCAAATGAAATTGTCAAGCAACTTTCTTCAGCATACATGATTGAGAATAATACAATTGCTCAGAAGTCAGAAGCATGCAATACATCAGTTTAATCAAGGGGAAGACAAATAGTATACAAGTTATACGAGCCTTGCATGTGTGAACGCAAACAAACACAGCATACAACAGATACCATACCTACGTTAAGGGATAGGAGCTACATTCTTTCGTGCAAAACATCCAGACAATGCCGTAAAGTTTTCAAACAGTCAATTTAAGCATAATGAGAAACATTCAATGGATTAAATTTCACACCATCTAAATTAGAGAATGTTGCATTACACTACTACTTGTAAAGAGAAAGATACACGCAGATAGCCTAACAGGGTGGCACCGAGAGCTCAGATGAGGCACGTAAACTACTGCCAAGGGACAGGACATGGCTACAACCTAAACCTAGAAGGATTCTGCAGTTTGTCATCTAGATTACATACTGACAATAATTCAGACCAAACTGCTGAGGTGGAAGCTACAAAGCCGACAAATTTAGTATGTCTTTTAGTCTTTTACCTTATGGTCACAAACTTGTTTGTGCCATGCTTGGCCCAAAAGGTCTTCAAGTCAATCGGATTATTAAGATTGTACCCTTCGCCAGCAAGCTTCTCAAGGACTTTCTTAAATGCTCCCTGGCTCATCTTCCTGCCAGCAATCCGTGCACCACGGCGCTTTGTACTCATTGGCAGCGGGTATGTTGAGATAGTAGTCGTGCAACATGCAGACTGCCAGCCACCTGCACCCCACCGGTAGCACTGCTGTGGTGCACCCGTGCATGAGCACACAGGTGTCGGTATCCTCGAGAGGTCCAAATCAATCCCATTGATTACCATTCCCACAGTCTTCTTGGGACCCCTTCTGCGTGGCGCTGGCCCATTGGGTGCCCCATCCTCACGTGGGGCAGCAACCTTCTTGGGTTTCTTAGGCTTTGGTGACTTGGGTTGCCGGCGCTGCTGTCTCTTCTTCGGAGGTGGTGGCTCATTTATAACCCCTGCATTTTCCTCTATCAGTGCAGGGGGCATGCATTCCTCTTTTGGTGGTGGTGGTGGTGGTTGTGGCTCTGGTTGTTGCATCATCTGCAGAGTGTGCGCACTGTGTGTGCCAGGGATCATTCCATATCCAGCTGGTTCATGATGCGCAGCATGAGCAACATGGCCAATGTGCCCCGCAGTGAGAGTGTGAAGCATCTTGGACTCGCGGGGATGATGTGTCGGGTGCATCCATGCGTCATTGCGCACAAAGTTCATGGGCATGGAAGGAGCCTCAGCAGGCATGCCGCTTAGAGCACTGCCACCAGCCCCACCGTCGCGTGGTTGGTGGTGCTGGTGGTGCGGCATATGCTGGTGAGCATGATGGTGAAGGAAGGGGCCATTAGACAGCAGCTGCTTCGTGTCACGGTCAGCAGGTACTGACGACATGAGCTGCAGGCCAAGGTTCCTCGCTGGTGCCTCGAAGAATCCCCAATTCCTAATGCCCAAGCTGCCGTCGTCGTCCATCTCGCCACCACCGCAGAATCCCAGAAACCAATCCAATTCCAAAAAACGGCGCTAGAGAGCAACAAGAACAGGATCTTCTGAGCGTTTCTGATCAGCCCATCTCCAGCATTGCCTTCCAATCGCCTATCCCTGAAAGCCCATTCCGCCAAACCAGTCAAAGATCTCAAAGCCGCGACAATAACCACAAACAAAAGGTCCAAGAACACCAAAATCCAAAACATTTCAACAAACCCTAGTTCCCAAGAACAGATCGAGAAATCCCCCCAAATCCGCAACGAAACAGCCCGAATCTGGAGTCAATAGATCGACCGAGATCTCCATTGCAAGATGCTATCGTCAAAATCGAATCACGCGGGCGGGGGGATCTACGGGTTGGCGTGGATTGGGGCCAGGCCCGGCCAAGAAAGCGAACAGAAACAAGAACAACAAAAAAGAAAAGCAATGGAAAGAAACCCATGAATTTAAAGAAAAAAAAATCTTCTCCTGGCGATGAAGCTTCTTCTCCCATATAAGAAGAACATGGGGGGAGAATTGAAAATGGAAGCTCTGCTCTGGGGTGGGCTTACCATGAAGAGGACTCTCTGCCTCCAGTGTTCTCTGGGGTGTGATGGGGAGAGAGAGAGAGAGAGAGGGCGAGAGGGTGGAGGAGAGAGAGAGGGAGAGAAAAGATAGGTCCTTGGGTTTTATTTCTTTTCTTTTCCTTTTATGGGAACGGTGCAAATTGCAAAGCATGTACAATTGCCATTGTTTTTCCCCATCTAGGGGTGTCCGCATGAAACGTCAGTGAAACTCCAAGTTTAGTGTGGGCTCCGAAGTTGAAAAAAAAGGTGATACTTGGAGTTTCATGTGAGTTTCTACCAGCTGGGTTTCAAGTTTCAAAACCGAAATTCATGTGACTTCACAAGAAGTAAAACAGAATGAACACAAGTTTCAGCAAAACATTACGAGAGATATTTGACAAACTTCAACCCTTCTTGTCACAAAATTGAGCTAGGGCTCGGATCACACTCACCAGTGGCCTTTCTATCGAGCTATTGCGCCTGCTTGTTGCTTGTACACGGTCGCCAGGATTCAAAATCTCACTGGATCTCGCTTACCGGACGGGGATGAGATTTGAAATGCCGGACAGAGTGAAAAAAATTCAAAAAATTTTGAATTGATACAATAATCTCGCTAAATCTCGGTGAGATCTCACCAAATCTCGCCGAAATCTCACCATTTTTGACCGGAATTTGATGCTTGACAACCGGATTTGACCGGAAATTCATCAATAATCCTTAGGAAAGTCATCTCCTACGAAAATTTGATGAAAAACCAAATTTTTGAGACATTTTTTTAAACTTTAGAAGCACTATCAGATTTTTATAAAATTTTATGTGCTTTATTATGATGTAAAAAATTTATGATACCATTCTAATAAGTGTAGGATCATACAAAAAAAATTTCAAAATAATTGAAATTCATTTTTTATCTTTAAAAAAATCAAAAACAGAATGAACAAAATTGGGACAGTAACATTGTCAGAATTTTATAAATTTTCTCGAGTGTGATCATGATCCCAAATTTTTATAAAGGATTAATAATTGACTCATAACCATTCTATAAATTTTTAATTTTTTGTTTGCTCAATCAAATCTATGTATGCATTGAACTTCATTTGTTATATTTCAAAAATCAAAAACAGAAAAAACATAAATGGTACACTGTACTTGTAAGAATTTTATAAATTCACTGGAATGTTATCATGATTCAAAATTTTTATGAAGTCTTAAGAATTTCCTTAGAACCATAATGAAAATTTTTCAAAAATTTTAAACATTTTTTATTGCTAAAGTAAATCTATGTATTGATCATCAGACTTTTATGAGCACGTAGCACTGTCATAATTTTTGGAACTTCTTAAAGCTTGATTATCATATGCAAATTTTGCATAAACATTTATGATATACTAGGACCATCCACAAAACTTTTCAAAATTTTCTAACATTTTTAGTATCATTTTTCATTTGGTTGAAGTTTGCGGGTAAAGCATTTATCAAGATAGTAGCACTCTATGAATTTTTAAAAAATTATAAAGCTCGATCATCATCTAAAAATCTTATGAAAACATTAATGTTGAATCATAACCATGCACAAAAAATTTCAAAATTTTCTAATGTGGTTTGTTTTATTTTTCATTCGGTTCAAACTTGCCTATCAGCGTTTTATCAAGATAGTAGCAATGTTTGAATTTTTAAAAATTCCTCAGTTGTGATAATCATTTGAAATATTTTTTGGCAACATAATTGATGTGTCAGGAACCTATAAAAAAATTTTAAATTTTTTGACATCGTTTGAACCATTTTTCGCGCCGTCCAATTTCACCGAGATCTCGGCAAATCTTGGCGAGATTTCGGTTCAAAAAACCAAAATTCAAATTCTGTTTTTACAATTCGTTTGGAATTTATTTAAAATAGTGAGATCTCGTTGAGATTTCGTTCTCATTAGAGCGAGACTAAGATTTTAATCCTTGACGGTGACCACCTTATCTGCATGCTCACTAGTTACCACATGTAAGCTAGCTAGCTCGTTCCCCACCTGTCCACTTGCTGCTTGTGTATTTTTTTTATAGCTTCCTCTTCAACTTCAACTTCTAGT
Organism: Guadua angustifolia; assembly: GCA_036346375.1. Classification (NCBI taxonomy): domain Eukaryota; kingdom Viridiplantae; phylum Streptophyta; class Magnoliopsida; order Poales; family Poaceae; genus Guadua; species Guadua angustifolia. The sequence goes on along the minus strand of CM070503.1, from coordinate 61,495,323 downwards.
AGTACATATATCAAATTGTTTTAAAAATACTACATACACCGAATTTGTACTATTTGGATTTGTTGGTGTAAAACTTCCAGTAGTGAGTACCACTGCTAGGGTGAAAAACTTGCAGTAAAACTTCTGAATTTGTACTTTACAAACATACCACTAGCCTACATGGCACGAAGAACCATAGGATCATATGGAAGAATGTTCTATGGGACAGGGCGGAAGCTGCCGCATGACGTCCTCCTCCTCCTCCTCCTCCTCCTCATGCTACTGCGCTGTTCCAGGGCGTCGCTCCTCCTCTCTTCCTTCCGTCAGCCCCGCACACCGCGGCTGACGATGACTTCTCGAAATCTATTCATGGATAGAGCACATCCGTACCAAAAACGAATGAAGGCAGTTTCCATCAGATTCACTTGTAATGTTATACAACTTGACAACAAAACTATACCTCCATAACCTGGCACCAAAAAACTAGCCGTAGGGAGGAGACAGCGTGTCGCTGTGAGCAATCTGCCCTTTGAATCCTAGGTTCGAGGCAAAGCTCTGGCCTCCATTTTAGATTAGACATATGTTAAAAACGCACTCACATGTTTACACGGGTGTGGATGCGTGTGTGTGAGATGTGTGGATGTGAGACGTATGTGCACGTTCTTTGCAGTAAAAACAAAAAAAAATTCACCATACCGGCGCTGTATCGGCCGGTAGCAATTAATATATCAGCGTAGTACCGATGGTAGTTACAGCACTCGAATGGGTACGTGCCGTAGAAAGGAAATCGTGGGGCTTGCCTTTCTCACTCCATCGACGTAGTCTTTCTACCAAGGAGGAGAATGCCTGGGCAGGCTTAAGTTAAGATTTGTCAGTTTAACATCATGGCACGACACTGCTAGTACACCTGCTACAGGTCGCATGCATCATCACACAGACACAGGCAGGCATGAAGATACAAAGAACCCGCTGTGAGACGAGGAAATTAGCACTAATTACAAGTGCGTCCATCAATAACAGGCAACCGATAGGTTAATCTTCACCCTTCATTAGAAAACAGTTTTTGAGTGGAGTACTGAAGCAAAAAAACAAATCAAAAAAAGTTTTCAGCATTTCTGATACAGAACAAAAACAGGGAGTACGGGGCGAGGGCAACCACATTGCAATCGCCACAACCTGCCTCCTTTGGCCAGCATTGAAGAGCAACCCAAGAACCACTAAGAAGCTGAAATGATGTGAGGATTTAAGAGAGGAATCATCGTTACCGATAGAAAAAAGCAGTATACAATACGAAAAAAAGGTTATGTGTTTGGGTTTATAAAACTTACTGCAGTGTGCAAGCTTCAGTTTCTGTGTTCATCTGCTTGCTGGAAATGGTAGTCACCTTCCTCATATGCCTCGCCTTCCTCAGGACCTTCAGGTTCTGCACTGTTAGGTTTTGCCTGGTAGTACTCATGCTCATGTCGCTTTGCGTGCTCAGTTTCATGACCTCGTCCATCTTGACCATAACCATATGCCTCCTGTCTTTTGTGCTGCTCATACTGGTCATAGCCATAATCCTGCCCGTAATCAGCAAAATTTCTGTCCTGTTTCGGCTCACCATTGGCATAGTCAGCATGCCCGTCATGCAAGTGACCACGGTCCCGTTCGTGACTTGCACGCTCGTAATCTCTCTCATGGTCCCTGCCTCTCTCACGATGGCGATCATGAGAGCGATCACGGTCCCTCTCTCTATCATAATTCCGACCATGATCCCTGTCCCTACCTCTATCACGGCGATCACGATCACGCCCATGGTCTCTTTCACGGTCCCTTGCTCGGTCCCTGTCACGAGTCCTGTCCCGATCTCTGTGGTGGTGCCTCTCTTCTCTTGAATCACGATCACGAGTCCGGTCATGGGAGCGTTCACGGATTCTCTCATCGCGATCTCTTTCCCGCACCCTTTCACGAGACTTCTCCCGATCCCTGCACCATTAGTTAAGTGAGAAATAATCATAATATAAGAACCAGGGATGTTAATGCAAGACTCCCATTTATTTGGTAAGGCTTACCGTTCTGCATGATGATCATCCCTCCTAGGCTCCTCTGATCTTGGGCGCCCAGCTTGCTGTTGCTCCCTGATAATCAGAAACATGCCAGTATTAAGATAATAACTAGATATTCTAACTTAAGAGGAACAACAGTAATACTCCAAAAGTACCCACAACTTCAATGCACTAACGTAACATGCACCGACCAAGGTTAATATCCATAGCAATATCAAATTTCAACGTATCAAATGATATGAGATTCCCTTTTGATCAGCACTACAGAAAAGCACAACAGACACACAAAGACATAAAAGAAAGTAACAAAACAAACATGTTCAAGAACACATAAAGCATTTGTGACCAATTAACTCTAGTGCCCATATCGCTTGCTACCTCGTTCTAAAATCAAATAAAAGCATTAACTTCCTTCAGGCCATCAAAATGAAAAATAAATATACCTAGCTGAGATCTTCTGGTCAGCGTTTTCACCACCAATTCTGCTTGACCCAAGTCCACCACCCAATCTCCTGGGGCGCCAATTGGGAACGGTTCTACCGCGTTCAACATCAACTAGTACCCTCCTGTTGTCCACTTTTCTCCCATCTGCTTGCTTGTAAGCATCTGGTGACAACCCGAATTAGCAGAGAGAATGTAAGACATGCAACCACAGGGAGGGGGGGTTCAAACTAGTCTACATGTGACATTTTGCTAACAAGAACCTTACTTTTCATGTCCCGAGTGTGCATATACTCTATGAATGCATATCCTCTAGGTTTATTTGTTACCTTGTCATTTATGAGCCGTACCTGCAACACTCAAAGATAGTAATTAAGAACTTTTTTCAAAAAGAAAGGTGCACTGAACTTAAGAAGATAAAAATATATTACTAGTTGTCATTACAATTGTTTGTTTGTTTTAGCACATTCTATGTTGCACGACAGACAGGCATAAAGCCTAAAACAGCCGTGCTAACCTTGCATATGTAGAGCTTCCATTATGAGGAGTGAAATCCAGCACATATCAACACAGCTGGAGGAAAAGCAGTCTGGCTGATTGGCGTATGTTGGAAAATACGAGGACATCCCCTTACCAGGGAATTTACTAGATGAAAAAAGTATACGATGGTAGACTATATACTATACCAAGTTGCCCTCTCCGGTGCGTATAATTTGTTCAACCTTCGTGACCAAGACAAGCAAAATAGCAACAGTTATAGAAATTAAGGTGATAAATATCAAGTGAGTGATGTCTATTCCTTACGCACATGAAAATGGAACAATCTTCAACTCTAGGAGTTGAGAGATACCATTAGCATTATATCTTCTTGTTGTTTCCTCCATGAGAAGCAGAACTTGGCAGCAGAACTAGCTTTAACACCTCATGGAAAGTAACCATAAACACTATACTCACCAGAGCTACCCATTTAAGCCCATGCCTGCAGATAAGCTGCTTTTTAAAACATAAAGTGATCTATGCTTACTTGTGTCATAGTCAGCACTCTTCAGGCTTGTTTGCTCCAGTTAATCAATAGAGGAGATGCATGTTTGCGGAATGGGAAAATAAAACATGAAAAACAACACTATATTGTGCTGCCATTGGCAGAAGCAAATGGATTGCTCTGGTCCTCAAGACATTTCTCAACAACAGAAAGATTAATACTAAGAAAGATAACATCAGGGCTACAGACAAGTGCAGCCAAAATAACCTACTCATACATGTTAGTTTTCTAAGAACTTTTAGCCTTCAAATGCAATCACTCACAGATTAAACTGGCTTACCAAATATTCAGTGCAAATAACTACATAAACTACGGGGAGACATAATTTCTGCCTGAACTCTATATGCCTAACTTTTTCATTAAGGCCTAGTTTGGGAAGCCCATTCCCGGCCGGGATCCTGCCCGGCCCATCCACAGGGATCCCGGCCGGGAATAGACTCCCCAAACCAGGCCTAAGGCATTAAGTGTGTCTGTAATACTCACATGTTTAAAGATGGCTAGAAAAAAAAGAATGTGTTAGGACCTCCAAACAAAGGCATGTCTATACAAGTTAAGTGGATGATTAAATCTTTTGCTACAAGTTAAGTGGATGATTAAATCTTTTGCTCATATGACTGTTGATATTGCCTCGGTCTAGCACAATATAACTGACAAAAGATACTGAAGGGCACATAGCATATGTATGCTTCCACACACAAAACAGAGCAAATGTATTGTCAGCTTAAAAAATTAAAGTTCTACATGTACTATTTTTTGCAAAAAAGAAAAGAACACACATAAAAGCAGCTCTTCATATTTCTTAGGGGCAAGAACACTAGCATGCAATTTTTTTTAACAAAATTGACAAACAAGCATAGCTCATAGAACCCTTGGTGTGGAAAGCTTTTGGTTCTGTGCAATGGGGGGAACAGGATAAAAGATATAACCCACTATGTCTAAAATAGCACCTTGTCAAAGAGACTCCAATGAAGCTATATATTACGGTAGTGGACCAACTTAAAAAAAAAACAAAATCAGTTTTCTCCTATGACGGTACGCCAATCAGAACAATTGAACACCTTACCAAAGAAGAATAACTTCACCTGCAATGGGATTTATCACATTTACATACCCTTTTAATAGGCCCATAAGCTTCAAACTCCCGCTTAACTCTATGCTCAGACGTCTCATAATTCTGCAACAGTTTGGTGGAGTCAATGAGCATTAAGTTAAAAAAATTATCAACTATGTTGTTTTCAACAGAATCAAGAAAGCCAGAATGATGCAGCAAAAATACTTACAAGTCTTGCAACAAAGAGTGTTTTGTATGGATCTCCGGTGGCATTGGGATCACTTTGTGGGTCATCTACATTAAAAAAAACAGAATAATGATTTTATATAATATCTATCATCTGAAACAATATTGATTAAGAAAGAACTTACACTTCTGAAGCTCTTCAGCAACCTTCGCTGCACCTTGCTCAAGCTTAATTTTTCGGATTCTATCCTTCTTCTCTGCCTGTATACAGAAAATATAATACTCAAATTGGAGATGGAATGGCAAAGCGACACGACAATAGCCGCAAAAATACAGAAAAACTGATAATTAACAAGATCGACAAGATATTTGTTTGAAATAAATGCAACAATGCCCTCTCAAAAGTGGAAGTAGTTAAATCTAACTCTAGCTTAGATGATAACATCTCTAGACTCTAGAGCAATGTCAGGCATAGTTATGTCACCCAGAAACTACTTTTTGTGCTATTCATTTGAACATGCTCAAATTGTGCAAGCTTTTCCAGCAGGCAGAGTTTATCAAAATTCACATATTAAGGTGAACAGTATAGCATCCCTAATGATTCAGTGTTCAGCAAGTATTGTGTCAGCTGTACAAAAGTATTTGAGCTAAACTTTTTAACAGAACAACTTTGCGCAGCTGTAGGAACGCATACGTATACACTTTCAGCAACAATTTTGTTAGGTGTAGCTTTAATACATAGGGGAAAACAAAATTTACACTTTTTTTTCGTCTTGCCACACAATTTCAATTGCAATAAAACACTCCTCAAAGGCGTAATCACAACGTATGATATGAATAAACAAAAGTCCTAGTAGTGACATAATAGGAGGCCAAAAATCCTAGTACTGACATAATAGGAGGCATATGATACATCCTTAGCATCAATGGCAGATGATTATGGCCACACAGAAAGGAATACGGATACCACCGCAAAAATACTGGCAAAACGAAAACTTGAAACAGATTGCAATAGCAAAAACGAAACAGCATACCTTAGTCTCGCACGTGGGAACGGGCGGAGCATACTCTGGATCTCCAGGCTCCGCAAACTGCGACACAAACTGCGCCATCCCTGCAAGCAATCAACAGCAACGATCCATGAGGAGATCGACTCCCCTCCCGTCAATCGATTACAAACAAATGAAATCCCTGATCTCCCTCAACAATTAGAACACAAATGGCCAAGATGGAATGCAATAGCAGTAATCGATTACCAGTGTAAGCCGGCAGCTTGCGCTTCTCGAGGGGCGCCTTGTACTCGAGCGGCGGCCGCGGCTCGAACAGCTTGAGCAGGTTGGGTGTGAGCCCCGTAGGGTGGCCCTGCCCCATCTGTTTCTCCCCAGCCCCCAAGCGCAAAACCTCAGATCGATACGAAGCAAACGGGGACGGAAAGAAGCTAGGGTTAGGGTTTAGGGCTTACGAGCTTGAGCTGCTGGACGTTCTGGCGGACCTGCCCCTTAGGGCGGGACTGCACGCCGCCGTCCGGGTTGCCCCGCATCATCGAGTTGCCGAAGTCGCCCATGGCGGCGGCGGCGGCGGCGGCGAGAGATTTGCGATATCAAAAGCGCAGCGAGCGAGAGAGCTCGCGTGGTGAAGTCCGAGTAAAGGGGATCCAAGACCAAGAACAAATAGGGCCCCACACGTCAGCCCCAAACTTCCTGTCCTCCGCGGCGCAGAACGTCAATGACCCGTGGATCCCACCCCGTTCGCCCGCTGCTGACCCACCCGTCGGTGACCTGTGTGTGGCCTATCCGTCCTCCGCGCCACCCCCTTCTCCGGAAGTAATTACTTTTCTAGCTTATAAAAAATATTTTCTTACAAATTTGACTTCTTTTCAAATGCAATTATAAAAATAGTGTTTATTCCTAACCGTGAAAGAACCGACAAATGACACATGTCACCTGTCGCGCTCCCATACTGTAGAAAGAGGTACTGAGCTATGGAACATCAGTAGCTACGGTGGTTTACCGAGCTATGAAAGCTATGTATCATTATTTCTCTCAATATAAATATGGGATAATTAGCCTTTAAGAAAACTCAAAAGTTCGACGTAGGCTCCAACTACTCTTTGTTCTCCACATTATTATCATTGGGAGGTACCGTTTTGTATGGATGTATTGATTTGTATGTACCAATCATTTCACCTAATGCTTAAGCTTACAGGAAAAAAATCGAAGTTGAAGTATGATCCGAATTCGTTTCGGTTTCATTTCATACTCGTCTTCATATGTCCATGATTTTTTTCCTGACAAGGTTTTCCATATTAAACCTATGTCTTCCGTTCTTTTGACTTTATATTTTTACTATGCGTTTTGTAATACTCAAGCAGACCACAATTATTATTTTTTTAATATTGTATGAACCAAGTTTTGAACTTATGACCCCTTGATTTCAGTACCATATTGAATTGAATACACCAACTAGTTCACCTAAAACCTTAAGGTTGTACCATATTGTATGAACCAAGTTTTGGACTTATGACCTCTTGATTTCACTACCATATTGAATTGAATACACCAACTAGTTCACTAAAACCTTAAGGTTGTAGAAAAAGATGGCTAGTACACTTCAACAATATGTTTATTAGTGAAATAAGTTGTCTCTACACCAGCATCACTTTGCCCTCCTCCTAATCGATTTACATCACCGCCGCTAAAACCGGTCCCAGTAGCTACACCAATGGTAGCGGTAGCCACAACCAAAGTGGGCACAGGGCAAGGGGGAGAGAGGTTGCGATGGAGGAGGATAGAGAGAGGAGGCAGAGGAGCGAGTGGGATTGGTGATGGTAACGGATGTCCGCATGTGGAGGAAGAGGTGGTGGAGGTTGGAAGGATAGTACCTCATCCCCTCCCTTGCATCATCGCTCAGGCGACATCCACCATGATCCCAGATCCTCTTCCTCCCTATCAGTTGTCACCTAATTCCTACCAATGTGCCTTGTCATCATCATCCCGTGCCGCAACCTCTCCCTCCTCCACACAAACAGCGCGAGCACCTCACCTTGGCCCTCTCCCATGTGCCACTACCACCCATTGTGCTCCCTGCCTCCTCTTCCTCCTCCCTATCCACCACCGCTAGTGAATCCACATCTTCATGTCCTTTGGTTGTCGAGAATGCCTGGATCTAACCACACCATGGCCAGTGGCGATCAGCCCGGTGGTGCCATGAACGAAGATGAAGGAATCCAACTGTATCGTGGATAGAGACGGGCAGGGTAGCAACCACATGGAGGAAGGCGAAGCAGCGATGTGTGATATTGGAGGGGCATCGCGGGTAGCACCGGCCCTAAGGAGGGGCGAGCGGGGCAGGCGCTCCGGGCCCCCCAAACCATGGGGCCCCATCTCTGTACATGTACTAGTATTAGTATATTGTATATATAACAATATAATACGTACAGTTAGTAGTATCTGGGAAAGGAAGCTTGATATGAATAATTTTTTTGGATGAACCTTAAGTGTTTATTGGTAACACTTACATTATTATTATTATTATTATTAATTAGAGGCCCCCATTTTAAATCTCATTTCGGGCCCCTGAAATCTCAGGACCGCCACTGATCGCGGGGCAGTTGTGGAGGTAGCAACCACATAGGAAAGGTGGCACTAGGAGTGGTGGGAGGCAACGACGAGCCGCAAGGCATTCGGCATAGAGCAGGGAGAGGAGAGGAGTTGATGGCGACCACTTGGTGAGATGGTGGGATGGCGGCTGGAGTTAGCACCGACTCAAGGAAGAGGTGGTGACTAGATTGTAAAGAAGATGAGAGAAGGGAGGCAAGAAGAAGAATTCAATGTTTTGAGAAGGGCCTGGTTGATATTTTGCCTCGATAGGGAAGGGTCGAACCAATATAGCCTTGGAGGCAAAATCGAACGGCTCTTGTTTTCCGAGTGACATGGCATCCGAACTACTTTAATTCTCATTTGTATAAGAATTTTAGAATTCTTCGTCGATTTTCTCACTTTTGCATCAATGTAGAAATTCATGCTTAGGAGGTCGTTGTCTTCTTCTCTGGCCGACGGCGACGACATCTTCACTGAAGGCAATGAGTTAGGGTTTATGTTTACCAAGCCCTGAGCTTTGGAGGGAGGAGGAACTAGAAACATGAATTGGATTGTTTTCTCTAGTATTTTTGCAGAATTCATGTTAAGTTCTCATGCTCCAAATATGAACTAAATTTCTTAGACGTGTGTATATAGTGGTTTTGGGACCTCACCTATATAAAATGGGGTCGGGATCCCTTACAGCGACTGTAGGCAAGATTAGCTATTGGATCACTGCACAAACAATGGTAGATCAAGCCTCATGAAATAAAAAATAAAAAGAGAGAGCTTGTCTTGGCTTTTCTAGGTCGATCAAGACTATAGTATATTTAGTTTTAATAATTTGAGGTTACCCTCATAAAAAATGGTGGAGATGATCTCATGTTTGAAATATGGTAGCATTTCCTTTCTCTATTTTCTTTCCCTTTCAAACGCTCTCTCATCGTGGCACATGATAGTATCTTCTTCCTCTCTTTTCCCTTCCCCCTCAAACTCAAAAAGAATTATTGTTTTCAAATTTCCCTAGAGTTTTGAATAAGAAGTATTCTAAACTATTTCAAAAGTTTTTGAATTAAATGTTTTCGAACTGAAAGGTTTTTAATCAAAAAATTTTGGTTGAATGGAAAGTCCGAAAGTTTTGATTTATCTGAAAGTTTCTAATCATTTTGTGTGTGTGTGTGTGTGTGTGTGTGTGTGTGTGTGTGTGTAGAGAAGGAATAGAGTGGAAAGAGGAATGGAAGGGTAAGTAAAGATATTTCCTATTCAAAACTAGACTATGTAGTCCTCGAGTGTATTTCAATGTTGACAATCAGCTATGGATGTAGTAGATCACAAAATATGCTGAAACATTGTCTCAGCGCAGGCAAGCTTGCAAAGCATCCACTTACCTTGTAGTTGGTTTAGGTCCGTGGAATCGTGCATCTCAGCCAACGCTAGTGGCATTTTCATTTCGCAGCACGGCCAGCATTAGAGCAGAACCGGAGAAGGCAGGGTCAAATCCAACAATAAGGCTTCGTTAGGCTTGAGCCTACCCTTCTAGCATCGCAACACCTCTACTCTCCAACTGGTAGGCAATCATGGCCATAGATGCAAGTTGTGAGCTAGTCTTGATCAAGAGAGAGGAAGAGACTAAAGATGAAGATAGGTCTTTCCTCGGCAATCAAGCAACAATCATCTGGGCCACAAGGCTCAACTAGCAACTAATTCTCACATCCATCCCACTTCACCCCACCAAGCATCAAATACAACTGAACAGAAAGAGGATCGATCGATTGAGAATTGAGAGCGCACTTAAAGCAGGCAAGCAGCTGAGCCCAAGAAACCCTAGCACCCTAGCGACGAGGTGGTGGCGCGATGAGTTGGAACTAAGGAGGGAGAGGACGGAGGACCAGAGGAGGTGACTAGGAAGGGAGGGGATCAGCGATGCACCAGCTCCATGGAGCCACAGAGGATGAGGAGGCGAGGAGGAGACCGAGTTGTGGGCTAGTTGAGGGGATCTGCCGACTTGAGTATTGGTATTTAATGCATTTTCTAATATTCTTGATTAATTTTTATTATTTGCCCTTGTTGATAACTTGATGTTGTATTGCATAGACAATTTGACAGTCTAGACTATGTGGTTGCATTATGTGTAGAGATAAATTTTACAATTTAATTGTAATTTTGTAATAATAGATAAACAAACTTTACATAAGTATTTCATAAGTAATTCAAGTAGCACTCCTCTAACCAATGAGAGCACTGCTCAACCAAAGAGGTTTTGACTAAAATTTAATCCTAAAAAAATATCACCTATCTAGCACATTGCATAATAATAGAATATTATACCAATGAAATTAGAGATTAGATGAGACGGACATATTAATCAAGTGAATTTTAGATTGTACGATAATATAAGACTATATTTATATCAATTTGGGTTAGACTTTTGAGCCTATTCTTAACCATTATCCTAGCTTCACCACTGGGACCGGGCACACTTGACCTAACAGAGAGACTGCTGCCGGAGTCGGAGCTATAGCTCACTCTTACGGGGGCCCACACGTCAATCCTAGAGGGCTCGGAGCCACCTGCTCTGCGGTCTACCCGCCACGTGTGCGAGAGAGAGAGAGAGAGACACACACACACATACACCACAACCACAACGTCAACACAAGGGCTAGGAGGCTAGGAGACAGCTTGGCTTTCTCCCTCCCTTCCAGCCAAGCAGAGCCAGAAAGAATCTACTCAACGTCCATGGCCACCCAGCCCTCACCGTGTGCATATGCAAATTGCATCAATAAATCAACGAACCTAGTGATTGTGACCAGGGATAAAAAAACAGGATTTGAAAATTTATCGAACCTCTAACCTGTTAATATGGTGACTCATATCTAGTCTTTTAGAATTTATAAAGATGTACTAGATGAATCCTAATAGAAGGATTCCTAATCCTAACAAGAGAGATTCCTAATCCTAAAAGAACAGGATTCTTATTTGTTTTTAAGAAGAACTATAGGGAGGCTATACAAATATAGGGGTGGTCATAGAGAATGCAAGTAACCAAGAAGCCAAAAGCCAACTCATCCAGAGCAAAAGGTGTATAAGAGGATTAAAGGCTAGGTTATTATTTAGTACTAGATTCTTGTATAGCGCAAGGATCTAAGGATCCTAAAAGGTTCGAGAGGTTGTGAGAGAGTAACAATCTTTTATACTTTTTTGAGGTTGTACTTAAAGAATTTGCGATCGGCTTCACTAAATCTCTCTCTCGATGTGGTTGCTTCAACATCGTTATTTTGATTCTCTCTACGAGATTCATCTGCTTCGCTCTTGATACCCTGCACATTTATGGCTCCCTGCACATTTATGGCTTATTTCATAAAACTTTTATCTGATTCAGAAGCTGTTGCGCATCAGAAGGAGTATCAGAACATATCGGCTAGTTACCGTTATTTTTCCGGCCTATTCCGGTTTGACATCTTTATTTCACTTGCTTAAACATATTTTTCCTAAGGGTATTGCCTTTGTTTGGTGTTCTATATATAATCATTAGCATCGAGATTTCATCGAAATCTATCTCTTACCGGTCCTAGCCGTTATGACCGCCGCCAACATTTCTTATCCCTGGTAATGACTATACGAGGAAAGGAAAAGATCGATAAGAGCAAAGGCAAACCAGTTGTTAGCTGCAAGCAAAAGACCAAGAGGTGCCAAAAAATCAATTTTTATGTATTTAGCCCATACCTATTGCATAGTACTCTCTCCGGTCACAAATAATTATTATTTTAGACATAGTTGTATTCAAAATTTTGAAACTTTGGCTATCAATATCTTTTAAATATTTAAATTAGATATATAAATATTATATTTATATTTGTTTCGAAAAGTAATTTAATAATATTACAAATTTATTGGGTTTCATAAATATATTACATAAAAATTAGTGATCAAAACTGTATTTTAAAGACCGTGCCGATATCCAAAACGACAACTATTTAAGTAAGCAAACCAGTGGCGGACCTAGGTCTAAATTTTAGAGGGTGTTTATGCGTCTACAGCCCACTTCTTGGTGGACGGACTCAAACTAGCATATGGTTTTACCTACTTGCTAGTGCTAATTTATTAGCCCACTACGGCACCACCCTCTCTACCCTTGATAGACTGCCTTTCTACTCTACTCTCGATCGGTCGTCCTTCTACTCATCGAGGGTAAGATGTACCTAGCCCCCTTGACTCCCCGGTGAGTCCGCGAGTGGAGCAAACTATGGAGCTACTCCAAGTAACTATAACTACACACTAGCTATAAAAGGAATGCCATAATATATCATAGCTTGAAGCCTTCAATCAATAACATTAAGGGCGTGTTTGGTAGGGCTCTAGTTTCATCAGATCTGTGGATCTGGTGGAGCTGGATTTTCCTACTCCACTAGATCTGTGGAGCTGGAGCTATGAGTACATTTAGGGTATGTTTGTTTAGGCTTGAGCTTGAACTTATTTGGCTTCTAGATCTCTATAAGCCATAAGCCAAAACAAACAGTATTTTTCCAGCTAGACGGAGAGAAGAAGCTCCAACCCAATTTGCACTACGCGAGAAAAGTAAGGAAAACGATGCTTCTCGGGCTGGCTAGAGCTTCTGAAAATCCCACTTCCCTGGTACCCTTACAACTTAACTATTATTTACGAAAAATTGCCATCCTCATCCAACTCCAATGAATCAAATAGCTTCTTCCACTCAATGACTTCTCCTCCAAAGACCAAACCTAAACAAACACAACCTAAGAATGTTTAGATATATCATCTTGTTTACATTTTGGATCAAAATATATACTTAATTCACTTTATTTTAGCCTACAAATTTCAAATCTTAAGTGAAGCTGAGATCTAGAGCTCTACCAAACAGACCCTAACTACCTGGCTAGCCAAATCTAAAATCTCCAAAATGCAAATTTAACTAGTTGCCTACACATGCACAACACTACCCATATAATTCAAAATCGTCACACGAGACACAAGATTAATAAGGCAATTAGCACGTGTGCACCCAATGCAATGCATGAGCCGAGTATGGTATGGAGCCAACATATAACACTACTGCTGGTTATGATCGGGGCGCCTAGCGCGCCCACAGCGGTGCATGGACCTCGCCTCACTACTACAGACTGCCTCATCCGCGACCCCCATCATCGCTGGGTAGGTCGAGCAAGCGGATGATATTATCCTTGCGGTTCCAAATTCAACCGGAAGGATAATATTATCACCGCCGGTTCAAACTTCAATCGGCGTGATAAGAATAGTATCAATTTCTCGCAGGAATGGAGGTAATATCATTGCGGTTTAATAGAGAACCGGCGGTGATAAGAAGATATCCTTTGCGGTTTATATGTAAAACCGTAGTGATTTATTATTGCGGTTCTATAGTAAAACCGGCGGTGATAAGACCATTTTCTTTGCCGTTTTACTATAGAACCGCAAGCGATATTATCTTTTCCCCATTATTAGTTCGATCTGTAACATAAGAAACATTGTAATTTATCTCGCATGAGAACATATGAAAGCATAATTAGTTAAAAAACAGAACATATGAAAGCATAATTAGTTAAAAAACAGAACATATGAAAGCAAATTTGTAATTTGCGGGATATATATTAATTAAAATAACATTACAAAACATAATTTGTCCATCATTACATATTTAGTCCTAATTATAATAGTCTAATGGCACGAAGCCCTATATCCAAAACTCGTCGTCGTCGTCGTTCTCCTCCTCCTCCTCGTCGCGCGGAGCTGCCGCTTGATGTGCGGCGATGCTCGTCCTCCTTCTCATCCGAATCCGATTCGGTGGCGGAGTTGGTCTTACCCCAACGCCGCAGTTCCTTGCCACCGTCGCTCGCTGCCGTAAATGCGTAAATCATTGTCGTCCTCCTCCTCCCTGTGCCCCTCTTCCTCCTCCTCCGCCTCCACCTCCTCCTCCTTCTCCTCCTCCTTCTTCTCCTCCTCCTTCTCTAGCGGCGGAGTGGGGCTTTGCCCAACACGTGCACGCTTCTTGGGGGTGCCATTCTTGCAACAAGAGTGGATTGTGTGGGGTTGCCATTCATGCAACAATAGTGGCATTATATAGTAATAGTTGGCGAGGAATGTGAAGCGCAACAAGAGTGGATTGTGAATGGGAAGCAACTTGGCGAGGAATATGAAGCATAGCGGTTGGCGCGGCGAAGAGAATGGGCAAGCAGCGCGAGAGGAAAGGGCATCTTGTGACGGTTGGTGGCGCGGAGTTGAACGTTCGAGTATCACCGCCGGTTTGTATTACCAACCAAGCAAGTGATAATCGACTATCATTGCGGTTGATACCTATAACCGGTAGTGATATATTCTTGCTGGTTTAATTTACAACGGCGGTGATATTTAAAGTTCTTGTCGGTTCGTATATTCAACCGCAGTGATATGTATTTTCGCATAGCGCAATTTTTGGCGCGTAGTATGACCTTATCACTGCGGTTCTGCGCGAGCCAAGCGGTGATAAATATTTTCAGCGTAATATGACCTTATCGCTGCGGATCTTCGAGAGGCGCAGTGATAAGCTATTATATAGCAATCTTCACCGACCGACGCATTTCCCGTACGAAGCGTAAGAGAGAGTGCTCTTTGCTCGGTGTATTTTTCCGGAGAGGTCTTGCCGAAATTTTGTGTCGATATTTTGTTCATATTTTTCATCGAATCGACATCTTCTCCGGTAAAGCGAGAACAAAGAGGAGCTGTATTATCTTGGCGAGTTCTTCTTTGAAAAATTGTATTAAAATTTTTCGAGGTTCTTGACTTGATGTATGTTATATTTGTCGTAAAATTTTACTTTACTGAGTGCTATAGATGTTGATAATTGCTGATTATGCGGTGTGAGCAGTTTATGTCAGTCTTGCTCAAATTAAGATCTAGCTAAATTATTGAATAAATTATAATTCATATTGTAGTGGATGTTTGAGTAATAAAATTGCTAGATGGACAATTATGCATAATTGTAATTAATTTAATTAATGAAAATTTGTTATATGGATTTTTAATAGTGCAGATTGTTAGATGATCAATTATAAATAGTGAGAATTGCTAGTTGAATATTTAAATAATGGGAAATGGTAGATGGATTTTGCAATAATGAAAGTTGGAACATAAATAATTATTTAGAAATATATCCTTATATTCAATTATATGCTTGTTTGTTGTAGATTAATTTAATTTAATAGCTAGCGCTACATAACAAAATGAAATGAAGAAATCTTCTAAATAATTAAAAATGCTAGATGGATATTTAAATAGTGAAAAAGGTTTGATGTATTATATAGGCAAAATTGCTAGATGTATTTGTAAAACTAATCATTTACAATTATATTGTTATTTGCATAAATTCATATCCATTTTAGTGATGTAGTGGATGTTTAAGTAATAAAATTGCTAGATGGACAATTATGCATAATTGTAATTAATTTAATTAATGAAAATTTGTTATATGGATTTTTAATAGTAAAATTGCTAGATGATCAATTATAAATAGTGAGAATTGCTAGTTGAATATTTAAATAATGGGAAATGGTAGATGGATTTTTGCAATAATGAAAGTTGGAACATAAATAATTATTTAGAAATATATCCTTATATTCAATTATATGCTTGTTTGTTGCAGATTAATTTAATTTAATAGGTAGCGCTACATAACAAAATGAAATGAAGAAATCTTCTAAATAATTAAAAATGCTAGATGGATATTTAAATAGTGAAAAAGGTTTGATGTATTATATAGGCAAAATTGCTAGATGTATTTGTAAAACTAATCATTTACAATTATATTGTTATTTGCGATAAATTCATATCCATTTTAGTGATGTAGTGGATGTTTAAGTAATAAAATTGCTAGATGGACAATTATGCATAATTGTAATTAATTTAATTAATGAAAATTTGTTATATAGATTTTTAATAGTAAAAATTGCTAGATGATCAATTATAAATAGTGAGAATTGCTAGTTGAATATTTAAATAATGGGAAATGGTAGATGGATTTTGCAATAATGAAAGTTGGAACATAAATAATTATTTAGAAATATATCCTTATATTCAATTATATGCTTGTTTGTTGTAGATTAATTTAATTTAATAGCTAGCGCTACATAACAAATTACAATTATATTGTTATTTGCGTTATGTGCTTATAATGTGTTTATCATTTTAATTAATTAGCAATGCATGACTCTGTAAAGAATAAATTATTTTGATATCGTTTGTTCATATCTTTGAAATGTAGTTTGATATAATTAGCGTAGATGGACCGAAGGTGGATGTATGACACGGACCGTCGCGGTCGAGTTCTTTAATGGTGTGACTTGTTTTTACGAATGCAATTGCGGCACACAAGTCGAGAAACACAGTGGACTATATGTGTTGTCCATGCATTGATTGCAAAAATGAGAAGATGTTTTGTAATATAGAGTCGATCGTGCACACTTGCTTGAAGGGGTTTCAAAGTGGCTATACTGTTGGGTGAGCACGGTGAAGATGATATTGTACATGAAGGGCAACACATTGATGAAGATGATATTGTACATGAAGGGCAACACATTAATAAAAATGGCGGAGATAACGATATGGCAATGGTGGAAGATCGTTCGTTGATACCCACGAAGATGATCTAGATCAAATCTTTGCGTGATGGGGAGGGGACTTCACGAGTGAAAGGGAGTTTCAAAAGTTCCAACAGTATGGTAGAGGACTCTACAACGCCATTGTACGGGCCGCAGGAGGAGCACTGAAAGCTACATACCGTGCTTTCACTCTGCGATTGAAGGCAAGCAATGGTTGGTCCGATAAGAGCTTTCTTGGTGTTATGTCTCTTGGGGACTTGCTTCGAGAGGGTAACGTGTTGCCTTCAACTACGTGCCGAGCCAAGCGGGTTATCGCCGTTAGGACTGGAAGTACAAAGAATACACGCATGTACAAGCGATTGCATATTGTATCGCAATGAGTTTGCGAACATGGATGCTGTGTTGTTTGCAAAGCAAAGCGGTATAAGAACGCGGCAGCGATATCGAGAACGAAGATGTCGGGGTGAGGCGAAGAAGAAGAGGTGTCCCCGTAAGGTGGTGTGGTATTTCCTATAATCCCCGTCTAAAGCGATTGTTTGCGAACAAAAGGTATGCCCAATTGCTACGATGGCACGCCAAGAGCGTAAGAAGGATGGAATGCTCGGACACCTGCGATTATGTGCAATGGAGGAACATCGATAGAAAATATAAGCGCTTTGCATATGATGTGAGAATATAAGGTTCGGGTTGAGTACGGATGGGATGAATCCTTTTGGCAACATGAGTAGTCGTTCTGACACTTGGCGGTGACTTTATGCATCTACAACCTTCCTCCTTGGCTTTGCATGAAGCGAAAGTACATTATGATGCCATTATTGATCCAAGGGCCGAGCAACCGGCAATGATATCGATGTATACCTCAAACCATTGGTTGAAGAACTTCTAATATTGTGGACCGATGGTGTATGTGTATGGGATGAGTATAAAAGAAAACTTTATCCTACGGGCATTATTGTTTGTAACCATTAATGATCATCCTGCTCTTGGCAACTGTCGGGCGACGACAAAAGGCTTCAACGGATCGTCCGATGCTGGATGATCTGACTAGCCGGTGGTGAAGAACAATAGAAAAATGGCTTACATGCGGCATCGTAGGTTCCTCGCAAGGATCACCCATACTGCAATAATAAGAGAGCTTTTGACGGGACAAAGGAGACTGCCTTAGCTCCGAAGAATCACACTGGGAAATAGATATTTGCCGTTGTAAAGGATCTTACAATTATTCACGGAAAGGGAGCCGGCAGTACATCTATTCCGACTTCCCGGGATAAGGCTCCTTTGTGGAAAAAGAAATCAGTATTTTGGATCCTACCTTATTGGTAGCGCTGGAAGTTCGACCGCAATCGGCGTCATGCACATAGAGAAGAACGTGTGTGACGACTTGCTTGGTATCTTCTTGGACATACCGGCAAAACGAAAGATACACTTCAAGCAAGGATGGACCTCGAAGATATGGCGAGGAAGGAGCGCATCACGAAGAAATGGATCTGGGCAAAAAGTACCTTCCATGACTGCTACACTTTGAGCAAGAAAAGAAAATTAGCATTTGCGAATGCTTGCACGGAATCAAAGTTCCGTCGATTACTCTGCTAACATAAAGAGACTAGTCTCAATGAAAGACTTAAAGTTAATTGGTATGAAGTCTCACGATTGCCACGTGATGATGACACAGATGCTTTCAATTGCAATTAGTGGGGTTACGCGGAGAAAGTCCGAGACCCAATTATCAAGTTGTGTTCATTCTTCAACGCGATTTCACGAAGGCCATCGATCCATTAATACTAGATAAGCTGCGGAAGGCGTGGTCCACACTGCTGTGCGGAGCTTGAGATGTGTTTCCCTCCATCTTTTTTGATATTATGGTCCATCTCATTGTTCACATTGTGAAAGAGATCTGATTCTTGGCCCGTATTTCTACATCGGATGTACCCTTCGAGAGATTCATGGGGTTATAAAGAAATATGTTAAAATCGAAATCGTAGGAAGGCTGCATTGCCGATGGTCGGGGAACCGAGGAGGTCATTGAGTTCTGCGTCGATTATATGGATCTCAAACCGATTGGTGTGCTGTATCTCGGCATGAGGAAGGCTACAGGAGAAAGGGACACTAGGCGAGAAATCGATGCGTACTAGCAATCTAGCTTCATTTACACAAGCACATTTCACAGTTTTGGGACAATCAGTTGTGGTGGGCCCGTATGTCGACATGCATAAGAACGTGCTATCCAAAACAAACCCGTGGAGGTCGAGAGGTTGGCTCGCGAGAAACACAGAGATAATTTCGGCGATTGGTTGTGTAGACACATGATGCGTCTGGAGACAGATCGCACTCGGTTGAAATTGTTGGCTCGAGGACCGTCAACTACAATTCGGACATTCAAGGATCGACATAAATGGTTTTACATTTTATACAAGAGCGCAAGATAAAAGAGCACCAATCAAAATAGCGATATCCGTATAGATGCCTATGACAAGAATGAAAATAGGCAAACCTACTACTGATTCATAGAAGAGATTTGGGAGCTTGACTATGGACCTTTGAAGGTCCCTCTCTTCGGTGCCAATGGGTCGACTTCCGTGGCGTGAATATCGACAAATACGGCATCACTACCGTGGACCTCAAACTCGTCGGATCTGAGAGAAGAACCATTCGTACTTGCTAATTACATTACACAAATCTTCTTTATGGCGGCCGGCTAACAAGGAGCGCCACGTGGTTATTCAAGGAAAAAGAAGGATTGTCGGAGTTGAGAATGTTGTCGACGAGGAAGAGTACAACCAATTCGATGAGCTTCCCCCTTTTGGAGAGGACGTTGACCTAAGTACCATGGAAGACAGTGATGAAGCTACATACATACGCCGCGATCATAACGAAGGTCGAATCGTAGCTTAGTTGTAGTAATGAAATGTATGCTTTCTTTTGTATGAACGACATGTTTATTTTCTCATATGTAACAATTAATGTAATATATGCAATAATGGAAATTGAGGTTATGCTTTCTTTTGATCAAATTGAAAGTTTCACTTAATTGGTCGGAGATTAGCATATCACTGCATTTGGATTTTTGTGATTTTGACTGCACTTGAATTTGTTCGAATTTGTGGCATTTGTTGTTCAATTTGCAAGCATTATTTGTTTTTGAAATATTAAAACAATTAAAATAGTTAGCAATCTGATTTTTATAATTTTAGGACCTAATAAAATTTTGAGGAAATATTTAAATAAAATATTAGATGTCCTATAGTATGCCTCCAAAATTTTTTAAAGGATTTGGATCAAGTTTAATAGAATATGGGCAAAGAGCTTATCACTGCCGGTTGTATATTGGACCGACAGTAATATTCCACTATCACTGCCGGTTGTACAATGGACCGACAGTAATATTCCACTATCACTGCCGGTTGTACAATGGACCGGCAGTAATATTCCACTATCACTGCCGGTTGGACAATGGACCGGCAGTGATATACTATCACTGCCGGTTGGTGTGACCAACCGGCAGTGATATTCCACCCCTATAAAATTGAAACGCCGCGCCTTCCTCTCATTTACCTAACCCTAGCCGCGCCCTCCTCTCACTTTTACTGGCCTTGTTGCCTCTGAGCTCCCACGCCGCCGCGCTCGGACCACCGCCGTCGGCTCGCGTCGAGCTCCCGCCGCCGCCTCGACTGGTGCCGTCGCCTCGCTCACCTCGGACCGCCGCGTCACCTCAACTCAGGATGGCCCGCGTCGCCTCCCCACCGTCGCCTTCACCTCCATGCGGTCTCCCCGCCGTCACCTCGACCTCCCCACCGTCTCCCCGCCGTCATCTCGACCTCCCCACCGTCTCCCCGCCGTCGCCTTGGTACTGCTCTTGCGATGTGTGAATGTGCATGTGCAGATGTGAATGTGAATGTTTCAGATGTGCATGTGCAGATGTGAATGTGCAGATGCTAAGAGGCCAGTCAATTCATTTGGCTTGGGGACCTAGCATGTGGGTATAGTGTTCAGTGAGGATTTAGGACTGCAATAGACAATTTGTGACAACTAATCTGTGATGATTCTAGGGTTATCAACGAGATAGACATTTATTCTGTGATGATTCTAGATGTATATGTATCATGAGAACCCTTACCACCTTAAATTGATAGACTTATATCTTTGTAGAAGTCTTGATTTATTCATTGTCAATTTGTGGTTCTTGTATAGTTTGCATCCTGTGATTAGTATGTTTGCTTGCCAATGTTGTTAGCCATGTATGTTTGCTTGCCAATTTGCATGCTTGCTTGCCTCTGCATGGACCTCGCATGCTTGCCAATGTTGTTAGCCATGTATGTTTGCATGGATCTACCTTGATCTGTATGGCGATTAGAGGCAATATTTCTTGATCTGGAGGCGATTTTATTCTCTACTCTGCTTTCGATGATGATACAAATAAATGAGGCAATATTTATCGCTAGTTAGTGAATCATTCGTAATTCAACCTTTGTTAGATCATTGTATCAATACTTTAACTTGGTCTTTGTTCTTCTTTGTATATGTGATATGCTATCACGAGAATAGTTCCTTTCATAACTTTGATATCACGGTCTAAAATGGAACTCAATTCTCACTGGCTTGGCATCACTGTCGTAGGCAAAATTATTGCAATTCTGTTGTTCAGTAGTGTTTCATCTATAATTGAGTATTAGTGAGTCAATTTTTCTTAAACGGTGTTGAACTGAATAGAGTCACTAATTTCAAATTGATATACCCTGTGATATATTGCTGAAATTTGGTGTTGGAGGGCTTCTTTGAAGCAACTCATCAAATTATTAAATCTAAGAGCAATACTGGAAAAACCAAACATGATTAGTATACTGTTCTGGTTAATTCATTTATTATCCATGCTGAATGTCCTGTATATATGTGTTCATATCATGAATCTATGTGATTATAAGCTTATACCTGTTGAATTCATGATCATTTCATATGTTTTGGACATTGTGGATAAGTTGTGCTTAGTCATATCTGGGTTAAGTATATATCTCATTATGCTCATACTGCCCTTATTTCAACAATCCTGTATTGCATGACCAGGATTAGATGACAATCATGTATTGCATGTACGCTTCCACCAGATTGTTTTTTTTACTGCACGTTCCACCAGAATGTTTGTCCACCAGAATGTTTTTTTACTGCATTCTCTCTTGTATTCACATTCGGCATTCTCTCTTGTATCCACTTATTTATCTAATTAGTGTTCAATACCTGTTGTCACTTTACTTCTGTTAGTAGCACTTCTCTGTCTATATTTTGTTTAGTTCCTTAGTAGCACTTCTCTGTCTATATTTTGTTTAGTTCCTTAGTTCCTTAGTCTAATTAGTGTTCAATACCTGATGATGTTAGTAGCACTTCTATGTCTATACCTGTTATCTATATTTTGTTTGGTTCCTTAGTAGCACTTCTCTGTCTATATTTTGTTTAGTTCCTTAGTTCCTTAGTCTAATTAGTGTTCAATAACTGATGATGTTAGTAGCACTTCTATGTCTATACCTGTTGTCTATATTTTGTTTAGTTCCTTAGTCTATTAGTAGCACTTCTCTGTCACTTTACTTCTGTTGTCACTGAATATAATCTGTTAACAGCGAGCTTGATTATCAATTTTTTTAATGTGTATGTTAAGGTGGTAAGGGTTCGAAACTAAGGTAAGGTTGTCACAAATTAGTCTATTACTCGTCCCTTGTGGCGAGGAGGGCCTTTGGGCAACCCGACATCTGAGAACACTCAAAATAAACAACTTGAGCTTTATGCTTGTTGCCTTGTTCATTTTACGCCCTTGTCTTTGTTTTGATCATTTTGCTCTATGGTTATTTATATTGCAGCCAAAAGTAAACTTCAATTTGGTGCTTTGTATATGTTCTTGAAAGATGTATACATGTGTTGTAAATATTTGTTTTGTACTGAGATGTATACATGTGTTGTAAATATTTGTTTTGTGCCACTAATTGTAATAGTTGTAGTTCATTTAGTTAATACTCCGTGCACGGGACTTTTGGGTGAGTGAGCATACACTTAAGTGGAGTATGGGTGTCACCTCTAAGTCCAACGCACGTGTGAGGAATCGATTCATATTTCTGGGTGCTCACGAGAGGTTTTCCGGGTGACTTTCGGGTGACAGTGAGCATACACTTAAGTGGAGTATGGGTGTCACCTCTAAGTCTTCCAAATATTTGTGTGTGTTCTTTTAAATATTTGTATGTGTTCTTCAGTGGAGTATGGGTGACTTTCGGGTGACAGTGAGTATACACTTAAGTGGAGTATGGGTGTCACCTCTAAGTCTTCCAAATATTTGTATGTGTTCTTTTAAATATTTGTATGTGTTCTTTACATATTTGTGCACATAGATTGCCCTACCTATGTATGAAATTTCAGGATTCATTATATCTGAGAGTTACCAAAAAGAAAATTCGACAAGTTTAAGCTCTTTAAACTTGTGGAATTTTCTTTTTGTAACTCTCTGATATAATGAATTTGATCTAATTTCATGTGTATGTATATTTTGTTGACCAAAAATGTATGTGTTTTGAGATGTATATATGTGACCTTGAAAGATGTATGTGTATAAACATATATATATATATATATATATATATATATATATATATATTTGTGTGTATAAAGATGTATGTGTATAAAAAGTGACATATCACAATCTCGAAAACAATGTACAAAACAATAATGAATCATTTTATTCCACACTAAAATGATTTAAAAAAAAATAAACCCCTACAAGTTCAAGAAGCATGGGTGCCAGGAGAGCGTCCGGTACACCGCGAGGCGAAACCATGAGGAGGCATGCTCGCTTGACATGGAATGATTGCAATATCCATGCTTCTTGAACTTGCAGGGGCTTATTTTTTTTAAAATCATTTTAGTGTGGAATAAGAATGATTCCTTATTTTTTATTAAGCAAATATATTCTTAAGAATATATGAATTTTTCATATTATTTTTTCATTTCGAGGTCACAACATCACTTGATTTCCTCTCAACTCTAGCAAAATTACCATCGTTTGAATTCACAAGTTTGATGTCATGTAGCAACCATAAATGAATGCAATATAATTAACCCAATAACATTTCTGATTGCTAGGAATGGCCTCGAATCGAGGACAAGTGCGAGAGGAGTTCGACCCTCGAATATAGGCGAAGTAGGAATGGATAGCCCAAGGAATACACGAACCCAGAATATTGATATGGAGCAATCTGGCGCCTGACCACGGACCAAGTCGACGCCCTTGCCATGGACCAAGTCGACGCGACTAACATGGGCGAGGTAAAGTATTAGTACGTTGTGATTCCCAAAATATTGTAGGGTCATCGACTAATAATAAGATCAATTGTAGGCTCAAGCGTCTGGTGAACAAAGGCGGCGCGCAGTCGTGGCGAGCAAGATGCCTAAGGCGTTCACAACATAGTCCAGCTCTCGGAAGTCGGGAACTGCTATACCAGCGTCGGCGTTGGCGCCCGTCTGGAGACGACTGCGGAGTACTTGCTAGGGATAACGTGCCCATCGGCTATAGATCATGGACCGCCATGCGAAGGTGATCGATGGGTGGTTCCGATGACTGAAGGACTCGCTATGGGGCAAGCTAAAACAAGTATTCCATTTCCCCCAAGGGTCGAGTTGGTTGCAAAAGCGTGCACTAAGTATCATGTGCACATTTGGAAGAATTGGAAGACTCAATTGAATAAGAACTATGTGAAGAAGAATGTCACGCCAAATTTTAACATGTTTCCAAAGATAAGGGAATTTTGGAAGGACTTTGTGGAGTCTGAGAATTCAGAAGAAGCCAGATAAGTGAGTCGGAAGAACAAGGCTAATGCGGATAAGAATATGTACCCTCACACACTAGGCTTTGGTGGCTACGTGAAGAAAATACCTACATGGGATAGCGCGAACAAGAGCTAACCCTCAAGGCGTTACTCTGCGACGGCCGAGTTCATTTGCGATCAAAGCTTTGGTTGCTTGGGAGGAGGGCTTCGTCTTAGAAGATGGCGGCTTGAGCCGGGAGCGATAGAGCCCGGAGGTGTCGAGAAAATATCGGATGCTCACGTGGAGTCTTCCCATGGGCTTTTCAGCCACGAAGGAGAATGATGAGTATTTGTTGCCACTGGGTAACAGGGAGCATCTGGCGCACCCAGGAGTTGGTTTGGTGCCGTGGAAAGAAGGCTTCCCGGTGACGCATCGTTGTACAAGCGGCGAAAAGAATAAAGAAGATGAGCGCAAAGTCAAATACAAGATCTTTGTGGCAAGAGCGTTAGAGGAAAGAGAGCGGTGGATCAAGTTGTGGAGCAAGCGATCTGAAAGCTTTCACTCACGACCGCCACTCGATGCGACCCTCGGAACCTCGATCCACGGTGTTCTTAAGAGCATTGTGCGTTCTAGCGATTCCGGAGAGCATCGACTCCATTTTCGATGGATGACATCACAGAACCGACACCGTGCAAGCTGCATTTGTCGCACATGGCATTACCATCAAGGTGGTGATGGCGGGGCTTGGCCATGCGCCTCCTCGCAGTTACTCGTGACCGCCGCCAATACATTGGGATTCGCCAGGTCGAAGTAAACAGTGTAGTCCGACAATATCGCAAAATGGAGGTAGAGATTCCTGGCGAGGACGGAAAAAACAAACTTGGAGAAAGCGTGCATGGCTTCCTCGCGTGGCGCAAGAGCTTGATTATGTTATTTCGGACGATGAGGCCGACAACGGCAGCGATGATGATGAGCCGCACTCTCCACACGCAGACTGCCGCCACGAAAAGTGCAACTCCTCCGCGGCACCGGTTAGGACAAGTCCAACTCCTCCGTGGCACCATCGAAAAGGTCCAACTCCTCGCGGCACCGGCCGAGAAAAGTCCAACTCCTCCGCGGCACCATCCGAGAAAAAGTCCAACTCCTCCTCGGCACCGGCCAGAAAAGTCCAACTCCTCGGTAGGCACATAAGAAGAATCGAACATCGGCACCATCTCGAAGTCCGCATCGTCTTGTACCAAATCTCGGTCATCTGTGAAGGCGGACTGACCTCGAGAAGAAATTACAGCCGATATGGTGAAGAAGAACACAAAGAGCAAGCGAAGGCCGAGGTAACATCTCACTTCAAAAGGTGCCATCACCCGAGAAGACTAAAGTCGATGCTAATGCGCAGGAGTTTTTCTTGAGTATGGCAAAAGCCAAAGAGACAGGCGGGCTTCAGACCTTCGAAATGTCGGACTACGGCGCATCTCGTAAAGCAAAACTTGAAGATGGCTAGTCTTTGGCGTCGATGTCGCAAGCTCAAAAGATCTTCTTGAACAACGTCGTAATTACGAGCTAGGTATAACCTGGAAGTACTTTTTGGGGCAACCGCTGGCTCCCCCAGAAGATTTAGAGAACCTAACAACAAAATTGCGGCGCGTCCATCAGTATTACATGCAGCAGTGCCAAAAGGGTATGTGGGTGGTCCCAGTGAAATACAAAGATTCGGATTTTGACAATGGGGATGGCATGTTCTGGTTAGAGTTCTGCGAATTGTATATGTTGTACCAGCCAGATGCTCTGGACACGGCAATGGTCAGACTGTGGACTTTGTAAGTCTCTATTTATATTATTGTATATTCTTGTACCGTTCAACTGTATGTCTAACTTCTTTTTTATATATGTAGAATGGAGATACAGATATGTAGAAAAAATAAGGATGAAGATTTAGGATTTCTCGATCCGGGGCTTGTCAACGAGACACTCGTCCGTGATAACCTAAAGTTTGTTGAAGAATATTTATCTAAGACTTTCTTCAAGCTGAAAAACAAAACCTCCGTACTTTTATCCTATAACTTTCAGTACGTATTACCCTACTTCTAATATTGTTTTACTATTTTTGCGTGACACGGTGTGGGACTAATAGGCTATGTTAACATATATGTCTAGTTATCACTGGGTCCTCGTCATCGAGTTAGAAGCTAGCAGGGTTTTTGTCTTGGACTCGATGAGAAAAGAACTTCGTGAGTATGAACATAATTTTTGGAAGATGATGAACAGGTAAACTCGATCGTTGCGTTATTGCTCTAGTAATATTTTATTCTATTGTATTTAAGGTTAATTACTATTTAAAATCATTCACAGCGCATTCACACGGTATTGCAAGAAAGGTGGTCCGCATCTTCCCTACAGGAAAACTTTCAAAATAATAACAGACTTTCCATGCATGAGACAGGACTAGGGAAATAGTTTATGCGCATACTACGTATGTACAAATTTACATGCAATTATCACGAAGAGTGTCGGCTATAACGAAGCCATGGTATATAATTACACATTCATGCCTACTTTTCTTTCATTTAACATCTATCATCATTAATTAAATGTCTCTTTTCTTCAATAACAAAGCGCTCCAAGATGAGAACCAATCGATTCTTGCCAAAAGAAATTTTAGCAATTCAAGAGCATATCATTTGGATTCATTGTGAACAGTCATCGATCCAAAGGCGAGTTCCACGACGACGACCTCGATCCAAAGTGAATGAGATGTACTCACACTACATTTGTGAACAGACTATTGTAAAAACTAAATATTGTGACGCTTTAATATATTTTAATTATGATCTAACGACGCTTTATATACTATATATTTGAAGGTAACATATCATGTGCACACAGGCCTTCCGTGTACACATCGTGAACACCAACTAATAAAAGTCACGAAAACTACGAAAAAATTTGTAGATGTACTTCATAGATTACTCTACCTATGTATAAAATTGCAGGTTCAAATTCAATACATATGAGGACTTACAAAAAAGAGAATTTTTGTAAGTCCCGATATGTATTAATTTGAACTCGCAATTTTATACATAGGTAGAGTAATCTATGAAGTACATCTACAAATTTTTTCGTATTCGTTGTCTTGCCGGTTCGTCCAGAACCGCAGTGATATATCTGAATCACTTGTCGGTTCTTCGTATAAGCGGCAGAGATATACATATATCACTGCCGGATTCTAGGTTGAACCGGCAGAGATAGTCGAGTATCACTGCCGGATTCTAGTGTAAACCGGCAGAGATAGTCGAATATCACTGCCGGTTGTATAATGAACCGATAGTGATATCTATTATCACTGCCGGTTCCTGAGCCAGCAGTGATAACCTCGAGTACCACTGCCGACCAATCACTGCCGGCGCCTATAACCGGCAGTAATAGCGTAAACGAACCGGCAGTGATGACCTATTCTGTAGTAGTGCCTCGCCGGTCGGGAGGAACAGCTCGACCTCGGGGCCAACGTTGCACTCCGGCGGAGGCATGGGATACCGGAGACGGTCGTAGCAGTAACCGTAAGTCAAGCGCTTTGCCCTGAACCTCTCCATCGCCGACCGCTGCCTGCCGGACATCACCACGGCGTTGTGGATACGGGCGTTGTCGTCCGGTGCGCACGCCGGCTTACGGGTCAGGGTGTCGATTGCGCAGCCACGTAGCATGAGATCGGCAAACTCCGCGATGAAAGGGGAGTTCTTACTTGTAGTTCACCTTGTAGCGGCCGCCAGAGGTAGCCCGGCTGGAGCCATCCCAGATGGTGGTGTAGAGTGACATCGGCTTCGAGGGGAACTGAGCACCCATGGACTTGTCCTGACAACCTCCCTGATTGGAGATTCATCAATGCAGTCTCTGCAAACAGAGAAAGAGCATAAATCCAAGAGCTCTTTTACAGTGGATTAAAATCAATATAAGTCGTTCATTCCTTTGAATCTAATGATTGAAATCAATTTAGATCTAATTATACTACCGTCTATAGTATTAGTAGTAAAATTCAAATAGGGGTAAAAGGGTTAAAAATTCCATCATACTATTTGCCCTCTATGGTAAAACTCGTCCTGTGATCTTGATGAATAGCGGATAAATGGATAAGAAGTCTCTGAAGATCACTAGGTATTTAATGAATCCAAAACTGTGAATGAATTAGAAAAAGTTTAAAATACCCCCGATGAATTGATAGAAAAAGTCTAAAATACCCTTGAGAAATGGATGGTTAGATTTAATTTCTACTACCGTTACTTACTACCTATATTATCCATAGTAAAATTTCTGTAAATCTAAACAGAAGGAATTCAGAAACGAGAAAGAGAGAGAGACCACTGAAAATGGTTATTAGAGAGTCAAAACAGGAATACATTAGAATTGGCGTAATTTTCAGATGCTTTGAAAATTTGTGCTTTATACACAGCAGAATATAATCACATATATTTCTCATGTTATAAGTTTGAAGTATGTAACATTATGTCTAGTATTATCGTCGGTCAAATGCAAGTTTTTTTTTTGGCACTAAACAGTTTGTTAGTCAAATCCAAAGTTACCTACTTTGGCAACTTACATATGGTTATGCTATGCATTCCCTCTCAATACAAGTTGTATAAATCTTGAAGCAAGCGAAGGAGTAAGTAATAAGCATCCATCCTTCATTCACACTTTAATATTTATGCAACTTTAAAATAGTGATGCATAGAAGCACCTCTCAAATTTCGAACATGACTGTTATATCATAAGTACTAACAAACAATGTCCTGAAGTTAGGTGCTGATCTGTACATAGTTCACCAGCATAACCAGAAGCAAACGTGCAAATGAAAGCAGGTCTCATCACAAATTTCAGCAAAAACGGCTTTTGAACTTGTAGTCTGTCTGTGTACTTTTCTTACCCCTATGAGTTTAGGAAAGGAAAAAAGAAGATGTCATTTTAGATGCATGGACCTGAAGATGGAAAGCACATGATGGAAGTGGTGGTGCAGTGGTAGTGGTGACAAATTTTCAGTTTCTCTTCAAGGTACATGACACCAAAGGATTTGCTTGTGACTGATCTTAATAGCTTTCTATCATTGTGGAGAAAGCATGTATACAACGAAAGGCAGACAAAGAATATTGGTGGAAGGATCAGGTGGAGGTGATCATGCAAAAAAGACATAAAGAGGAATGCTAAGCTAAGTGTGGATCCTGGGAACTAATTAAGTTTTATGTAAAAGGGAACGCGGTGAGGAAAGAAAGTAAGTCAGGTGAAGAAACAAAAACCAAACTTTTGAGTTTAGTCACATGAATGATCCACATTAGTTTGATGGCCTGAACAATTGCTTTGATACTAATATATTAAAGTGGCAGTGACCCAGGGGAATGCATAAGCTGTGTAAAGAATGAAAAAAATTACTCCCACTCAATCATGAAGGGGATATAAAGGAGAGGGGGGCAAAGAAAAAGGTACTTGAAGCTAATAATGGTAATTATTGATTGTTTCTGTACATTACATGAGTAAAAGGACAGCCAGTTCAAACATAGCAGATATAATAATGCTATCGTGATGAGTACATATGGCATCTAAGCAATGCACATCGGCACAAACTTTATCTTCTTGCATCTTGGTAGGACATAATGCAACCAAAAAGAGGGTAAAGCATATATATGAAGTACGAACCATGTGGAATTCTAGTACTGCTTTGCTCCAAGTAATTGGAGTATAATCAAAGGACAGTAACTTTGTCTTGTGAATTTTTAGCACAACTCACAAGCACATACTATCTTTTTGAGCCCTAAAGTTTCCAACCAACACCTTTCTTGAGATGTGATTAGATGAACAAAGAAGTGCCATTTAAGCGCCTCTCTTAATCAAAACATATGGCATACATATCAGTAACTTAGTCCATATCTAGCACTTATTTTTCTGTTTCTTCCCATTATTCAGATGCTTTCAGGCTTTTCTTCAGCACATTAGATAGTCACAAACTATAAGCTGTTAGTGTGCTGTCCTGCAAGCAACTAGTTAGTTGGATAGATGATTAAAGAATGACAATAACTTTATCAAGGCATGTCACGAAAGATGTAAGCGGAGAGGCTCTTTTACTACTTTGTCATATAAATAAACCAATAATTTATGCGAGTGATTAAAGAGGATGGAAGGGGGGTTTCTTACACGATCCTGTCGTGGCTCCAGAGGATGGCATAACGATGGAAATCCTCCGTGGGATCAAACCACAGGCTCAGGCCATACCTCTCCTCCCTGCCGACCGACGTGCTGCCATTGCCATACACGTTGGTCTGCACCCTCCAGTCCCTACCCTTGATGCTCCCCAGGAACTCAAAGTCCAGCTCGTCGTGCGTCTTCTCGTACACATCGCCATTCGACATCTAATATCCAGCAAAATTAACAATATGATGGAACTTTCAGAGACAAAGCTCAGAAATATAGAATGTCTTGTTAGTTACGGAAAAAATGCACATATTAGGGCATGTAAAATAAGATTATCTTAGCTTACTATTAGTATGTATACATTAGTAATTTTGTTCTATACGGAAGAGAGAGAAAAGAGAAGAGAACTGATTTTTATTTAGTAGCCAGCATTGCATGGGAAAATAGGTGCTATCGTCAGCTAAAGACTGGTGTGGAGCCGGCTTAAGCGATTGTTAGTGTTGAAGTTAATGTTTTAACAATAGTCATAAAGATGAAGTTAGTATTGAATGCCTAAATTAAATACTTTAGTATTTCTCTAGAGACTTTTTAGAGATAGTTATTATGTAAGCTAGTTTTATTGCTTATTCTAGATGACATAGACGAGAGATGGAATAAGTAGTAGGCTTTGTTATTATTATAATCGGTCTTAACTGCATACAGTATGCATTATTTCATAGGAGCCGCTTCGCGTGAGACACTATGATGCAAGAAGCATACAACGGATAATGGAAAAAATGCAGATTTTGATCAAATAAGTCTATAAATTCTCTTTTTTTCTTCTCCTGCAATCATTTTGTCAAACAACTAATCCAAAAATATACTGTGTCAAAGAAATATTCAGAAAGGTACATTTCGGCCAAATAGACTACAGATTTCTTTCTTGCTTACTCTTTTTTCATGGTAGTATAACAAATCACAATGGAATGGGCTCTCTGCTTGACACTAGAACATGGCAGAGGTGAAGAATCGGGGAAGAAAGAGAACGTCTTACATAGAAGGCGACGACGACGCCGGCGGCGTAATCGGCCGGCAGTTTGATGCTCGCGCTGAAGAATCCATGGAGATACGCGTCTTGCGACGCGAATCCAGCACCTGAAGAACCAGACAAGACCAAGCCAAGAACTCAATCCGGAGCGCGGAAAGATCAAAACACAACAGTAGATTGATAGAAAGCACATGAAGCACCTGTCCTCTCGTCGAGGGAGATGCGGACTCTCTTGCCGTCCCCATGGAGCACGAGATTGGAGTCGCCAAACAGCTGCGTGTAACCCTCCCCGAAGGAGACGGCGGGCGGCCTGGGGAGCCGGGCCACCATGGCGAGCACGGCCTCCGCCTCCAGCTCCTCCTCCACTCCGTTGACGATGCCGGAGGACGCCAGGAGGAAGGAGAACAATGGAGACACTACGAGGCAAGGAGGGGTCATGGCACTGTGCTTCTTCGGGTTTTAATATGGGTTGGAAAGGTGGTTATGTTTTCTGCATTTGGGGTGTGGATGCAGGAGGAAGAAGGCCATTGGTGAGCTCTTTTGTTGGGAGTTGCAGCGTTGGAATTGCACTGTTCAGGATGCATGACAGAGAGAGAATTTTACTGTAGGTAGTGTGCAGTGGTGCCAGGGTATGCCCACTAAAGAAATGAAATACTTCTTCGTCAGCTGGCTACAATGTCCTTAGTCGCTTTCAAATTTTATTTCTAAATATATCATTCTATAATTTTAATAGAATTTTTATATTTTTATTCTTTTATACCATTTCTTTTAACTATTTTCAATATCATTTACTACTATAAACTAGAGTAAGACATACCATTTTAAGATATAATAAAGAAAGATAATACAACCTTTTATAGATGTGTCTTGGTAAAAAAAAAACATAAAATGACATGGAACGAAGGGAGCACAATTACACCTTGAGATCTTTTGTTTTGCTAATGCATTATTATACATCTATGCACCATATCTCGCAGGCTCACACAGTACTTGTCTTTTGGAGTGTTAAAGATAGGAAGTTTGTTTCGCTTGTGAACGGCTTTCCTTGTATCTAGCCCTACTAGTTGTAACAACCTGTACTTATCTGATATACTTGATGCGAGTATATATATCAACCTCAGCCGCCCCAGTTGGGTGTGGCACAATCACTCTTCATAGTATATTTTTCATGGTATCAGAGCCAAGTTTTGCAATCTAGCCAAACCCTTCATCCCCTTGAGAGATCGTTGAGCAAATGGCTGGAACTTCCGCCACAGCCGCTGCCAGTGACGGCATAGCGACTCCTGAGTTCAATCATTTGGTGAACATTAAGTTGAACCAGGGTAACTATCTGTTGTGGAAGGCCCAGCTTTTGCCTTACCTTCGAGGACGACAGCTCTTGGGTTACGTCGATGGCACGATGAAGGCGTTGGCATCGACGGTGAAGCAGCCCAACGCCAAGGGAGAAGAAGAAGATGTTCCAAACTCGAAGCACCGCCAATGGGTCCAACAGGACCAGATGGTGCTTGGCACCATCCTCTCTACGCTGGAGCCAGACGTGCTAGGTCGAGTACTGTTCCTGGCAACGGCGGCTGAGGTGTGGGATGCGCTTGAGCGCATGTACTCCTCCCACTCCCGTGCACGGTTGATCCAAGTTCGGCGTCAGCTCGCTACTGCTCGGAAAGGATCTCAGTCCATGGCTGAGTATTTCAATCAGGTGAAAAGCTACGCTGACTTCCTAGCGGCGGTTGGACACCCACTAGACGAAGAGGAGGTCAGCATTTACATGTTGTCCGGCCTAGATTCTGAGCACGATCCTATGGTGACATCTGTTGCCACCAGTCCTACTTGGATCACGCTCAGTGATCTCTATGCTCATATGATGAGTTTTAAGATTTGTCAACAACAGAATCAAATCGTCATCGACAACCAGATCGCGTCGGCAAATGACATCTCTCGTGGACGTGGCTGGCGTGGTGGAAATGGCGGTTGGTGCGGTGGTGACGGCCGTGGTCGCAGCCGTGGTCGCGGCGGCAGCTCACATAGAGGATCACATGATGATGGCCTACGGCCCACTTGCCAAGTGTGCAACAAAATAGGGCATACTGCTCTACGCTGTCACAATTGTTTTAACCATGCATTTCAGGAAGAGGATCCCAGGGTGGCCGCCACGGCAAGTGCAAGCTATACTGCCGATCCCACATGGTATACGGATTCAGGGGTCACCGATCACATCACCGGTGACCTAGAGAAACTAATGGTCCGAGAGAAGTACAATGGCAAAGATTAGGTGCATGCAGCAAATGGATCGGGTATGCCAATTATGCATATTGGATACTCTCAGATTCGGACCCTCTCTAAACCTCTGCTATTGAACAATGTCTTACATGTTCCAAATACTCAACGCAATCTCCTTACAGTCCACAAACTCTCCACTGATAATAATATCTTCTTTGAATTTCATCCTAATTATTTCTTGATTAAGGATCAAATCTCGAAGAAAACCCTACTTCGTGGTACCAGTAAGGGTGGGCTATATCCATTAGGCTCAATCGACTCCATTCAGCGCAAGGAAGTGAACTCCGTAAGCACACTGCCGGATGCAGCGCTATGGCATGCTTGGTTGGGCCATCCGTCATCCAAAATAGTTCAGCAAGTTATCTCCAAGAATAATCTTCCATGTCGTAGTAGCAATAAAAACATTATTGATGTGTGTGATCCTTGTCAACTTAGGAAGAGTCATCAATTACCTTTTCCTTGTTCAAATAATGTGTCTGTTCGTCCTTTAGAACTTATTTTTTCCAATATATGGGGCCCGGCTGTCACCTCTTTTGGTGGGTTTAAATATTATGTTAGCTTTCTTGATCACTATAGCATATTTACATGGCTTTACCCTATTAAATCTAAAGCTGATGCATACAAGATTTTTCCCCTGTTCAAAAATCATGTAGAGCGTTTGTTCAACACAAAGCTCACCCATCTTCAGTCTGATTGGGGCGGGGAATATCAAAAACTCAACTCACTCCTGCAATCTCTAGGCATTTCTCATCGAGTCTCATGTCCACATACACATCAGCAGAATGGGTCTGCCGAACGGAAACATCGACACATTGTCGAAGTAGGTCTCACACTCTTAGCACAATCTGGACTACCCTTATCTTTCTGGGATGCAGCGTTCACCACAGCGTGCTTCCTTATCAACCGAATGCCTACACCAACCATTGGCTCAATTAGTCCTCTTGAGAAATTGTTTGGTAAGGTTCCAGATTATTCCTTTCTCAAAGCTTTCTCACAGGAATTTGTTGAGGCAACAGGGGGCACTCCTGCTGAAACTGTAGATTTGGCCGACAGTTCAGATACTGTTCACCATCACCATCACGCTGTTGTCAGCAGCAGCGGCGACAACGCAGGGATCTCATCAGTGAATACTGGCTCAGGCTCAGCTGAATCCTTGGAGGTTCCATATGTGCCTGCTACTGCCACAAGTCAAGAACGAGCTCATGGAATGCGCACGCGCTTACAGGATAACATTCGCAAGCCAAAATTGCACACTGATGGCACGGTTCCATTTGGACGCAGTTCAAACTTACTAACCAGAGACCAGTTACATATACAGAAGCATCGCAGCATAAAGAGTGGCGAACGGCTATGGATCAAGAGTTCATGGCACTGATAAAAAAATAAAACATGGCACCTGGTGCCATATAGATCAGGTATGAACTTGATCGATTCAAAGTGGGTTTTTAAATTGAAGAGGAATGCGGATGGATCTGTTGATAGATGCAAGGTGCATCTGGTAGCTAAGGGATACAAACAATGGTATGGAATAGACTATGGGGACACTTTCAGTCCAGTAGTGAAGCCAGCAACCATACGTCTAATTCTCTCACTTGCAATATCAAAGAATTGGAACCTGAAACAGTTGGATGTCCAAAATGCATTCTTGCATGGAATTCTTGAGGAGGATGTGTTCATGAAGCAGCCAGAGGGTTATGAGGATGTGAGCAATCCCAAAGCAGTATGTAAACTTGATAAGTCCTTATATGGCCTCAAGCAGTCACAAGGGCTTGGTACTCGAGACTTAGCCAGAAACTTAAAGAGTTCGGTTTTGTACTACCCAAGGTAGACACGTCGCTCTTTGTATACAATTAGAAGGGCCTAACAATCTACATCCTAGTATATGTAGATGACCTTATAATCACTGGTTCTTCGCCAAGTGCAGTGGAACAGTTGGTCCAGAAACTGAAGGGCGAATTTGCAATCAAGGATCTTGGTGACTTGCACTACTTCCTGGGTATACAAGTGCAGAAATGTGATGCTGGTTTGGTCTTATTTTAGAGTCGGTACATAGATGATATCCTGGACCGGACAGGGATGCAAAAGTGTAAACCAGTAACTACACCGTTGTCAGTTTTAGAAAAGTTATCAAGAAAAGAAGGGAAGCCCTTATCAGCAGAAGATGCTACCAAGTATTGTAGCACAGTGGGAGCACTCCAGTATGCAACTCTCACAAGGCTAGATATTGCTTTTGCAGTGAATAAAGTCTGCCAATTTCTGCATTCACCAACTGATGTGCACTGGTCGGCTGCTAAGCGAATACTTTGATATTTGAAGTACACAAGAACAATGGGGCTGCACATTGGTAAATCTAGATCAAAACTCTTGAGTGCCTTTTCAGACGCGGATTGGGCCAGCTGCCCTAATGATCGAAGGTCGACTAGAGATTTTGCAATGTACTTCAGAAGCAATTTGATATCATGGAGCTCAAGAAAGAAGGCTACTGTTTCAAGATCAAGTACTAAAGCTGAGTACAAGTCTTTGGCTAACACGACAGCAGAACTGTTATGGGTGCAGTCACTTCTTGGAGAACTCGGAGTCTATCAAAATCAAGCGCCAATTCTATGGTATGATAGTCTCGGTGCAAAGTTTTTGTCAGCAAATCCAGTATTTCATGCCAGAACAAAACACGTAGAAGTTGACTTCCACTTTGTACGAGAAAGGGTAGCCAATCGAGCACTAGATGTTTGATTCATTCCATCAAAAGACCAAGTGGCAGATGGCTTAACCAAGGCTGTGTCAGCGTCAGATCTCTCAAAGTTGCGCTCCAATCTCAACCTCACCGATGTTGTGATTAACGGGAGGTGTTAAAGATAGGAAGTTTGTTTCGCTTGTGATCGGCTCTCCTTGTATCTAGCCCTGCTAGTTGTAACAACCTGTACTTATCCGATGTACTTGATGCGAGTATATATTATATAGCAACCTCAGCTGCCCCAGTTGGCCGTGGCACAATCACTCTTCATAGTATCTTTTTCATGGAGAAGTTACTGTACCTGGTTGGTCATAATCTTTAGGGAGGTTTATCTTGCATAGGATTGAATGGGCAATGAACATGCACCTATCCTATGTTAGTTATTCCAATCACAGACAGTGTAATATTTTGTGGTATGGTTTAATTTCTTTCTGATGTGGTTTAATCTTTTGTGAGGAAGCATTTGTTAGGCAATTGATTTAGGGGTTTTATTATAAATAAAAATCGACCAACTTTGTCCACGAGGCCCCTTTTCAACAGGATACAATGGAATATCTCAATAAATAAACATAAAAAATGCATAGGTTGGACCAGTTTACTCATATGAACTCATGGTGTTTGGAACAAAGGAATTCTGAATATATGATCTAAAGAGAGAAAAATTCGTCAGAATGGCATTTGGATGCTAGGATTGCTTCAAAATAGATTTATAGGATAAGTATTTCCTATAACATGGGAAGAATTCTAACATGAGGTCTTGTATCACATTAGAATTCCAGCTTTATGTTCATATTTTCGATTTCTATGCAATTCTATCATGTTAGAATTCCAGCTTTATGTTCATATTTTTGATTTCTATGCAATTCTACCATATATGACATCAAATTCCTGTGCCTTTTAGGAAGGTACTTCTATATATCACTTTTTAAAAGTTGTATAACTATTAAAGTGTAAATAAATAGTAGATGATGATTAGTTACCATTAGCTTGTTTTATGATTTATACAAGTTATATTAAGAGATGATGAATAGAAGCACTGCTCAGTCTTTTAATGGACTCAACGTTACAAACGTCCGTACAATTTTTAAGAGCAAATTTACCTCAAAGTTATTTTTAAGAGCAAATTTACCTACGTGTAGCATTAAATGTGGCTATTTATTGCCAAGGCCCTATTTGTAACATCCCATAACTTTTCATAATGGAAAAAAATAAGAATTAAAATTTGAAAATAGAATCAATTAAAAATTTTAATTGGAATCAAGATTTTAAATTAAATGTCATCCTTTTTCCTCTTTATCTTGAATTCTAGTCCCAAGAAAAGAACAAGTTGCTATAATAAAACTTTTTCTTCTAAAATGAACACGCTATGAAAAAAATGAGTTTGAAATATAATATTATTTTGAAATCCCATATTTTTTGAATTTTTCTAATTTATTGACTTTCTTGGATTTTTGGCTTTAAATAAAAACCACTTAATAAAATTAGTGAAAGAGTAAAAGTAAAAAGATGAAAAGATAAAAGTAAATACTAGTAAAAATCTATGAAAATAATATTAAATTTATTTTGAAGTCTCCATAAAGCTTTTCCAGTTGTCAAAAGGTTTTTAATGTGTTAGGTAATGAAGTGACTTGTGAAATGACTCAATTTGACTGCACAACAATGGAGTATCAGAATTTTATAAACATATTCAAAACTGATATTAGACTTAAAATTTTACTATATCTTCATAACATTATTAACCTCTGGTAAAAATATTAAAAATTAATAATTAAATTTAATGCCTTTTATAATTTAAAAACAGAAATAGGGAAATATGAAATCTACAATGTCAAAATTAATAGAAAATAAACATAAACAATATTAATCTAAAATTTTTATAAAAAATTATTAGCCCATAAAAACTCTCTCAAAAAGCATAAAAAAAATTTTATCCTCAAATAAAATAAAGACTAAAAGATGGAAATTGGACGGTCAGTATTGTCAGAATTACTGAAAGACTATGTGGAGGTCTATACATTTGTTTGATGAGTATTTGACTAAAATTTGAGCTTGGTTTGTTTTGGAATTGAGTTTGATTTGAATTGGATTTTCAATTTGAAGCAATATGAGGTTTGTTTGTCTTTTCCAGTACTACCAGCCTAGGGGCGGTAGCACTGGACCTTCTGAGTCTGATTCATTTGATTAATGATTTCGTGATTATTATTGCATATCCTTTTGGACATTTCTATGTGATGGGTTTTCCTTGTCTTTAATAGTTGCAGGACGACGGTACTCGATCATGGTGAGGCGGAAGATGATCGGGACTAGGCGAGGTGCGTCGAAGGTCCAGATGATCGGGGATCGCCGGAAGATGATCGGAGATGGAGTTTGTGCAAGCCAAGAAGACAACAAAAGGAGATGATGCTAGCTAGATGCCACATAGATCGACGAGAGCTGTTGGATTGCAGTCTAATTTATAGGTTAGTGGGTCTAGATAGTATGCTTTGAAAACTATGCAAGAAAATCCATTATGTATGTGGGTTTTGGGTTAGCCTTTGCATGGCTGTGTGAGTGGGTTACTCCTAGCTCTTGGATGAGTGCTCTAGGGTTGAGAGACTCATCCAAGGTGGTAGGTGGCCCAAGAGTAGTATAAATAGAGGGGGGGTAGCCTGCTGCTCTTGAAGGCTGTAGAGGTTTTTGTGCTCCTTTGAGCTTTGCCCACCTTGTTGTGAGGCTTTGTAAACCTCCCCTTCTAGAAATGCAAATTTTTTTATTCATACTTGAATTTACATTAAGCATTTATTTTATGTCTTAAATTCAGCATTTAAATTCCTACAATTTACTTTCTCGCAATTTGCTTTCTTGCAATTTGGATTTGCCTGCCCTCCGTCTAAATGCTGCTGATCTAGGATGTCTTGAGTGTGCTCATATGGTTTTTCATCTCTCTTGCACCCTAGAATAGACTATAAATCAGCTTTTCTATCAAGTTGTAACTCTGTCCAGAACTTATTCTTTGCGCAGCAGTCAATCTTTGATTTTTAGAAAAATCTAGAAAAAATCTAGAAAAATCATTTTTGAGTGATTCTTATTGGAGATAGTGTGTAACTCCCATATCCATTTGTGAAAAAAATTTGAGAGTCCACTGGATTCACCGTTTGGGTGCCATATGGTGAAAATCGAGCCCTAAACATTCTGTTTGAAGTTTCTAACAATCTATGGTATTTGATTTTTCTACAAGGGTTTCTAAGGTGATTTTTGGTGGAGTTCTTATTGACTCATTTTCTCATAGGGAAAAAATTTCCAAAATTTCTAAAGTACCAGAAGTCCACCAACCACTTGCTTTGATTGAGGACAATTTCTGAAAATTCTGCTTTTGCTTTTCTAAATATGACTTTTGTGATTTGGCTTAATCTCCTTTCTAAAAGTAAGAGTTGAATTGATTTCTTTTCATTTTAGACACTTGACAACCAGGATTGTGACAAAAAAATCCTCACATATTCTATGGTTCTCATCCATGCAAGCTAGGGATAGACATAGTTGTCTAGTTGTTCGGGTCTTTCACGATTTTTGTGTGTGATCTTTTCGAGGTCTTAGTTGGAGTATTTTGTGGGAAAATTTTATTTGCGACCATTCACCCCCCTTTGTTCGTCATCTTGATCCTTCAATTGGTATCAGAGCCGGTTTTGCTCTTCCATAGATCTTGACCAGTCTCAAGGGCCATAGCGACAGACAAATATTCCACTAAGCCTTCAGTCATTTGTGGTGTTGATTTTCCTTTCTGGAAGTCTCGAATGGAGTCATACATCACTGCCCAGAGTTTTCTGATCTGACAGAAGGTGAAGCTCTCGTATGATGTTCCTGCCGATGAAAACGTCACGGCCGGCAATATGGCTGACGTTGAGGCGAATGCTAAGGCAAGGAATATTCTCATACAGGGCCTTAGCCGCAGTGAGTATGACAGGATTTCTCACCTGTGTTCCACTCACAAGATTTGGGTGACTCTCGATGCTTACCATAAGGGCACTACTCAAATCAAGACCGTGAGGCAGAATCAGCACAAGCGTGAATACAACAAATTTGAACAACACGCTGGTGAGAGTCTTGACGAGTGCTTTGATCGTTTTACAAAGATTTTGAGCGACTTCCGAGCAATCGGTTGCACATACCCTAACTCGAATAATGCTCAACATTTTTTACCACACTTGATCTTTGAATTTGGGAAATGAAAGTGACCACCATCAAAAACACTACCAAATTGTCGACCTTGACTCTTGACGGGCTCTATTCCTGACTCAAGACTCATGAGATCGATGCCATCTCTCACAAGACGAAATCTCAGTCGATGGCCTTGGTCAGTGATTCCACTGGATCTTCTCTTAATTCTTCTGCTGAATTCTCTCTCTTCGCCCTTTGCGAGCTAAGCGATGACCAACTGGAAAAATTTCTAGAAAATGAATTTACTCTTTTAGCTTGCAAATTCTCTCATACATACAATAGGGTGAAAGAGTAAGAGAGGTAGCATGATCACCTATTTCGAATGTGGTGGCCCCAATATATCACATTCGAGCGAACTGTCCCAAGCTGGAGAAGGGTAAGAATGACTCCGGCGGTTCGAGCAAGATCGACTACACCGACAAGAACCGCAACAAGAAGCCTCCAACTTGCGAGCCGGCGTGTGAGAAGAAGTATCACAACTTCTCAAAGAACAAGAAGCTCTTCCACCGTGTTCTCGCCGCCCTCAATGACATCAGCCTCTCCGACACGGAGATGTGGAGCGACGAAGGTGAGGATGATCCGCAAGAGAAGAAAAGCGGCGATGAGTTATCTGGCATGTGCTTCATGGTGGATGCCAAAGGCATCAGTGACTCCGAGCTCTACAGCGACTTGGACGAGGTTCGTCAGATGGGGAAGGGAGATATTTGGATTATTGACTCCAGTTGTTCTTGCCATAGGACCGGAGACTCCCGTTGGTTCTCTTCCCTAGTCCGAGCCCCCAGTGATGAGTTAATCACTTTTAGGGATGCTTCTTCAAGTAGAGTAATTGCCAAAGGTACTGTTTACATTAATAAAAATTTTATTCTTAAGGATGTTGCCTTGGTAAGTAAGCTGCATTATAATTTGCTTTCTGTTTCTCAGCTTATCGATGACTCTTTCGAGGTAAGCTTTAAGAGTAGTGCTTGTAAAATTCTTGATTCATCAGGGGAGTTAGTTTGTGGGATTTCTAGATTTGGGAGAGTCTTTCGTGCTGATTTTTCTGCTTCTTCTGGAGACTGTCTTCGTTGTTTGATTCTTCTGAGTCCCATGATCTCTCCTTCTGCCATAGAAGACTTGGTCACATCGGCTTTGATTATTTGACCAGAGTTAGCAGCCACGACCTCATTCGTGGTCTACCCAAACTCAAAATGGTCAAAGACTTAGTTTGCTCTCCCTACAGACATAGCAAGATGGTTACTGCTTCTTATCCCCCAGTCACCATAGTGATGACTGATGCACCAGGACAGCTTTTACGCATGGACACTATTGGTCCAGCTAGAGTGCAGTCAGCGGGAGGGAAGTTGTATGTTCTTGTCATTGTTGATGACTTTTCAAGGTATTCTTGGGTATTTTTCATGGCCTCGAAGGATGATACCTTTTCTCACTTCAGGAGTTTTGTCAATAGGTTGTCTATTGAGCTCCCCGGTGCCTTACGAGCTATACACAGTGATAATGGTATGAAGTTCAAGAACTCCTACTTTGAGAGTTTCTGTGTGGAGTTTGGGTTAGAGCATCAGTTTTCCTCTCCATACGCCCCTCAGCAAAATGGCGTAGTGGAAAGTAAGAACAGGACCCTAGTTGAGAAGGCCAAGATGATGCTAGATGAGTACAATACTCCTAGGAAGTTTTGAGCTGAGGCTATAGCTACTGCTTGCTATGTTTCAAATCACATTTTCTTAAGAGCACATTTGCATCGCACTTCTTATGAGTTGAGGTATGGACGAAAGCTCAGTGTATCTTATTTTCGCATATTTGGTTGCAAGTGTTTAATTTTGAAGTTTGATAACCTAGATAAGTTTGAGTCTCGTTCTTCTGATGGTATTTTTCTGGGTTACTCGACTTCTTCTCGTAGCTATAGGGTCTGGAGTTATGATGTGAATAGGATCATAGAGACCTGTAACATGACCTTTGATGAGGCTAGCCCAGGAGCTAGACCTGATATTTCAGGCTCTTCTTATCCCTCTGAGACTATCTTCGTTGAGGATGAGGATAATGGTGTTGCACCTGATCCAGTCCCCTCTACACCTGAGATGCCTCCTGTTTCCATTTCTACACCTCAGGGAGATCATCCCTTATCTTTCGACTCTCCTTCAGTGGGTGGCTCTATTCCTGCCTCTTCTGTTCAAGAGGTAGAGGCTACTTCTGCTTTTGGTCCTCCTTGTTATATCTAGAGATCTCATCTACCTGATAAGATCATTGGTGATCTATTTGAGCATGTGACGCGCTCAAAATCAGGTTTATCTTCCTTCCGCCTTCACTCAGTCTTTGTTGCCTCGTTTGAACCAAAGGATGTTACTCATGCATTGTTCGATGAATCATGGATTAATACTATGTATGAGGAACTAGAAAACTTTGAGAGGAACAAAGTTTGACAGCTTGTAGAGCCCCTATCTGCTCATAATGTCATTAGGACCAAGTGGGTGTTCAAAAACAAGTGAGGATGGGGTTGTCATTTGTAACAAGGCTAGTCTAGTTGCACAGGGCTTCACTTACGTTGTGGTCTTGACTTTGAAGAGATCTTTACCCCTGTAGCTAGACTAGAGGCGATTAGAATCCTGCTTGCATTCTCTGCATCCCAGGGCTTCAAACTCTATTAAATGGATATCAAGAATGCATTCCTCAATGGCTTTATTGAGGAAGAGGTTTATGTCAAGCAACCTCTAGGATTTGAGAACCCCAAGTACCCAAACCATGTCTACAAGCTTTTCAAAGCCTTGTATGGACATAAACAGGCCCCTAGAGCTTAGTATGAGAGACTTAAGTTCTATCTTCTCATTCATGATTTCAAAATATGTATAGTAGACAAAACTCTATTAATCAGACACCATAATTCTCATTTTCTTCTCATCCAAATTTATGTGGACGATATTATCTTTGGTGGGTCGTCTCAGTCTCTTGTGTCTCATTTTTCTGAGGTGATGAGCACATAATTTGAGATGAGTATGATGGGTGAGTTGAGCTACTTTCTCGACTTTCAAATCAAGCAGACTCGGGAGGGTACTTTCCTGCACCAAGGTAAGTACACTCGGGACCTC
This sequence comes from Guadua angustifolia, assembly GCA_036346375.1. Lineage (NCBI taxonomy): Eukaryota > Viridiplantae > Streptophyta > Magnoliopsida > Poales > Poaceae > Guadua > Guadua angustifolia. Next base: position 61,451,151 of record CM070503.1, on the reverse strand, counting down.
CTGAGGCAGTTTGATATGTCTGATAGAAAACTTGTGATGACTCCTATGGCCACCACTGCTGTCCTCGAGCCCGATGAGGATAGTGAGCTTGTTGATTAGAAGAAGTTTCGGAGCATGATTGGCTCCCTTTTGTACCTCACTGCCTCGCGGCCGAACATACACTTTGCCGTGTGTATGTGTGCTCACTTTCAGGCTTCTCCTCGTGTCTCTCATCGCTAGGCGGTGAAGCGTATCTTCCGGTACCTTTGAGCCATCATTGATTATGGTATCTGGTACTCTTCCTCCTCTTGTTTATCCTTTAGAGTCTTTTTCGATGCTGACTTTGCTGGCTGTAGGATAGATAGGAAGAGCACTTCTAGTTCTTGTCAATTCATTGGCACTTCTCTTGTTTCTTGGTCATTTAGGAAGTAGTCTAGAGTTGCACAGTCCACCGCTGAGGCCGAGTATGTTGCTGCAGCCAAGTTCTCTGGATGAGATCGACCTTGCGGGACTTTGGGTTAGAGATAGAGAGTGTTTCACTTTTCTGTGATAACACTTCTGCTATCTGCATTGCTAAGAACCCAGTGCAGCACTCCAAGACTAAGCATATTGATGTTAGATATCACTTTCTTAGAGACTAAGTGGAGAAAGGAGACATAGTGCTTTAGATTGTAGAGAGTGACCACCAGTTGGCTGATATCTTTACCAAGCCTTTGGATAGCTCTAGGTTTGTTGCCTTGAGAAGTGAGCTTGGAGTTGTGTGCCCTTACGACCTATTGTGAGAGGAAGCTGGTTTATATAGTACATGTTATATATATCTTCTTCTAGTTTTTCCTTTCTCTTGTTTTGTTCTGGATATTTATTGGGTTTATTCTCTAGAGTTATGAGTTAACTTCACTTAAACTTCTGGCATGCTTTCCATGGACCTCTCATCATTTGTTTTAGGTTGCTATCTTACTTAATTAGATGTTCTCTCTTTTCTCTATGTTGAGTTCCCTCACTATCTTATAAGTCTAGTAGGTGTTGGGCCCCTTTGGTAGATAGGGTCTGTGTGCACTCCTTAGTTTGGGATCTAGAGGCAGCTTCCCTACGTCAGTCATTGGGAAGATGAGGACGAGTCTGAGTCGTAGTATTCTCTACTATCTTTTCTATACTCTATAGCCACCCAATTTGCAATTTCTTGACTTCTTCTCCCCATTCTGTCTTTCTGGTTTCATTTGAGTTATTTGAATTTTCTTTGAGCTTAATCTTGCTAATAACTCAACTTAAACCAGTTTTGTACTTAAAATTTAATTATGTGTTGAGGAGGAGTTTAAGAATCTGTTTTATGCATTTTCTATTTTTGAGCTTTGTCTATTATACAAATGGTCTATTTGTTCATGATATACACCATGCTACATCATTAAAAATACTCTAGCTTAGATATGTACAAGTTCATTTATCTTGTTGAGCTTACTAAAACTTAAAACATGAGCTTTAAACAAACTGAATGAACCATGTTGCTTGTACTTGCTGAGTTTCTTCTCTAGCGATATTTGCCATGATTTGTAAAATTTTGGAGTTCTCTAGAGTCCTTATAACAACTTGGGTGAAAATAGATTGATCCATACTTGAGTCCATCTACTTATCAATCAAAGTGCTAAAATGACAATTAAGCAAAATTGACTCTTTTTATACGCATTAGACTCGACACCTCACATTCACAAGACAGTTTCCCATTACACTTGGGATGAACTTGGAATGTGTTATGTATGACCAAGATTATTTCTTAAGAGTCCTTCTTGAGATGATGAAATATGGTTTGAGTCAATTGCTTGAAAATTGCTAACAAAAAAATTAAACATATGTGGGTAAAGAATGCAAATAATGTTACACATTTTCACTCTACTATGTCTTTCAAAGTATTAAAGAAAAATTTGTTTCACATGGAAAATAAGCTTGAAGGACCTTGTATGTACTCCTAGATTCCCCAAAGTGTTGAGTATATTGAATTCTAGGTTTTCCATTTGATCCTTTGAATGGCTTTTCTTCTAGATTTGAAACTAATACTAAGTGTTGCTCATGTGAAAAATTGCTAAACATGATCTTTTTAAAATAAAACTAAGCTAGCAAGTAAATCTTCTTATTTGCACTTGGACATGCCGTAGTCTAGTCTAATTTGAAATTGTCTAGTTTGGTGTCATATCTTGTCTTTATAGTCATTTGGATAATTTTCAAAGCTCCTCTAAATTGTATGCATACATTAAGGGGGAGAATATGTTGTCTTGATGCTTATATTGCCAAAAGGGGGAGAAATCGTAGAAAAGGCATCTTGGTTTTTATTGGTTTTTATGATCTTGGTAAAACTCTTGCTATCTTTTATGGATAACAAGCATGTTTGTGTTATTAGATTTTAGAGCGTTTGTGGAAAACTTGCTCTGTCTTGAGTTTAGCTCTAAAACTTTCTCTCGCCATCTTAGTCATGTCTCACTTCTTTCACATTCTAATCAAGTCTGGCATTGCACCTAAATTGCTTTCTTCTTTCTCTCTTCAAACTTAAAACTTGTATGTCTTTTTATGTGTTTGTCAATATACTCATCAAGGGGGAGATTGAAATACCATGTGGAGCTCTATACCTGTGTATGATGAGTATTTGACTAAAATTTGAGCTTGGTTTATTTTGGAATTGAGTTTGATTGAGTTGGATTTTCAATTTGAAGCAATTTGAGGTTTGTTTGTCTTTTCCAGTACTACCGGCCTGGGGGTGGTAGCACCGGACCTTCTGAGTGTGATTGATTTGATTAATGATTTTGTGATGATTATTGCATATCCTTTTGGATATTGCTATGTGATGGGTTTTCCTTGTCTTTGATTGTTGCAGGACGATGGTGCTCAATCATGGTGAGGCGGAAGATGATCGGTACTAGGCGAGGTGCGTCAGAGGTCCAGACGGTCAGAGATCGCTGGAAGATGATCGGAGACGAAGTTCGTACAAGCCAAGAAGACAAGGAAAGGAGATGATGCTATCTAGCGTGTGGATCGATGAGAGCCGTTGGATCGCAGTCTAGTTGATAGGTTAGAAGGTCTAGGTAGTATGCTTTGAAAATCGTGCAAGAAAACCCATTATGTGTGTGTGTTTTTGGTTAGCTCTTGCATGGCTGTGTAAGTGGGTTAATTCTAGCCCTTGGATAAGTGCTCTAGTGTTGAGGGACTCATACAAGGGTGGTAGATGGCCCAAAAGTAGTATAAATAGAGGGGGCAAGGTAGTCTCCCCCTCTTGAAGGTTGTAGAGGTTTTTGTGCTCCTTTGAGCTTAGCCCACTTTGTTGTGAGGCTTTGTAAACCTCCGCTTCCAGAAATGCAAATCTTTTTTATTCATTCTTGAATTTACATTAAGAATTTACTTTATGTCTTAAATTCATTATTTAAATTCCTGTAATTTAAATTCTTGCACCCTAGTATAGACTAGAGATTAAGTTTTCAATCAAGTTTCAACTCTGTCTAGAATTTGTTCTTTGCATAGCAGTCAGTGTTCAATTTTTAGAAAAATTAAGAAAAATCATTTTTGAGTGATTCTTGTTGGAAACAGTGTGTAGCTCCCATATCCATTTGTGGAAAAATTTAGGAGTACACTGGATTCACCGTTTGGGCACCATGATCAAGATCTAACGGCTGTGATTGCTAGGGTTTTTGGAAATAGCGCGGCTTGATGAAGTCCATTGGATTTCGATCTGACGGTGTGCATTACTCCTCCCGATAGAACGGGCCGAATAGTTGGGCTGGCGCACGCACAGTGCTGGGCTTCGGCCCAGTACTATTCATATCGATTTTTTCGGGGTTTTTGATTTAAAATAAATAAAGAAAATAGTTTAATTTATTTAGAGCAATAAAAAGATCCGAAAAATTCCAAGAAAAATCCCAAAAATACCTTGAGACATTCTGGACTTAAATAAAATATTTTTGGCAAAACTTTATTTTAAACTTTTCCTTTTATAATTATTTATTGACAAAAGGCAATATGTTTAAATTCAAAATAATTCAAATAAATCTCAGAAAATCCAATTAAATCTAGAAATTCAAAAAAATCATAAATTGAAATAAAATAATATTAAATAAATAAAAAATCAAAAAATTGGGATGTTACAAACCTCCCCCCTTAACGGAATCTCGACCCCGAGATTTAGGGCTGACTAGAGAATAAGTTTGGAAATTATGCCTTCAGATCTTCTTCACGCTCCCAGGTCGCTTCATTTTCTAAATGGTTACTCCATTGAACTCTACAAAAGCAAGTAGACTTATTTCTGGTCCTACGCTCCATTACATCCAAAATCTTAATCGGCTGCTCTTTGTAAGTCAAGTCTTCTTACAATTCGATAGCTTCTAACGGCGTTTGTTCTACTGGCACTCTAAGACATTTCTTAAGCTGCGACATGTGAAACACATCATGTACTCCTGCTAAAGCTTGTGGCAACTCTAACTGGTACGCAACCTCTCCTCAGCGGCTCAGGATCTTAAATGGTCCGACATACCTAGGTGCGAGCTTTCCTTTGACGTTGAACCTTTTTACACCTTTGAGGGGAGTAACCCTAAGATACACGAAGTCATTGAGTTCAAAGCTCAAATCACGACGGCGATTATCAGCATAACTCTTCTGCCTCGACTGTGCTGTTTTCAGTCTTTCTCGGATCATGGCAACTTGTTCTTCAGCCTCTCTGAGCAACTCATGCCCAAACACAGAACGCTCCCCCGTTTCATTCCAATTCAACGGGGTACGACAAACCCGACCATATAAGGCTTCAAATGGTGACATTAGCAAACTAGCCTAATAACTATTGTTGTAGCTAAACTCTGCATATGGCAAACATTTATCCCAAGATGCAGCATATAATATTGCACAAGCTCTCAACATATCTTCCAAAATCTGATTTACCCTTTCCGTTTGACCATCTGTCTGTGGATGATAAGCAGTACTGAAATTCAGACGAGTTCCCATTGTTTCATGCAATTTATCCCAAAATCTTGAGGTAAATTGGGTACCTCAATCCGATACGATTTTCTTAGGAACACCATGTAAACATACGATCCTGGACATATACAGTTCTGCTAATCGGTCTCCTGAGTAGGTTGTTTTCACAGGAATGAAGTGAGCAACTTTGGTCAACCGATCAATGATGACCCATATGGAATCATAACCCCTCTGAGTCTTGGGCAGTCCAGTGATAAAATCCATACCAATTTCCTCCCACTTCCATTTAGGAATCTTTAACGGCTGCAAGAGTCTTGCAGGCTTTTGATGCATCGCCTTTACTCTCTGGCACACATCACACAATGCAACATGCTCTGCAACTTCACGCTTCATACTCGGCCACCAGAATCTTTTCTTAAGGTCCTAATACATCTTAGCACTCCCTGGATGAATAGAATACTTAGAATTGTGTGCTTCCTCAAGAATTAATTTCTTAAGTTCCTTCTCGTTTGGCACACAAATTCGACCTTTAAACCACAAAGTTCCTTGCTCATCTACAGAGAAATCTTCGGCTAAACCTTTCTCTTTCTTGGACTTGATCTTACTGATCTTCTCATCTTTACTTTGCCTCTCTCTGATTTGATCCTCTAGGGTTGGCTTTACTTCTAAGGCAGCTAAAAATCCTTGCAGCACAACTTCTAATCTCAACTTCTGAAATTCTTCACACAACTCCGGTTGATCGCTTGCTACCAGCGAATTCACGCTGTGGTTTTTACGACTCAAAGCGTCATCTACCACATTAGCTTTTCCAGGATGATAATGGATTCCAACATTATAATCCTTAATCAATTCTAGTCATCTTCTTTGCCTCATATTAAGATCTGACTGGGTGAATATGTACTTTAGGCTTTTATGATCCGTATATATCTCACATCTATTTCCAATGAGATAATGACGCCATATCTTTAAAGCATGCACTACAGCAGCTAACTCCAGATCATGCGTCGGATAATTTCCTTCATGCGACCTCAATTGCCTTGATGCGTAGGCTACAACCTTACCATTCTGCATTAATACACAACCAAGTCCTTGCCTTGAGGCATCACAATAAATGTCAAAACTGCACTGCACATCTGGCAATACTAACATAGGTGCAGATGTTAATCGCTTCTTAACTCTTCGAAACTCTTCTCGCATTCTGCCGTCCATGCAAACTTCTTCTCCTTTTTCAACAATTGTGTAAGAGGTCTAGCAATCGTCGAGAATCCCTCTATGAACCGGCGGTAATATCGCGCCATTCCCAGAAAATTATGGATTTGGGTAACTGTCTTCGGCGGCTCCCAATTCATTACAGCATCCACCTTATTTGGGTCCACGGCAACTCCTTTAGCGGTTATTACATGGCAAAGGAATTCCACCTTCTCCTTCCAAAAATCACATTTACTGAATTTGGCATACAACTGTTGTTCTCGTAACTTCTCCAGAACCAATCTCAAATGTTCTGCGTGCTCTTCTTTTGTCTTGGAATATACAAGGATATCGTCTATGAAGACAACCACGAATTTATCCAAATATTCCATGAACACCTTATTCATCATATTCATGACTCAAGCTAGGTCAATAGCTGGTTTGCATAGATCATCATAGTTCGGGCCATGACTAGGGAGTAACTTAAAATTTTATTTGGAGCACTGCCTTATTTATCCCATTATTACAAAAATTGGACCCGTGGGTCATACAATTGCGGGGACATTAACTGGCAACTAAACTCTAGACGAAGCATTGACTGGAAAAATGCGACTCTAACATCTGGCTAATCCTCCTCTTCACCGCCTTCACCACAGATGTCGAACGGTGGGTTGCAGGCTCTTGGATAGCTGTCTTCGCTTTCCTGATCTTGGTTAGTGATGAGAGAGTCATCTTCTTGCGGATCAACGATGATGTCGACGTCGGATACTTCCAACACAACGCCCGTGGTGTCCTGGGCCTCGTCTGTCGTGATATGATTGATCCTCCCACGCGTTGTCGTCTGAGGCGACGCTCCCGATTGCACTGGTACTCGGTTTCCTCCTGTCACTGGGTCTTTAGCTGGAGTAGTACCCAAGTTGAAGTGAACTGGAGTAACGTTCCCCTTCTTTGGACACTTGTTGGCGAAATGTCCTGGCTCATTACAAGAGAAACATTACTTGACAGCGGACTGCTGACTTCCTGTTGGTATATTACCTCCTGGTGCTGGGGTTTGAAAATTCTGATTAGTAGGGCGAGATGATGGAGTTGATGTCTTGTTGGTCCACTAGGGTTGAATTTTGGCAAACTGTTGCGGTGTCATTCTTAATCTAAGATGATTAGACCGTCCTGCCTGACTAGCCATCCTGCGCTTACGATCTTCACCCAATTCTTTGCGCTTATCCTCAATGATCAAAGCTTTATTAACTAACTCCTGAAAATCAGGGAAGTTGTGGGTGATTAGTCCCACCTGTAATCCAGAATTTAAACCTTTCAAGAAACGGGACTGTCTAGCCTTATCTGTGGCCACATCCTCTGGTGCATATCGTGCCAATTGAGTAAACTTATTCAAGTATTCGCCATCGACCGCCTCCTTGTTTCAGAGCCCTGAATTCCTCCTTCTTGAGGTCCATCATTCCTTCAGGTACATGATACTGACGGAAGGCAGCTGAAAACTCTTTCCAAGTAATCTCCTGTGGGGCTTCATGCGCGGCACAGTAGTTCTCCCACCATTCTGTGGCAGTTCCTTCTAACTGATGCGAAGCATACAACACCTTCTCGTTGCCCTCACACTGCGTGATATGCAACTTTCTCTCAATGGTTCTTAACCAACCATCGGCCTCCAAAGGATTAGCATTGCCTAAGAATGTTGGAGGACGGGTTCTCATGAAGTCTGATAGTTTAGAATGAGAACGCGGGCCATTATTGCCTTGTTGCACACTATTGTGGCCTGCAGCTTGATTGGTCATATTCTGCATTTGTTGCATCATCGTTTGCATAAGCTGGGTTTGCGCGGCTAAGAAAGCTCCTAAGTTCTGCATGTCTACCGGTGGTGCTGGCTGTGGTGAAGCTTCTCCATTGAAATTATCGTTCCGGCGAAGGCCACTTCCTGATGCTCCATTGTTACCACGAGTGTTCACCATCTGCTGAGTTCTTTTTGGGTTAGGTAAGGTAGAAGCAGCATAGATAAGATGCAAGAATTCCTAAAGCGGGAGAATTAGGTTTAACCCAATAACTTAAGCAATCAATATTAGTAACTTGGTATGGTTGCTTATATAAGCCTAAAAGCTTTGCAACACATACTGCACACCCAGCAATCAAGAAGAACCAATTCAACCTAAACACGCAAAACTACCGTCTACATGGGCGACACCCTTAACTTAGGAAACGCGACTCCCACACATGAGTCTCAACTGGCTACTTGAAGCACTGAGTCTTCTAGCTCCTGATACACTTTATTGATCCGCTCTTCCATGAGCTTGATGATTCTTTCCTTCGTGATCTTTATGGTAGCAGCAGGCACTCAATGCCATCTCCTAAAGTGTGGTAATCGTTTTCTATTTAAGATAACTCAGGTAAGATTTTAACTTATTTCAGCAGAGGTAAGGGAAAGAAATTTTAGCAGGGGAAAAGAAAATTTTTTGGTAAGGACAGAAATAGAAGAATGAGATAAGTCAAGAACACATTATTCTTCTAGGTTAGGACTTTTACTTTAGAAAATAATTTGGAAGGACCTATAGGGACGACCAACTATCTAGGGCCAAGACCTACAGTCAGTATGCTCTGATACCACCTCTGTAAGGACCCGAATTCACCAATTCAAATCCACTGTGTTTTACCGCACTAGTCCCAGGATCAACGCTAGTGCACACAGCTTAACATCGGTAAGCATCATATCATACACAACGATAAGAATAATAAGACTTCATTTATTAATATAACTAGTGTATGATCTTATGATCACTTACAATTATTCAGCCGCATGGGCTAGACTGAAAGCAAACTTGAACAAATGCAGCGGAAATATAGCAAAAGACGTAGATGTCCCATCAGCACACCACAGGCGACTGACAAGGATTGACCTAGTGACTCGCGTCCACCTGAAAGTCCTTCTCCAATAACGGCGATGATTCCTCCACTGTTGTTGGTTGTTAAGCAAGGGTGAGTACACCAACATGTACTCAACAAGTTGTGCACAGAATGCAATTCTATCATACTATATGCAGGCTTATTCCAAAGGAAAGGCTAAGGGTTTATTTGCAATAAAGCAGCATTTAAGAACACATACATTACATAGATTGAAAAGACAGTAAAACAAATAATAACAAGTAAATAGATTCAGCGATTCTCAAATAAACCAAGTTTTCCATCCTAAATCAAGTTCCATTATCCACATGGCATCCTGCCATCCCATAACAGTTGTTCATTTTAATTAACTACCCCTTGACTGTAATTCCCGAGCATTGCTCAATACCGTGAGCACGCTATCCGAATAGTTTATACACTCTGCAGAGGTTATGCACTTTACCCACACGATACAACCATGCACCACACAGGCGAATGATTATAACAAAGCCTTTACAATGCATCCTCTTAACCCAGTACTACCCGCTGAGGTTTCAACACTGAAGGGTTACACCACCACAACAGGGCCCCCCTCTTGCGCCATGTGAGTTTTCTCCATACACCCGGACTCACACCACCACGATAGCACTCAAACTAAGCATTTGCAAATTAATCAGCTAGGCTGCCCCATAACAGACATGTGGTTGCATGATTGACTCAGGTCAAAGACTCGCAAGGTTAAGTCCTTAGGATTGATTAAAGCAAGACATGCACATACCCTCAGCTCCACTGAGCCCATCCTGGCACACTTGCCCCTTCCACTTGCTTCAATCTAAAATGATTAACCCCCGGTTGGTTACCAAGCACCACGTGCTACTCACAAATCAACATCGTTGTGTGACCTCCCCGCCACGACAACTCAATCTCTTTGTGTGACCACACATGACACACAAATTAACATCATTGTTCCATATTCCATTAGTCAAGATTAACAATCAACATTTCATGAATATGTGATGAAATGGCATGGCTAAGTAATTCTATTCCGTTCTAACCATCCCTTGTCGATTTCATATTTAACCAACTATAGTAAACCAACCTAAGGTGACAAGTGGATTATGGCATACAAATAACAAGGTAGGGTGTAATTCAAAGGGTATATTAACTAATCCCAAAGTTAAGTTGAAATCAGTTGTACACATAAAATATCATGCAATAAGGTAAATCAAAATAGCAATTTTGCAAACATGGGTGCAACATGATCAAAGCACAACTTGCCTTGCTTAAGTTCCTGGTCTTGGTCTAAGGATTGTTCCTGAGTTGCAAATTCCTCCTCCGAAGCCTCGCACAATTCAATGTCTACGCGAATCGAGAAGAAATAACAAATAAACACCAAAACCAAAGAACAAATGAACTCAAAAATTCAAATAAAAGTCACCATTAGATATATCTCAATTTTAAAATTTTTTAGAAATTTGAATCACCTCAATTGGAGTTCATATGCAAAAGTTATGGCATTTAGAAGTTTGAAAATAATTTAAATTGAATTTCTAGATTTAACAGAATTATTTTTATAAAGAGAAATCCGAATTATGACGTCAGCTGACGTCATCCCTGAGCTAAATTGGTACGGCCGACACGTGGCAAAATCTGAGCCGAGCGAAACCAATCTAACGGCCATTGATTAATCTAACATGTGGTTGAACTACAGCCATCCGATCTGGATCGGACGACCAATGCTTACCCGAGCACTTAACTGTGCACTTAAATGACACGGCGCAAATCTAACCGTTCATCTAAGATCGGATGGTGGGATACTTACCTGAGCACTTCACTATTCCCCAAGACGACGTGGACGAATCTCGGCAGTACGCTGGTGATCCAACGGCTTAAAAGCTTCGAGCGACGCGATGGCGAGGCGGAGGCTCAATCTCGTCGGACTTGAAGACGAAGACCTTCCCGACGGCGTTTCGACAAGAATCCAGCGACGTGGAGCGGCGGAACAAGCGCGTCCCGATGCGACGAGTCCGAATCCACCCTCGGAACGGCGGAAGACAATCCCTATCGACGGCTATGGCTCGGCGAAGATCCTTGGCACTCCGGCGAGCTTGCGCGACTTCCTCCGTGCTTCTCCGGCGACGCAACTGCAGACGAGGTGGGCGGCGACTTGTGGGGATTCTCGGGAGACATGCCCGGCCCTTAAATACCCCGCGGTGGCGCTGGAACTTTGGAAAGTAAGGCGGCGGCGGTGTTTAACTCGAATACGGCAGCGACACAATTCGAATCGGAGACGACAACTAGTGACCGTGCGATCTTCATTCGACGGTCTGGATAGAAGATCAACTCCGAACCGGTACCGATTACTGTTGGCCGCGCGATCAAGATCTAACAGTTGTGATTGCTAGGGTTTATGGAAATAGCGCGGCTTGATGAAGTCCATTGGATTTCGATCTGACGGTGTGCATTACTCCTCCCGATAGAACGGGCCGAATAGTTGGTCAAGACGACACGATCTTGGGCTTCGCCCGAGATCGTTCATATCGATTTTAAGGGGTTTTGATTTAAAATAAATAAAGAAAATAGTTTGATTTATTTAGGGCAATAAAAAGATCCAAAAAATTCTGAGAAAAATCCCAAAAATACCTTGAGACATTCTGGACTTAAATAAAATATATTTGGCAAAACTTTATTTTACACTTTTCCTTTTATAATTATTTCTTGACAAAAGGCAATATGTTTAAATTCAAAATAATTCAAATAAATCTCAGAAAATCCAATTAAATCTAGAAAATTCACAAAAATCATAAATTGCAATAAAATAATATTAAATAAATAAAAATAAAAATTTTGGGATGTTACAGTTTTCTAATCACTAGTGTTTTCCTATATAGTTTAGAGCTGCACATTTTTGCAGATACATGAGGTTATAAGCTAATTATTGTTCTAATTAGGAAAGGTTTCTAGTTTAAGGTTCCACTTAGATTCTGAGGTACGAGATTCTGTTTCTTCTAGCTCAAAATCGCTACACATGACCCATGCATGATGAATCGGTGGAGAAGGTAGAGATCTTCTTGCGATAGCTGGTTGTAAATTCTTCTAACGATTGCATGTTTGTTGGTGTCTTGGTCTAGTTGCTGATGAGGGATCTTGAAATCTTGCTAGCTTTGTATGCATGAACATGGATATACAAATCAATGCCATGAACTTTCCATAGTCGGCGAAAAATCATCAATTAAATATATACATTCAAATTGTTAACAGCTTGAGCGAGGCATGGTTTATTTTATGTACTATTTATTCTTATCTTGTATTTTGATTAGTCCTGAGCTCTAGCATTATTGGTAATGGCGGATTCTGACGGAATTGTTGGCTGATTGGTTGATGCGGGCAAATGAAAGTTGAGGGGGAATGAAGGGCAGCCTCTTGCAATCCTAGAGTGGTATTTATAGACGGTGATCTGCTGTAGAGAAGCCCAAACAGTTGGGTGTGAACTCACTGGGGTATTGCGGCGATGAACAGAGGGAGGAATGGGCGATTCAGCACGAATTTAGGACGAGGCTGAAGTGTGGCAAGGAAATGATGGCGCGAAGAACATTAGGTGGCGAGGAAAGAGAATAGTGGTGATGCGAGCTACAGGAAGTGGAGTTTGGCTCAAGGGCTTTGGTGTGAGGAAGAAGAAGACAAGGGCTGTAGTGGCTGACAGGTGGGGTCGGCAGTAGCTTGGGTCTGATTAGCAGTGAGTGAATTGAAGTCCTCCAGCAATTTCAGTGATCAGAGTTGAGATAAGCTCATTGAATCAGTTAGAAATCATATTGATAATTTATTGAGGAATTTACTGCATGATGTTTTGCCAGTTATATTCATACTGTACAAATTTTAGATGATAATGTTATCCACAGAAATTATAATAATTCTGACAAGACACTCTACACAATTTTTAGTTTTCTATTTTAGATTTATTAGAGAGACGAAATCTTTTCAAATATTTTTGAAAATGTTTATGAGAGTTCCTTTTAATCATGTGATCCTTCAGTAAAATTTTAATATTGATATATTTTTATTTAATTTAATAAAATTCGACATTGATTACTAGATTTTTAATCTTTACGATTTTGAATTTTTAAATATCACAAAATAATTTATTAATTTATGAAAATTTTAATGTAGATTAAATTATTACTGATAAATATAATATAAAATTTAAGATCTAGATAATCTATGCTTATTTTTATTAAATTCGACAATTTCACTTTGTTGCTAGTCATAGTTCAATAAATGAGCTTTCATTTCATTCATAAATGTTGGATATGACATTTTAAAATTTATAAATGAGCCTCTAGATTTATCCTGGTTTAAATAAATTTTTATTTATTTTATTGTTTTAAATTTTTTGTTCTTCTCTTTATCCCTTATTTGAGTTTATACTAAAAGCATTTCTCCTTTGTAGAAAAATTCAAGAAAATCTAGAAAAAGTCAATAAAATCTAGATAATTCAGAAAAAGCATCAATAAATTCAAGTAAAGGTTTAAGATTTAATTCCTCATTATATTTTGCATTTTGTGTTAAGGAGAAACGGAGATCAATGCAATAAAATATTTTCTTAACAACCAAAATTCAAGAAAATTTCAGATTAAATGAAATTCAAATTAAATTTTATTTTCATCTCATTTTTTCATATTTTGATTTATTTGAAATTTTATTTTGCAGCCATCGTTTAATTAAGATTGGATTTCGAGATATTGAGATGAAAGATACTATTTTAATTCATTCTCTGAATTTTAATTAAAAATTTTATCAACTTCATTTTTAAAATTTTTATATTTTTATTTTTATTATTTAAAATTTTTGGGATATTACAATTGTAAACATATACGTACTAGCCACTGATTAGAACTTGTACTGCAGCCACATGGAGGCCCTCCATTTTATAATGGTGGGATCTCACAACAGTCATGGGCAAAGAGAGGGGATAGGGTGATGGAGAGGATGACCAGTGGGGTCCCCATCTCGCACGACCCACCAGTAGTGACTACGATGTGGGCATTCCATTGAGCACCTCGCCGGCATACTGTGACATGTCCAAATTTTCCCGAAAGCTGATTAGTAGTTGAGGCTGCCCAAAAGTGGCTTTAAGTGATCAAGAAAATTTGGGAAAATTTTGTGGAGATAAATTAATGAATGAGGTTTCCATTTGCCTTGGTTTCACTCATTTTACTATTATAGTTTCAAATTAAAATTCCTGCAAGATTACTATTTCAGAACCCTATTTGAATTTTAAGGCATTGTTATGTTGTTGTCGACGATCGGGATCGCCAACCGCAAGAAATGAGATGGGGGGTCGGTATGATGCGGGACCCGAGCTGCGCTTTGCTCAGACGGAGGAAAAGAGTAGACGAGGTGATGGTCGAAGAAAGGCGACAACGAGCGTGAGACCGAGATTTATACTGGTTCGAGCCCCTGTGGAGGTAATAGCTCTACTCCAGTCGCCTTCCGGCGGTTTTCTTCGCTATTTCTGAGTACAAGGGTGTGTTACAGCTCAAGTTCAACAATGGCGATGTCTAAGCTCGAGCTATGGCGTGTTGTGTGTTGTCTTCGTCTGTCCCGAAAGACTGCGCATCCTTGGTCTTTATACCTCCTCTGCACGCAACGAACGAGAGAGCTTCCCGGGAAGTGGCCTTCATGCACGTTGAGGGCCGGCAGTAACCGTTCCGAACTTGTTGCGCGCACCTGCTCCTACCCCACGACCCGCACCTTGGGCAACCGCTGGTCAAATGCCTAATCCAAAATCCAGGGATGGACTACGGCTCCAAACAAGGGCCCGCCCGAGCTCGAGGTCGAGCGGGGCGTGCTTCAGTCCAAGCGCTCTAGGTCGAGCGTTGGCGCAAGACTCAGTCGTGGTCGGGCCACCCGAGCTTGGGGATCCATTGACCGTCTTGGCCGGCGGTCAAGGATTCCCGATCCTCGTCAGCTAGCCCCCGAGGCTTAAGGTCGTGGCCGAAAAACGGGCTGACCTTGAGTCTCTACAGTCGGGACCGATTCGCAGAATTCTCTCAAGGTCGAGGTCGGGCGGAAACGTAACGCCAGGCCTTGATGATACGACACCTGGCGCCTCTTGATCTCCGAAGCCCCGGTACGGATACGAACGGTTGGCGGACACCCGCCATATCTCGAAACCGCTGCCCCGACCTTAATTGTGCCTGTCAAATCGTGGTCGGCACGTCCTTCGAAGTGCCGCGGTCTGGATCCGGTGACGGTGCGGCTTATAAACTCAAAGCTGCAGTGACTCTTGAGGGAACTTCCCGACCAGCGCCCTTCGTCTTCCAAGCCTCTCCGCCCAAGCAAGAATCCTTCCTCCCCCGCCCTTGATCGAAATCACCGCGATCGCCATGGCCAAGCTAGGGAGGAGCACATTGTCGCATTCAAGGATGAAGGAACTCGAAACCCTGGGACTGCTCGACCCATTCACATGGCGGCTGCCTGGCAACGAGACCGAGCCAACCCCCAGGGACAACGAAATCATCTGCACCGAGCACTACGTCCTCTTCGGCCTGCGGACCCCGGAGAGCGAGTTCCTCTCCGTGGTCCTCACCAGTTGCGAGATTGAGCTCATAAACCTGGTGCCGAACTCCATTCTTACGCTTGCCATCTTCTCCCACTGCGAGGGTTCCTAGGAATCCTTCCCAATCCTCGCTTTTCTTCGGTGCTTGACCTCTTCCACTGGGAAGGACCTCGTGGTCGGTTGCTCTATTTCCAACAATGACAGGCTCAAATGGTCCTTCCCAAGATCCAAGCTCAGGACTCCCTCGGGCCATGGTCCGAGCGGTGGTTCTACTCAAGAAAGGGGAGCTCTTGACGCTTGTCAGACGAGGGAAAGCCGTCGGTGGGAAGAAGGAGACCCCAGATGCGGACGATCCCGAGGCCGACGAAGAAGCCATCGCCGCCATTCATCTCTGCGCCGAGCGCGGCCTCACCGGGCAGGCAATCGCCGTCGACTTCCTGCGGAATCGGGTGTCCCCCCTGTGGAGGCGGACGCACCCGTTCTACGAGATCCAGGGACGCCTCGACTCGACCCGCGAGGGCACGACCGGTAAGCATCCCTGCCTCATGGCCTTGCTTGGGTCTAGCCCTTGACCTCTTTTTGAAGGGCATTTCCTTTGCGGTCTTTGTTGGAGTCTTGGGTTGCCGCCGGGATGAGCGAGATGTTCGAAGGCGGGCGCAGAACTACTCCATGGGCGACGGCGTCCAAGAACGACTACCGAAAAACCGAGGTAAGCCATCCCGACCAATGGCTCGACCTTAGTGACCCTAGGGGCCTTCCTGATCCCTTCAAGCTCGCAGGACCACCAAGAAATTTTCGACACGGCCGGCGGATGCTCCATTGCCGGGATGGGCAAGAGCAAAAAAGGGAAGAAGAGACCCTCCTCGGCTGACGCGGACCGCCAGGAGGCGAAGAAAACCCACGTCGAGTGGGGTGACCGCGCCATGGTAAGGATCCCGCCGGTCGAGCCCCCGAGCCCGTGCTCGTGTGCCTTCTTTGGTTTGGCGTGTTCTCCTTTTTGCAGCAGAGCGCAGCGGCCGCCGCTAGGACCTCAAGCCCTCTCCCGGCTTCGGGTCCTCAAGCTCGGAGCCCCGCCGCAGTGGACGATGTGGTGCCGAAGAAATACACTCCTGTCTATCCGGAGAAATACTTACCCTCTTCCGCAGAAATACACCGAGTCAGGACGCCGGAGACGTTCCGCCTGTAGAGCATGCCGTCCACGAGTGTGTACAAGCTAACCCGTCGCTTGATCCTGCTCCTCTCGGCAGGGTCGGGTGGCAGGTCGCCCCTTGCAAGGAAATCGTGGATGGGCTCGGCCCAGGAGGGGATACCGTCGACCACAGCGAGCATGACCTCCTGATCGGAGATCGATGGGGCCGCCAGCGTCTCCAGGATGACGTCGGGGGAATGTCGTCGTCGGAAGAGCCGAGCTTGGAGAGGAAGTCCGCGCTGGAGTTGTCCCGCCTGGGGATGTGCTTGAGCTCCAAGTTCTGGAACCACTTCTCCATCTTGCGCACCTCGGCGAGGTACTTTGCCATTGAGTCCCCCGAGCATTGGTAATCCTTGTTGAACTGGTTGATGACGAGCTGGGAGTCGCCCTTCACGACCAGCCGGCGCACGCCCAATGTCTTGCAAGCTCGCAAGCCCGCCAGGAGGGCTTCATACTCTGCCACGTTGTTGGTCGCTGGAAATCCGAAACGAGCCACGTACCTCAACTGGTCGCCGCGCGGGGTAAGGACAAGGATCCCAGCCCCCGAGCACTTGAAGGACCTCGAGCCGTCGAAGAACATGACCCAAGGCTTCTCCTCCTCGACCTGAAGCTCGGGAGCGGGCTGCGACGTCTGCTCGACCACGAAGTCGGCGAGCACTTGCGACTTTATGGCCGTCCGGGCCACGACCTGGACGTCGAACGCCGCCAGCTCCATGGCCCATTTGGCGATTCGCCCGCCACCCTCTGGGTTCCTCAGAATGTCCCCGAGCGGAAAGTTGCTCGGAACAACTACAGTGTGCACCTGGAAGTAGTGCCGGAGCTTGCGCGAAGCCATGAGGAGAGCATACAACAACTTCTGTACCTGCGGGTAGCGCTCCTTCGGGCCGTGCAAAACCTCGCTGACGTAGTAGATCGGGTGCTGCTGTGCCCCCCGCTCAGCCACCAGGACAGCACTGACGGCCTGGGTGGTGGCCGCGAGGTAGAGCAGCAACCTTTCGCCGGGTTATGAGTCGTAAGGAGGAGGGATGACAGTATACCTTCACTCGTCGAAGGACGCTGCGCCTCTGGAGTCCACTCGAAGCCCGTGATTGCGCAGGGTTGAAGAACGAGAGCCCACGCTCGCCGAGCCTCAAGATGAACCTGCTGAGGGCGGCCATGCGGCCGGTGAGGCTCTGGACCTGCTTGATCGAGGTCGGGGGCGCCATCTTCTCGATCGCCTCGATTTTCTCCGGATTTGGACTGACCCCCAAGCCCCCGATCATGTAGCCGAGCACCTTCCCCGACGCCGCGCCGAACACACACTTCTCGGGATTGAGCTTGATCTTGTGCCTGTTCAGGTTGGCGAAGGTTTCCTCGAGGTCGCGAATGTGGTCGCCCTTGGAGGGGCTCTTGACGATGATGTCGTCCACGTAGACCTCAAGGTTCCGCCCGATCTGTGGTTCGAACGTTTTGGTCATCAGACGCTGGAACGTGGCCCCCGCATTGCGCAGACCAAACGACATGGTCATATAGCAATAGGTGCCGAACGGCGTGATGAAGGCTGTCTTGCTCTCGTCGTCAACTGCCAGCTTGATCTGGTGGTATCCCGAGTAAGCGTCCAAAAAGCTCAGCATTTTGGCGTTCGCGGTGGAGTCGACGATCTGGTCGATGCGCGGAAGAGGGAAGTTGTCCTTCGGGTAGGCCAAGTTCAACCCCGTATGGTCGACGCACATTCTCCACTTTACTCCCTTCTTCTGGACGATGACCGGGTTGGCCAGCCACTCGGAGTAGTCGATCTCGCGGATGAATCCGGCCTTCAAGAGCTTATCGAGGTTCTCCCTGATGATCGTAACCTTCTCTGGGGAGAAGCGACGCAGCTTCTGGCGCACGGGTCGAGAGTCGGATCTCACCTGCAACTTGTGCTCGATCACCTCCCTCGGGACGCCGGGCATGTCCACGGGCTCCCAAGCGAAGACACCCTTGTTGGCGCGGAGGAAGGTGACGAGCTCGAGTTCCTATTTGGAACTCAGCTCGGTCGAGACGTGGATGCACCTGGTCGTGTCGCCCTCCTCGAGTGGCACGGCCTTTGTTGCCCCGCTGGGCTAGATCGCCGCCCTTTGCTGGGCGTTCTTCTCCGTCATCTCCGGGCCTCGCCGGGGCAGCAAGCCAGCAAGAGCCAAGGCCTTGGTCTGCAATCGCGGCCGTTTCGCAGTCGAATCGCACGGTGATGACGCCGCTAGGCGGCGACTTCATACATCGATGGCCATAATGGTTGGCCACCATAAACTTGCACTACACCATGACACAAATATAGCGACAGACTTCTGTCGGGAAAGGTTGATGTTCAATGTCGAACAGTCTGTCGGTAATTCCTTATGACAGATTATATGTCGGTAATTCGTTTAGTATGGACAAACGGTCTGTCGTCAAAACTGAGAACTTATAGGGTCGAACTGTCTGTCGGTAATAGTATTTACGCGGTCAATCGGTATGTCGAGAAAGATTGATCTGTCCTGCCGAAAATATTCACACGAGCGCGCGAAATCAAGTGAAATAGCTACTTTACCCTAACTTGCGCGGGCTGGACCAAAATTTTTGCTTCGCTTCTTTACCCTAACTCCGCCCCCAGCCAAAATCCCCATCGTCTCCGCAAGAAGGCGCGCTGCCACAGCTCCGCCCCCTTTCACGCCACAACCCCGCCGCCCCAACCCCAATCGCCACACCAGCTCCGCCCCTAGCCGCCCCGCCGCCCCAACCCCCAATCGCCGCCACAGCTCCGCCTCTAATGCACAGCCGCTCCCACCGCCCGCCACCCCAACCCCAATCGCCGCCACTAGCTCCACCTCCCCTCCACATCGCCACCACCACCAGCTCCCCTTGCTTGCCAGCAGAGTGCTCACCTCAGCCTCCCCTCCGCCTCCCTCTCTCGCCATCGAGGGCATGCGCGTCGGGTTCTCGAATAACGGCGGCATGGGCAGTCTGCTGCCGGTGCTCAAGGAGTGCTCCTCCGTGTCTCATGGGGAGCTCTGGATGCTCCTCGGCCCCAACGGCCTGGGTAAGTCCATTGTCGGGACCCAATTTGCAAATCCGGACCCTCGTGTATTCAAGACTAGTCCAGATCACGCTAGTGCACACATCTCAACATTGGTACATATCACGGTCATAACCAACGAAATAATAAGTACTTTGATTAAATACTCAAACTAGTTGATCGACCTTATGGTCAAGTTACAAAAATACGCCTCAGGCTTAAGACTTATTAAAATATTCAAATGCAGGGAAAATAAAATAAACTCGTGGCGCCAACCAATTTGCCACAGGCAACTGACTGGGCTCGCTCCCTAGTTTGTCGGCTCCTCCTGATACTCCTCCTCCTGAGCAGGGTTTGCTTCTTCTTCAACTGAAGTTGTGTTGTTGTGGGGTGAGTACTTTGAGCACTCAGCAAGTCATGCACAGAATGCAATTCTAATATTCTACATGCATGGCTTAGTACAAAGGATAGGCTATGGTTCATGAGCAGTACAGCATTTCAAATAAACAGTAATAGATTGCAAAGCAGTAAAACAGTAGTAGGAATAGTAGCTTTCACAAGCATTTCAATTGTAATTCATTTTTCCATCCTAAGTCAAATTCATCATCACCAACCCAAGCATTTTCCATCAACAATTCATTTTTATGAAAATCTAACCCTTGACCGTAATCACCGAGCGATGCTCATTACCGTGAGCACGGCTATTCGAATAGGTTGTACACTCTGCAGAGGTTATACACTTTACCCACAAGATACATCAAATACCACCAAGGCAAATAACCGTGTGAAGCCTTTCAAAGTTCCATCTAAACTCAAGATCTTGCCGCTAAGGTTTCAACATTGGAGGGGATGGTTACCACACCTGTGGCCCCCTCTTGCGCCATGTGAGTTCTCATTCCGCTTCTCAGGGCCTCACACCACCACGCAAAGATTCAAAGAATAGATTTCCCGGTTTACTCATTAAGCCCGTCCCATTACGGAGCTTGTGGTCAGATGAGAGACTCAGTTCAAATGCTCGCAAGGTTAAGTCCTTAGTTGACCGAGGCAAGACTAACCAAGTGTAACTCAAATGTCCATGTCCAATAAAACCAAATCGACCGCCAGCTTGCCACTCTTGGCCCACCAGAAACAATCTTGCCATTTGCCCCAGTCTAAATCATTTTCCCACCCCGGTTCTTTACCATTGCACCACGTGCCATCATCAACTCAATAACACATGTCTCATTCACAAAACGTGTTCCATATCTCATTAAGTCATTATTTACTTTGGTGTTCCAAAATCATGAATTGTCCTCGTGGCGTGCTAAGCACACTACTTGGTCTACTCAACCCATGTTGGCAAATTATTAATGTCCAACTATTAATTCATAACCTAGGGTGACAAAGGATTCATGGCCTACAATTATATATGACAAGGTGGCATACTGACAACTAGGCATTTAACTAATCCCAAAACTTATTCAAAATCATTTCTATCAAATTAGCATGCAATAGTTTAAATCAAAATAATTTGCTCTAATAGGTTCAACATGATCAAACACAACTTGCCTTCAAAAGTAATCGATTCTCGCTCCGAGCTTGCTCTCGGTCGAACCTCTCCTCGAAACCTTCGGGCACTTCAACGTCTCACGCATAGCGTAAACACAAATAATAAAATAAATAAATAGTAGGCAAACAGTGCTCAAAAATTCAATTAAAATTCATAAACAGAAAGATCACAATTTTACAAATTTATAGAAATTGGAATCACTCAAATCGGAGTTAAAAGCATAAAAGTTATAAGCATTTGAAGTTTCAAAATATATTTAAAATCAATATACCGAATTAAATAAATATTTTCTTTTTCGGAAAATCAATTATTGCGTCATCTATGACACGTGTCACCACCAGAGAGTGACACGTGGCCCTGCTGACGTCAGCCCTGACCGGCTCCCGTGATGACGTCAGCATGACATCATCGTGACGTCAGCACGACTCGGCTATCTCTCTGACAAGTGGGTCCCACCGTGACGTCAGCATGACGTCAGCGGTGACGTCACATGCACGGTGCGCGGTGGCCGTGTGGGCCCGTCTTTGTCGGCGTCTCATCGCGCGACGGTGCTTGTGCGATCGACATCGCGGGCTCGCTTTGTCGGCGACTCATGCGCCTGATGAAGCGTCGCGGTGATCGACATGTGGGTCCGCCTTGTCAGCGTCCGCACGATGATCGTCTGCGTGGCACGACGGTGGCCCTCGGATTTGCATCTAACGGTGGAGATTAGAAGATGGGCTTTACTGTTTTGGGGCGACGTGGCGGGATCTGAATCGTCGATTGGAGATCGGACGGTCGACGAAGCTCGGGGCGACGGCGATGGTGCGGCGGCGCTGGCTTGACCGGAGACGAAGACGACGGCGTCGCGGCGTTTCCGTGGTCCTCCGGCGACGGCGGTAACGCTCGGCGGCGCGACGAGATGAGTCCGATGGTGGCGCGGCGCGACGCGGAGAATCACCGCGGCGCATTTAACCGACGCTAAGAAGTGCGCGGACGGCCGGACTTCGGTGAGGTCGTCTGGCGGCGGCGTCTCGGCGGCGTCGGCGGCGTCTGGTGCGTCTGGCGCAAACCGAGGAACACGGAGGGGTGGCGGCGCATTAAATAGGGGCTCAAGGCGGCGTCCGTCTTGAATTCGCGAGGAGGAGTGGTATGGCGTGAGTCCGTGCGGGAATAGGGTTGGGTGGCGTGGGCGATCGTGAGCCGTCGGATGAAGATCGAATAGCCACGGCGCTAGGTTTTTCAAACGGGCCGCAAGATTTCGCCCAACACTATTCATCCAGATTTTTAATTTTTTCGATTAAAAATATTTCCGAAAATAAAATAATTTGTTTGGGGCATTAAAAATATCGAAAAAAATTGGAAAAATTCTCATAAATATTTTAAGACATTTGTGACTCAAATAAAATATTTTCAGCAATACTTTATCTTAACTTTTCCATTATTTAAATAATTTGCTAAATGGTTTAATTCAAAATAAATTCAAATAATTCCAAATAAATCCAAATAAATCCAAATAAATTCCAGAAATTCAAAATACCACTAAAATACAAGAAAAGAAAAAATTAGGATGTTACAAACCTCCCCTTAACGGAATCTCCACCCGAGATTCGAGGTCGACTAAGGATAGGTTGGGAATTCCTTCTTGAGTCTTCTTCACGCTCCCAAGTTGCTTCGCTCTCGAATGGTTACTCCAATTGAACTCTGCAGGTTGGTCGATTTATTTTCGTTTCTCGATCCATCGTATCCAAGATCTTCACGGGTACTCTTTATAGGTCAAATCCTCCTGCTGACTCGATCGACTCTAACGGCATTTGCTCTTACGGCACTCGGAGGCATTTCTTTAATTGTGACACGGAACACATCATGCACTCTGCTAAAAGCTGCGGTAACTCCAAATCGACACGCTACTTCGCCACGACTTAGGATCTTGAGCGGACCAACATATCTTGGTGCTAACTTCCCTTTAGTGTGGAACCTCTTAACTCCTCCGAGTGGTGTAACTCGAGATACACAAAATCTTGGGCTCAAAGCTCAAATCCTGCGGCGATTATCAGCGTAACTCTTCTGTCTTGATTGTGCAATTTTCAACCTTTCCCTGATCATGGCTATCTGCTCTTCAGCTTCTCGAAGAATGTCCGGCCCGAACATATGACGTTCTCCAGTCTCATTCCAGTTCAACGGCGTTCGACAGGGTCTTCCATATAGCGCTTCAAATGGCGACATCTGCAAACTTGCCTGGTAGCTGTTGTTATAGCTAAACTCGGCATATGGCAAACACTTATCCCACGAAGTTGTATAAGCCAATGCACAAGCCCTCAACATGTCCTCCGAGATCGATTAACTCTTTCCGTTTGCCCATCATGCATGGGTGATATGCGATCTTGAAGTTCAAAGCGGGTTCCTAGGGCCTCATGCAACTTATCCCAAAATCTTGAGGTAAAGCGGGTACCTCGGTCCGACACAATCTTCTTGAACTCCATGTAGACATACAATTCTTGACATATATAAATCGCTAAGCGGTCCCCGAATAGGTAGTCTTCACCGGATGAAATGGGCAACCTTTGTCAAAGCGGTCCACTATAACCCATATGGAGTCATACCGTCGGGTCCTCATTAAACCGGTAATGAAATCCATTCCGATTTCCTCCCATTTCCACTCGGTATCTTGATTGGGTCAGAGCAACCTCGCCGGCCTCGATGCATTGCTTTGACTCTTTGGCATATGTCGCACAACGCAACATGCTTTGCAACTTCACGCTTCATGCTTGGCCACCAAAATCTTTCCTTCAGATCTTGATACATCTTAGCGCTTCCTGGATGAATGGAGTACTTGGAGTCATGAGCTTCCTCCAGAATCAGCTGTTTCATTTCCTTCTTGTGCGGTACGCAAATGCGCTTCTTGATCCACAATGTACCTTGCTCATCCAGCTTGAAATCCTTCGCCTTGCCTTCCTCCATTTTGGACTTAATTCTCTGAATCTTGACATCACCCTTCTGTCCCTCACGAATCTGATCTTCCAAGGTAGGCTTTACTTCTAAAGCGGCTATAAATCCTTTAGGCACAACTTCCAGCTTCAGCTTCTGAAATTTCTTGCATAACTCAACCTGACTTGCTTCCACCAACATGTTCACCGAATGGCTTTTTCGGCTTAAAGCATCGACCACCACGTTGGCTTTCCCAGGGTGATAATGAATCCCAGATTGTAATCCTTAATTAGTTCCAACCATCTTCTCGCCTCATGTTCAGTCCGATTGTGTGAATATATATTTAAGACTCTTATGGTCCGTGTACACCTCACATCTGCTTCCAATCGATAGTGCCTCCATAACTTCAAAGCATGCACTACTACCGCTAACTCCAAGTCATGTGTGGGTAGTTCTCCTCATGCGGCCTCAATCGCCTTGATGCATACATAGCGACCTTTACGTTACGCATTAACACGCATCCTAGTCCTTGGCGCGATGCATCACAGTATATATCAAAGCTCTGGCTTAAATCCGGTAGAACTAACACTGGTGCCGATGTCAATCGTTTCTTCAACTCCCGGAAACTCCGTTCACATTCCGGCGTCCACGCAAACTTCTTTTCTTTTTTCAACAGTTGCGTAAGGGGTCTCGCAATCGTTGAAAATCCTTCAATAAATCGGCGTAATAACCGCCATTCCAAGGAAACTACAATTTGAGTCACCGTTTTGGGTGGCTCCCAATGCAACTCTCGCTCCCACCTTACTTGGGTCAATCTGCGACTCCTTGGCGGTCACCACATGTCCAAGAAATTCCACCTTGTTCTTCCGAAGTCACACTTGCTAAACTTAGCTAAAAGTTGTCGCTCTCTTAACCTCTCCGAACTAGCTTCGGATGCTCGCATGCTCTTCCGGGTCTTGGAGTAAACTAGAATGTCATCTATGAACACAACAACGAATTTGTCCAGGTATTCCATGAAAACCTTGTTCATCATGTTCATGAAATATGCAGGTGCATTTGTCAAACCAAAAGACATCATCAGTAAACTCGTAATGCCCATATCTTGACGAAAATGCGGTCTTTGACACATCCTCCGATCGAATCTTCAGCTGGTGATATCCTGATCGTAGGTCAATTTTGGAGAAAACTCGGCTCCTCTCAACTGATCAAATAGGTCATCGATCCTGGGTAGCGGGTACTTATTCTTTATAGTGACTTCATTCAGCGCTCGGTAATCCACACACATCCAGTAACTCCGTCCTTCTTCTTGACAAATGCAACCGGTGCTCCCCATGGCGCACGAACTAGGTCTAATAAATCCCTTATCCAATAATTCCTCAATTTGCTTCTTCATTTCGACCGACTCATCGGTTGACATCCGATAAGGTCTCTTAGCTATCGGGCCGTTCACGATACTAACTCAATTACAAACTCTATGTCACTCGTCGGTGGCATCGGGTAAATCCTCCGGAAATACATCGGGTATTCTCGACAACTGGTACGTCTTCTATCTTGACGGCCTTCACACTATTGACCATCAAGCTGTCCATCCCGAATGGCGTTGGCTTGAAACTCTACTTTTCTCCCACAAGGACTCTCGTGATATGACTCTTCGTCCACGGTCTAATACAACCTTGTGTTTAGACAACCATCCATTCCCAAAATAACATCTAGGGTGCGTGTATCTAACACCACTAAGTTTGCTAGGAACTCTGTTCCATCTATAAGCAACTTTACCCCAGAACATCCTACATCAGATCGGAGTTCTGATCCCGGGGATTGTACTAGCAATACATGCCTAAGGTTCACCATTTTCAACCCATTGTTCACAGCAAAAATCCGAGATATAAGCGAATCGAAGCTCCGTAATCAAATAAAAGCTGTTGCGAGTCTTGTGTTGATAAGTAACTTACCCAGTACGACGTCCGATGTATTCTGCACTGCATCGGCGGTGACATGATTGACTCTGCCTCTTACCACAGTCTGCGTGGCAGCTCCAGATTGTGTAACTCCACGACTTGCTCCTGGCGCAGGTGTCTTCGTTGGAGTAGTCCCAAGGTTGAAGCGAACTGGTGTCACTCCTCCTCCCTTCTTAGGACAATAATTTGCAAAATGCCCTGGCTCGTGACAGATAAAACAACGTTTAACTGTCGACTGCTGGCTCCCTGCAGCTGCATTCCCAACTGGTGTTGGTGTCTGGAAATTTTGTCCGGCAGGTCTTGGTACTGGCGGTGGCGTCGTCATCACATTCCTTGGCTGAAATCAAGAACTGGTTTGGTGCAACCCTCAACCGCTGCGGCCTCTGGCGTGCTCCCATTTGTGCCATCCAAGGCGCTCCGGTTGTCCTCCGGCTCCTTGCGCTTGTCCTCCAATATCGGCGCCTTTTTCACTAGCTCTGAAAATCGGGAAAAGTGTGGGTTATGAGTCCCACCGCAGCCTCAATTCATCCTTTCATGAATCGAGACTGCCTGGCCTTATCCGTTGCTACATCCTCAGGTGCGTAGCGTGCCAGCTGTGTGAACTTATTCAGATACTCGGACACTGATTGATTGCCCTGCTTCAGTGCCCTAAACTCCTCCTTTTTCAGCTCCATTATGCCTTCGGGCACATGGTATCGCTTAGGAAGCGATCGTGAACTCCTCCCGGTGATGTCTGCGGGTGCTCATGAGCAGCCGCGAGAGTTTTCCACCATTCATTGCGGTTCCTTCAAGGCGATGAGAGGCATAGAGTACCTCTCATTTCCTTCACCTTTGGGTAATGTGCAACTTTCTCTCTATCATCCTCACCAATCATCCGCCTCCAATGGATTGGCATTTTAAAATGTAGGCGGTCGTGTCCTCATGAATTTCGACACCTCGAGTGTGGCCTCTGCCTTTGGGTTGACTGGTTAACTTAGGCGGCGGCTTGGGCGATGACTGCTTGATCTGCGCATCATGGCATGCATTAACTGGTGCGTGCAGCAATAAAGGCTCCAAAGTTCGCATATCAATGGCGGTCTTGGTTGGGGTCCTTGTCCTTCCCCTCGATGTTTCGGTGGCGAGAACCGCTCCCATTTCCTCCTTGGTTTCTCGAGTGTTCACCATCTGCCGATTGCTCCATGGTTTAGAGACGAGAGGGAAATAAGAATAGACGAGTAATATAGTACTTATGCAGGGACAAAGGTATAACACAAAATCTAACTTTATTACTTTATTAATATCGAGGTATGGTTGCTCACAATGCCTATGGGCCATGCAAATATTTTAAGACATTTGTGACTCAAATAAAATATTTTCAGCAAAACTTTATCTTAACTTTTCCATTATTTAATTAATTTGCTAAATGGTTTAATTCAAAATAAATTCAAATAATTCCAAATAAATCCAAATAAATCCAAATAAATTCCAGAAATTCAAAATACCACTAAAATGCAAGAAAAGCAAAAATTGGGATGTTACATCCACCCTCCTCAAGGTCTATCTTTTCTGAACTCAATCGATGCCCTCACGTGCATTTTATCCTTACATCGAGAATTGTGTTGCTCATCACCTTGTGGACGAAATTTTCGATAACTATGGTTCGGTCATGTTTGGTTCGATCTTTTTTTAAAAAAATCCATGTGGACAGAAGACACAATTCCGTGGATTTGAGCTCTAGTACATCATGCTCGTGACCTTTTTCGACAATGGAGAACCTTTGTCCTTGGTACTTTATCGTAATCCAAAATGTGAATCGCACCATTTTATTTTTCGATGATCCCGGCCAAACTCTTGAGTCTTGAGAGGGTTTGCAAGATCTAGGAATGCGCCAAAATTTCTTGAAGTTGTGCCCATACTATGACATCTTGCTTTGGGAAAACTTTCATCCGCCATCGAGGAACCAATGGGAAGTTTAATTTGAGAGTTGAAAGTGAATATATCTGGTACCATAAATACCGTGTTTTAAGTTTAAGCGAGCAATCGTGCATTAGATCTTAAGATTTGTGTATCAATATCAAGCACATTGGAACTATTGGAGCAATGTACACAGATGTCCATGGTAATTTCACATTTTTCGAGAATACCTGAATCAAAAGATAATAGGAGTATGAAATAATCAAGAGAAGTCGCATAATCTACTCGTGTTGTTACAATATTTCGCATGTGAAGCTTTGAAAAAATATTTGGTTTCCCAACCTGGTTCTATTTGCTTACATGTTTTCCTTTATTTTATTTTCTTTTTGCTTAATTAGACTACCAAACTTTGGAAATTGATTTATTCGAGCGGGCATATATATAAGTACATGCTTCATAGTGTATGTATTGTTTAGAACCTTGTGTGATTGGAAGTTGGAGTTAATTATGCTCCTGAGTTTGGTTTTAGGGGGTATTGTTTAATAGTGTCAGGAAGATGAAAGCAAAATTTCCAATATTCTGAGTCGCCTACTCATCTTCACTGCCATGTTGTATTTTCTGATGTATTGAATTGGCTTTTTGGGGGATGTGAAAATTCCTGTGTTGTATGGAGAAAGCTAAATTTTTCCTCGGCTTTGAATTAGGTATTCCAGTAGATTATATTTGGTTCGATGTTTTAATTCTGTATGTCTTTCATGTACATTCCACAATTTACTTGTCGAGTTGCTGGTGTTTTTTTTTCCATACTAATTGTCATGTTGATTTGCGAAAAGCACCAAGAGGGTGAATTTTGTCGGGGAACTTGATCAGGGAGATTGCTGGGTTTGCTCCTTATGAGAAGCGTATCACCGAGCTTCTCAAAGTTGGCAAGGACAAGCGTGCGCTGAAGGTGGCAAAGAGAAAGCTTGGTACCCACAAGAGAGCAAAGAAGAAGAGAGAGGAGATGGCCAATGTCCTCTGGAAGATGAGGTCTATAAATTTCAAACCATAATAAGTTACAATTCTATACTGCCTGGTATCTATCCAATTCAGTTGCAGTGGAGCTTGTGCTTTGGAATATGAGTAAAATTATCTTGGGATGCATTTTTTGTGGTTAACTCTGCTGACCTATACTATAATATTGTACTGATTGGTACCTAGTATTCAGTTTAAGCACTCTGTGATTTTAAATCAATAGATTGGTTATAATTGTTGTGCTTAGTGATTAATTTGTAATTTCCGTAAGGCACTGAAGTAAAACTGTAAGACAAAATGTATGGGGGAGATGATCCCCATTGGAACACTTTCATTGATCATCAAAGCAAAGATAGCACAATGCTAGAGATATATTAAATCTGAATGTTTACTTATTAAGTGGTATTGGCGTTTGGCTTCGAGGCCGGCGCCGTCAGAGTTTACTCGCTATGACTTCAGAAAGAAAGAAAGAAGAAATGGGACGAGGAAAACCAAGAAGCAATATCCAAGGCTCTGAAGCAGCTGAATGAATTTGAAAAGGTTTGGAATGATTTTTAAGAATGCAATTAGATTTATTCTTGTTACATTTCGATTCTACCTTGCATGTCTTGTTTGCTGTTTATTACATGTAATCCATACAGTTTGCACTTTGCACAGTTTGCTATTTTCAATTATTGTGAATTGTAATATGATAGATGATTGAAGTGGTTCAACTAGGAGAGACCATTAAAAAATGTGAAATGACCTGTATATTGCTAATATATGAGTTTATTTTCTAGTAATACAAATAATGCTGGCCTTGCACTCTGTTTTTATGAGATCATGAAACACCTTTCTAAAGAAGAGTCTCATCTCCATTGAAAATGATTGCAGAAACACAACAGGCCTGATGATGCCATACTAAAAAAGGCTCGTGAAGACCTGCAAAACAGACTTGGTTACCTGAAGAAACAAGCAGAATTAAGAAAGTGAACATTGCAGAGGCACTATTCATTGATGATGCCCATGTTGCTGGCATTGCAACTGCTTTTCATCCTAATGTACATTTCTTAGCCCTTGGTTTTTCATTTATATGAAAATTGTAGAGGCACTATTTTATTCAATTTTTCTTAAACAGGAACCTTTGCTTAATGGAGTTGCACCTGGAGCACAATTGATTTCCTGTAAGATTGGAGATACCCGCTTAGGATCAATGGAGACAGGGACTGGCCTGGTTCGGGCCTTGATAGCTGCAGTAGAGGTGATAATATTCCCTCCATACTACATTTATCATAGTAAATAACAAAATGCATTTGCTTCTAGTCTATTCAACACAATTCCTTCGTCAGTGCATCCCAATCAAGTGCATAATGGCTGATAACAATTATTTGCAACCTTTTGTTCTGCCTGAGATCTAAGGTTATGTTTTAAATATACTGCTTCCTTGCATTCTTGTATATCCAGCACAAATGCGACCTGATTGATATGTGCCTAAAGGTAACAAGCAGAAAGAGAAATGTCAACAACCAAATTCTGTGCATTACATTCAAACATAGCAGCAGCTTACCATTTATAATGTTTCTAATTGTGCCGTTTGGGCTCTTCCACATGTGTTTTAGGTTGAACTCCTTAACCCGAGTTTCATCTATCATGGTGTTGAAATAGCCATAGATGAGAAAAGTTCGATCATCAAAAAGTCTTCTTTGTTACGACAAATATAAGAACATCTTATTTCATTTGCACAAGAATCAAACGAACACGAGTAATTGTCGCACACTTAATAGCCACATTGTACACGAATAACATTGGATAGAGCTAAGAAATATAGAACAACAAAGTTATAGGAATATTGTACAGTAATATGGTCAAAGCATTCAGACGGGAGACAATCACACCTTTCTATCTCACTTTTCAATTTTGAGGGCATGCATACAACATAAATAAGCAACAAGATTCAAGGAAGAATCTATTTCTCAATCAACTTGAGCAAAAATCCTAAGAAAACCTACCACAACATGCAGATCAATAATGATAAAAGTTGAGACAACAAATTACATTCAGCAGAAATCCTTGAAAATGGTGTGAATTCTTAGCATGTAACTTAAAATATTTAAAATTTCTTACTTGAGAGTAGCCTCTACAGCCTCCACTGTGACCTTGTCATCAGTTGCCTCACAGTGAAGAATGCCCAAGTCATAATACTTGATGTCCAGATCCAAAAATGGGAAGATAAGCTGAAACAAACAAAATTCCCAGCAGATAGCATACGGACTGTTGGTATCCTGCAGATGATAAAGATGGGTTATGTTCTTTATATGCCCTTGAAGAACATATTGATGAATCGATTCGAATGTCTAGATCTATTTTATGGCTAGTGAAGTTCAAACATAATTTTATCCTTTGACTTTTGAGCTTTCGCATTGGCTATTTGGTTTTATGGCTAGTGAAGTTCAGAGATAATAGTTTCTTGGTTGTTGATTATGACCATATCACCTATTCTTTTCTGAGGGTGTGCAGGAGTGAGACCATCGGTGTTAACCGATCGAGAAAGGAACTTTTGGGTGTGGCAGAATGATGATGTCGATGAGCTTCTAGAAAGGAATTTTTTGTGAAGTGGTGGAGATCCATGTATAGCCAGCTAGTTATATAGATGGACTAATGGACTTAGAACTTTTGGACAATCAGTGACATGTTAAAAGAGGTGTAGCCCTTGTGATCTTTTGGACAATTAGTGCTGTTACTAGTAATTATATGATCTTGGAGTACTGCTGGATCTGTTATCTGTGTAATGCATTAATCTGTGATCTTGGCTTTTGCATATATATATTTTCTTTGTAATGCATTCTGTGATCTTGGCTTTTGCTACCACTTGTATGACAATATATATATTCTCTCCATGTGTTGAACTGTATGGCAAAGAAAATATGAAATCTGAATGAGATCCAAACGTGTAGCAAACAAAAATATGCTGTTGCAATGGTATGCATTATGTTGTTGCAATGGTAATATAATATGCTGTCTAACAGTCTGTCGGCAAATATTATTTCTCACGCAGCCCATCTGTCGGTAAAACTTATCTGTCGCTAAAGATGTGTCTGTCGGGAAAGTTTTGTCTGTCGGTAAAAGTACAATATCGGGGACAAACTGTCCGTCGGTAATGTTTTGTCTGTCGGCAAAGGTCTTTAACGACAGGTCTTTCCCCGACACACAACATCTGTCGGTAAATCCTTTGCCGGCTGCATCGATCGACGTTATATATGCCCTTTCTTCGGCTGACAAAGTTGCCGTTATATTTGGGTCATGGTGTAGTGTTGACCAGGGCGGCCCGAGGATGGCGTTATGCGGAGGTCGCCTCGACCACCTCGAAGGTGATCAGCTCGGTGCGGAAGTTGTTCGAGTCACCGAAGGTAACGGGCAAGACCACCGCCCGAGGGATGGTCGAGCTTCCGGGTACGATCCCGAAAAAGGGTATGGCGATGCTCTTGACCTTCGACCGGGGAATCTGCATCCGGTCAAGCGCTTCTGCCTGCAGCAAGTTAAGAGAGCTGCCGCCGTCGACCATGACGCGCCCGACCGCGGTATTGCTGATGGTCGGGGTTACGACCAAGGCGGTCTTCAGGTCCCGGGCCATACCTGGGAGAGCGTCCTCTAGAGAGAAGGCGATGGTGACTCCAGCCCATTTGCATGGGTGCTCGACGGGCTTCCCAGCGGCGACTTGGTAGATAGTCCGCGCGGCGGCCTTGACCTCGCGCCTGGACTGGTAAGCCGACGATCCGCCGAAGATGATGTCAATCCGGCGCTCGCCCTGCTAGAACTCCACGTCGAGGTCGTCATGCTCCGTGCCGGCGTTCACCCTGTCTGGTTGGCCATCATCCTTCGGGAGCACGGGCATTTCGCCTCGCCCATCATAGAAGGCCTCCAGCTTGCTTTGCCAAGCCCTGCAGGCCCGCAGATCGTGGCCGGCTGCCCTATGAAACAGGCAGAACTTTGCTTCATCATATCCCGGGCGCCCCTCGGCCCCCTGCGGCCGAGCGTCGGCCCGCCGGGGCCCAGGTCGTCGGCCCTCCTGCTGGGGCTGGTTCTGCGCCTGGCGAGGTCGGGGTCGCCCCTGGCGAGGCTTGGAGCCCTCCCGAGCCTGATCTCGGACCTCAAGGACCTCGCTGGCCATCGCACGAACGATCACCATGGCGGACCTCCGCCGCCCCTGCGATCACGCTTTCGCTTCTTGGTGGTGGTGCCGTGGTCGGCGCCCCTGGAGTTGGATGGGCCGGCCTCTGTTTGGTTTAGACCAAGCTTACCTTGGTCGTAGTCGCGTTTCCAGCGGACAGCGTCGTCTGCGTCCGCGTACCGCTCCGCCATGCGGAAAAGCTTGTTGACGCTGAGCCTCGTGGTGATCTCCAGATCTTCGGTAAGGCGCCGATCGCGGACGCCGAACTTGAAAGCTTTGATGACGGCTTCGTCGGAGATGCTCGGAATCAGGTTCCTTGTGCGGATGAATCGCCGCACAAAATCGCGCAGCGGTTCGTTCTTGCCCTGGATGACACGATCCAGGTCCTTCTCCCTCCCCGGGCGCTCATAACAACTCTGAAAGTTGGAGCGAAGGGCGTTCTGGATTTGGCGCCACGACCTGAAGGAACCAGGCTTCTGGTTAAAAAGCCAAGTTCGCGCGGCACCGTCCAGGACGGTCGGGAGGTAATTGGCCATGACGAGCTCGTCACCCCCGGCCGCCAAGATGGCGGTCGAGTAGATAGACAAGAATTCATCGGGGTTCTTGGTCCCGTCAAAACGTTCGATCAGCGCGGGTTTGAACCGAGCCGCCACGCGACGCGACGCAGTTGCCGAGTACGCCATGCGGTACCAGAGGTCGACAAAGGCCGGGTGTGGTCATCTCCGACAAGGTCCCTGCTGCTGCTGGATTCGGAGTCGAGGCTGCCGCGGCGGCCCGACCTTTGGTGGGAACGACCACGGCGCCGGGCACGGGAATCGCCTGGGAGGTAACGCAAATGGTCTTGGACCCTGCGGCGCCTAGGCGGTACGTCTGGGGAGAGGTCCGCGGACCTGCTGCCGGTCGACTCGGAGTTTGTGCGGCTTGGTTCGGGCCTGGCCCTGCTTGGTGCGGTGCCTGCAGGACGCCGATGCATCTGCGTCAAAGCCTCGTCCCGAGCCCGCTGCTCGGGGGCTAGCTCCTGCGCAGGAGGCGTCCGACGGGTGCGCGGGCGACTGCGCGACGTGTTGTCATCACTTTTCGGGAGCGGGTCCCGAGTCGCGACCGGTCTGCTGCAGAGATGCGACCTCGGTCGCGAGCCGATCGAGCTCTTCGGCGAGGCTCGCCAAAGAGCTCCAACTTTGCCCTATCGGGGTCAGCCATGACCCAGGCGATAGCGCGGAGGCGCTCCCCCGTGAGTGGGAGCCTGGGTGGCCCAGAGGACGTGCTGGCCCTCTCCTGGGCTTCCCGCCGGAGGGCAGTTATGGCTTGGTCAATGGCGACATGCACCATCCGGCGAGCGTCTTCAGGGGTTTGCGGATCACGGTCATCTGCATTTCCTTCCGAGTCTTGACCGTCCGCCATCAGAACGTGATGCTCTAGCGGCGGCGGCGAAGGCGAAAACAGGGACACGGAGTCGGAGTCCGTGCCCGAATCCACGCTTGAAGAAAGTCCATCGACCAAGTGCGCCATGCTCTTGGGACCTTGATGTCGTTCCTGCGAAAGAGCGAAGCAATCGGGCCCCACGGTGGGCGCCAGCTGTCGACGATCGGGATCGCCAACCACAAGAAATGAGATGGGGGGTCGGTATGATGCGGGACCCGAGCTGCGCTTTGCTCAGATGGAGGAAAAGAGTAGACGAGGTGATGGTCGAAGCAAGGCGACAACGAGCGTGAGGCAAGATTTATCTTGGTTCGAGCCCCAGAGAGGTAATAGCTCTACTCGATCGCCTTCAGCGGTTTTCTTGGCTATTTCGAGTACAAGGGTGTGTTCTGACTCAAGTTCAACAATGGCGATGTCTAAGCTCGAGCTATGGCGTGTTGTGTGTTGTCTTAAATCGTCGAAAGATCGCGCATCCTTGGTCTTTATACCTCCTCTGCACGCAGCGGACGGAGAGCTTCCTGAAGTGGCCTTCATGCACGTTGAGGGCGGCGAGAACCCTCTCGAACTTGTTTGCGCGACTGCTCCTACCCCGACCCGCGCCTTGGGCAACACGGTCAAATGCGATCCGAAATCCGAGGATGGACTACGGCTCCGAACAAGGGCCCGCTCGAGCTCGAGGTCGAGCGGGGCCATGCTCGGGTCCAGCGCGCTCTAGGTCGAGCGCCTTGACGCGCACCCAGGTCGTGACCGGGGGCCACCCGAGCTTGGGGGATCCGTTGACCGTGCGCCGGCCGGTCAAGGGATTCCCAATCCTCGTCAGTTGTACAAAGATTGTAAAAAAAATTTATATTTATTCATCATAGGTGTTATAGTATTTTATAAAATTATTTCTTAGATTAGGTTATTTGAAGTTTTTATAAAGTTCTTTAGAATGCTCAAAATTGGAGAAAAAGGGACTTAAATTGAGCAAATAAATTTTATTACAATTAAATCCAATAGAAATCCCAAAAATGCATTAAAGAGCATGCTGAGTCACTTTACATCATTTTTATATTTTTCGGGATGTTACATGTAATTTATCTATATACTTTGCACTTTAGTCCAAAAACATCAAATTTACATTTAAGTGCATAAATCGTCAAAATCTTTACAAAACACCTATTTTTTTAAACTTTGCTGATGCCAACTGGCTGACATGCCAAGCCTCACAATGGAAGGCATGACCACTTGTTCCCAGTATAGGTGGCATGTGGCAAGCTTGCAAGCAAAGCCTAGCATGCATGCTGCCACCTAGCACCCTTGGAATACTATAAGGAGTTGGGTAATCATTACACCTTTAGCACCAGCTTGATGAGGGGAGAAGAGCTGCAACATATCCTCTTCTCTTTACCAATCTAGAAACAAAACTACTCCTCTTTGCTGCCATTCAAGGTGTGTTGAATCCTAAACCATCCCTGCGTAGTAAATGCAATATTGGTTTGTTAAATGCATTTGCAATTGATTGACATTAGTACTACTAGATCATACCAAGTAAAGAGTTGAACCAATCCAAATGTTACTTAACCTTATCAACTCATAGTTTATAATGATCGATCATTCGTTGTCCTATTTTCTAATGTATTCTAAATTTATAAAAACTGAAAGAAGTGATAAGTTCACTCTTTGTAATAGTAAAGTTCGTGATACATTCTACTCATATATACTACTAGGTTCTAATACTACTTAACATGTTCCAGATTATCATCCTTAGGTGGCCAAGCTGGTTAATTTGTTAACCTACTTTGAACTTTGATTTTTTTTTTAATTTTGAAATTCGAATTGATGACTACGTAAAATAGTAGTCACATAGTTTTGGCTAACCTTTGTATTAATTGCACCCCTAGAATAACCAATATGGTTTTGGTTACCGTTTTGCCTATACTTGTGTACATTCTATGCATGCTTGCATAACACAGCTGTAAACATGTCTTTGACTCTCTGGCAGCCATTAATTTGTCGCATTTTGTACAGCTAATAGTACGCATGAATTGAAGTTAATATTTTGGATTATTCACACTGTCCTTGTTCAATATGTATAGTTTCGTTCTTGTTAAGTGAAAATAAACTAATATACTCCTACTCCTGGCAACTCATACCCTGCTAGCTACTGTTACGTTTGGAGTGTATTATACTATTATCTTCACACCATTCTCACAATTAATTCCCATTTCTTAGCATAATTCTACAGCATCAAAAGGTAGACCTTCTAATTAAAACAAATAACAAGTTGGCTTATATATGTTGTCTCCCTCCTAATCTAGTATTCCCTTCCCTTGAGATAATTAAAAGAGAGCAAGCCATGAGTCGTGAAACCCCAGAGAGTCCAACCTCGATGAACTCTGGAGACTCAAGTACCGACTGCGAGAGAACTTTGTCTGACATTCCACTAGAAGACATTCCCCCAGCAGTGATTGATGCTGAATTTGAGGAGGATGAAACCACATCTGCTACGCCTACCATGCTGGCTATGGAAGGACCAAGAAACCTAGGCAACAAGCCACTAGATGTGGCCCCGTTGGCGATGGTTCGCCTACGCGAACAAGAGGTCCCGGTTCCAGGGTGGTTGAGGGCACATGATTCTTACAAGCACGGGGAATGGAGGGTCTTCTATCGAGAGAGAAGTAATGGGAGGAAAGATATGGTTAGTGATTCCATCCAACAAAGTTCTTTTTTGTCATATTTGATTAGATATATGCATGCATCCTTGCCTTCCCATTTTGATCTGTCTACAAAGCATTGGTATACTGTTCAACATATTCGAAATTTTTGTGTTTGTCGTTGATCTATTCAGAATATACTTTTGAGAGAATATACATCTAGAATATATTTATTTCATTGGAAATTTATCTTTGATAGCAAAGTATGTTTTATTACGAAAAATCTTTTGCTGTACAAAATTAATAATAGCTACTGTTTCTATTTATTGTCTTCCCATGCAAACATAACTTTTATTTCTTTTCCATTCTCTTGATGCATAAACTTCAAATCTGAAGGTGATTGTTGATATATTGCCCTCTGCATCTATAATACCAAACAAAGAATTAATGTCTTAAAAGGATGAAAATTCTTCTTGAATTTTTACTGGGAAAATATTTGGCAAGAGAAATTTTAAGTGGCAAACACACAAATATCATATACAAGATGTATGGTGTAAATTTTATCAGATATTTTGAAGTTGAACTCTTTATTTATTTTTGTTCAGATTATACACATCATTTATGAAAAAATATTTTGTTATACTTTATATTTATTACCATATATAAAATAGAACGGTTCAATTTACGCATGATTTCTGAAAGTTGAGAATCTAGCTAGTCTGTATATTGCAATGTGTTTGACGGTATTATGATGCCAATGGTTGGCTGGGAGATATAATCTTCTATTATCTAAAAAAAATTATGGTGCCAATGGCTCATCCATGCATGCGAAGTACCTCTACTAAATAAATGTTATGACATTGAGATGCTAAAAAATCAACCCTGTTCAGCATAAATTTAATTAGTGCATAATCATACTTAAGCGTGTTAATAGCAATATACCAAACATATGGTGGAGGGACTATTCCATACTAGGGCTAGAAGATAAGACCAATGATTCATGTGAAATGTTATAAGAAACTATTCACAAAAAATCTTAGTTTTGTTTTCTATGCGTTAAACCAAAAGAACAACTGGGTACATAGCAACACTTGTACTATTGAGAATCATATCTATTTGATCTATCATATACCCATGCTTAACATTTATAAAATTGAGACTAATTATTACATAAATTCATCATTTGTTCTTGTTGAAAAGTTAAAACTAGGTTGATGCTAGTAGGAAAGCTACGTACGGTCTAAGTAGAATCACTCCTGTCATATCATATGTATCACAGGTTTAGTGTGTAAATGGTTGTAAGAGTTACAACAAAGACTTTTTCTAAACTACACTTGGTGCAATTCTATGACACTTGGGAGCTTCTTCCCGATGATTCTGATAGTGATGTATATGCTCAGGTGCATGAAAATGAAACTAGAAAAATAAGGATGCTGGCATCACGGGTCACGATTTATTGATATGGTCAGCCTTGTTCATGGCGCCATATAACTTCATCGGCATCATTGTCAACAAACCTAGTGTAAAGAGGGTACACTTTTATAGGAAAATACTGTGTATGCTACTAGGAGTTTGCCGTATATCGGATCAGCCAT
The DNA here is from genome assembly GCA_036346375.1 of Guadua angustifolia. Classification (NCBI taxonomy): domain Eukaryota; kingdom Viridiplantae; phylum Streptophyta; class Magnoliopsida; order Poales; family Poaceae; genus Guadua; species Guadua angustifolia. The sequence continues at coordinate 61,412,281 of CM070503.1, read as the reverse complement.
TTGGGTTTGCCTGTTACTGTATTCGCCCCTGGAAAGTCGTACATTATTTTTCCAAAAGACAAAACTACTCTCTCTCTCTCTCTCTCCACTAGAGAAATGATCTTTCATACCGATTCATCAGTCCCGATTAGTCACGAACCGGGACTAATAGTAGCAACAGTCCCGGTTCGTGGCTACTAGGCTAAAAGCATGATTTTTCGCTCACATTAGTCCCGGTTAGTGCCATGAACCGAATGTAAGAGTGCTTGGCGGACAAGCGCACGGCACACATTAGTCGGTTAGTGTTACTAACCGAAGGACTAAAAATAAACTTTAATCCGGTTCGTATTACGAACCGGACTAAAGGTACCTTTAGTCGGTTAGTGTTACTGAACCGGTACTAAACTTCGTTTCAACATACTTTAAAAGGAATGCATATCCTAGTCTATTCAATACACGTGGGTGCGATGGGTGGGTTGGTAGTGTCCTGTGGTGGCATGCAGGAGGTTTCAGGTTCGAGTCTTTAGTTCGTCATAATTTTTTGATATGCGAGAGAGCGGAACCGGGACTAAAGGTCACAGACTTTAGTCCCGGATGGGCTGTCCCGGTTTGATAACCGGGACTAAAGCCAGTTACCAACCGGGACTAAAACCCATTTGTGTAGTAGTGCTCCTCCCATCATCTCCACCTCCAGGTGCCATAGAGTTTGGCCCTTTGCCATTGGTCATGCACCACGATAACACCTTTGTTGTTGCCTCCGTGTCACTCGTCACCCTGACATCACATCCACTGCCGCCGCCACCCTCAGTCGCCATAGCCACGTACCTCTTGGACCTTGGCCACTGTATTAGATCTCCAGGGTCAGCTAGAGAAAGAGGGCACATGCATTGCAAAAACTGGGGTGGCATAGAGGTGGGGTTTGGCGAAGCAGCTGAAAGAGGGCACATAATTGATTGCAAGATTTGCAGGCTAGATATGTTAGATATGCATCGCTGAAATCACCCCCATGCATCATATTGTCAAAATCTCTAACGCCACCAAGCATGTAGTTTCGGTACAATGTTGCCGCCGGCGCTGTCGAGCCTCAATCCAATGTCGCCAGATCTAGCTATATTTTCCAATGAGTCCAACTGATCGATATGCTTCTTTTCCACTGCTGATGAAAGAGCTAACGAGGTTGCAGCCTCAGTGGCCCACCGCCGGCTTGGTCGATCTAGAGCTATCACCCACTGCTTGGAGCCTTGATCTAGCACCGTTGTTGACCGTGGACCCTAAGTCATCACATTCACCTCTGGCCAAAAGCTAGCCCATTGTTGCATCTGCCATTGACTCCGGCCGACATCACCACCACACCACCACCAAACAAAAGGGTAATTTAGTCCATCTTCACCATTGACCGTTGAAAGTGGCATACATTATATCATTAGCTAATTTCATGTCTTTTGGGTGGCAAATACATCTACACTGAAATTTCAATGACAGAAACAATATGTCGCAGACTCGTCTGCATCTTTTTCCCAAATTTTAAAAGGGATCTTTATGGGAAATATATATTTATATTAAGCCATCACCTCAATCTTCTAAGGGCATTCAATTTCGACAATCATACCTTGGAGGTTATATATATTGGATATATATCTAATTGAGCCAAACCTAATATTGGTGCAAATTACCGTATGCAATCAACATGTGAAATAGATATATAATAACCATCCATTAACTCCCATTGAGAACCACATGGCATTTTACTCATCTTAAGTTCTTAACCCATTTTGTGGCGTCGAATCAAGCAAAGGCCAACTGTTAGAGGGACATTTTGTTTAAGAAGTTGGAACTACTACTTGTAAGGCCATTCTCAGTGGGAGTTTCATTCTCATTAAATGACATGACACATCATCATGTTTGGTGACATGGCAAGGTAATTATGAAGAGAGAGATAGAAAGAGTTTTTATTTAGGTGAGAGAGTTTCATCTAGATGAAACCTCGAGATCTACTGATTCTCAGACAAAAACTGATGTGGCACTCTTGAAAACTGAAAAATGAAACTATACACTGAGAATGGCCTAAGACCATCTTTGTACGTAACACTTCCACCCACATATAAGCTAGCTAATTGATGTGACCCAGAGGGCCACCATTTCCCAAGGCCCGTTACTTTGTCACGACGCACCAACAAGAGATCCTCAGTACCCTGGGGACAAAATTTGCATGTAAGCCTCGTGTCCTTGTTCCCTTGAAAATGTCACGGTAATTTCATGCCCACCGAGGAACCTATAAGGATAAAAAATATGGTTTTACCAAACCCTATTGAAACTATGGTTTTTCTTGGAACTCCCAACTGTTTGGCTACAAAGTTTTTGGTTGAAGTTCTTAGATGTGTTCACAAGATGCCTTAGAAGCAATCTTCAAAAATTGTCGACCTTCAAGTCACCGAAAACATGCATGCATGCGACCAAGGAAAAAATAGGGGCAGAAGTTCTAGTCACTGGACAAAAGCACTAAATTATCTAGTCAATCATTCCAGGGGCTGAAGTTCTATAGTTGCCGACCGTGATTAGCAATGAAGAACAGAGTAAAACTTCTGTTCACGTTTTCTAGTCGCTTCTTTTTGCTTGCATGCACAGCCGCCGGGAGCTCTCACACGCTAGAAACACAAACCGCCAGGCATACATACATGCATACGCCGCCAGGAGCAAGGTACGCGAGTTGTTTTGGCACCAACGCTCAAAAAATTTTGCCCAAGACCAAAGTTTCTAAAACAGAGAAAAAACCATGATTTTGTGAAAACCATGGTTTTTAAAACAGAGTTTTTTGAAGGGCTACCAAATACCTCTTGGTTTCTAAAACAGAGTTTTTCTCTAAAACCATGGTTTTGTCTAGAAACTGTGAAAAAACCTTGTTGCCAAACAGACCCTAAGTGATTTCTCATGCCTCAAGTGGTTCTCCTGTCGCTCCCTATTTTCTGTTCAAATTTTACAACGACAACAACAATTCATTGTTGAGTATTAGCCGTACAATTTGTATGCATCATATATATATATATATATATATATATATATATATATATATATATATATATATATATATATATATATATATATATATGTGTGTGTGTGTGTGTGTGTGTGTGTGTATGTGTGAATGCCAATTTATGGGTAGCTAGCTCATGATCAATAATCAGTTCTTTGTATTTTTTTTAAACAACTCCAAATGAGTCTTGTCAAATGATTGTTGAAATGCCATAGAAGCTAAGATTCTCTCTCTCTCTATATAGACACACACACATGCATATCTCTTGTGGTATACAGGTGGTACACTCGAATGTCCTACTAATGAGTAATTGTTTAACCTTTTCGATTTAAATATCAAAATCGCAACTGCAACAATAGAATCAATTTAAGTCAAGTACAACATTATACAATAAATAAGAGGATCGATACATTACAAGCTTGTCTTTTCTTGGAATTTAGCGAGGAGCTTTGGCATTCACTTAATAAGGGGGTAGGAACTTGGGCGAATCCTAAGATTCGAATCAGGTGGGTGAGGCCACGACATCACCTCTTTACCAACAGGCCACAGGATGGTTCCTAAAAAGCACAAAAAATATAGTCTATTACAAAAAAAGAACAAGGGAGAATATAACATCGATCACTCCAGTTACGTGGTGAACACATGAAGCAACCTGTGAAGAAAAAGGTGACATGTAAAACTTGCATTACATTCAAGTCATTTAGTGGATAATGAGGAAGAATCAGAATATATAAAGTCATTAACATTATTACATGAAATTGTGAAGCAATCGAAAACAATGTAGTTTCCGCATAGGTAATCTCCTCATAACAAGCAAATCGTCTGATGATTCAAATAATGCTGAGCTCCTTGAATGGACAGTACCCACATATTTCACCACCAAGTTTGAAATCGAATGCAGGGACCATATCCAACAAGAGCCAATTGGGAGTATACCTTTGATCTGTCTTGGCCCCATAACCACAACTCTATAACAGGAGCCCAATATCTTATCAGCAAAATAGGCTGAACTCCTAATGGATCGATTAAAACAATCTGGATGCAAAACAAAGGGCAGGAAATCCAATATGAGATTAAAACAAAGGAACATGACACTAGACCAATATAATACAAAAAATAAAGAAAATGTCTATATTGCAATTCCCTATTGAACCAAGCTTTATGAATGGATGCATTGCTCTAACCTTAGTTTCAGCTCATGTGCTTAGAAGCTAAGTGCAGCAGGATGGTAAATTTGTTGGACATATTAATTAAGTAGGTGGAAACCCTCTTTACACATACAAAAGTAGCTTACTCAGAATCTAGAATCACAATAAGGCTTAAAATTGGATAACCTTCTATATTGGTCAAGTAGCCTGCATAGTGGAGGTAGAAATTTTCACCACAAGCACATGAAAGCAAGATCTTTTTCATTATATAAACATTTTATAATAATATTTAAAACTTAAAGACTACTTGAACTTATGCTTAAAAATAACCTCTTTTTGCCACCCCATGCACCATGTGTGGCGTGGCAAATGAATACCTCCAACACAATGCCACCCCATGCACCATGTGTGGCGTGGCAAATGAATACCGCCAACACAATCAGTATAGGGGCTTGAAATATAAAAATGTTGATATTTCATAATTACATATTAGAACTGAGATGTCACTACATTTGGTTTTAGTAAATTCAACTACTAAATGAAGAATCTTTCTCAAGTGTTATATGTGATGACAAAACATTGACAAACAATTAGTGCAGGTTCTATATCTTAGAATGCGTTCTTAATTGTTTTGTTTAGTCACTCACATGTCCTTATGAACCTTTTTCTCTTTCCATAATATTTATTTTCAATATAGAAATCTCCATATGGGTTATTAGACTAACAATAAAAGGAAAAGGAAAGTACCTGAGTTGCCCCAAGTAGTTCATATTTTACGTATATTTTAAGTCATTATTAGCTTGAGCCTGCTATTTTAGTTGCATATGATTGATGTAAAGTTCCACCCTTTTAATGGAAACTGTAATGTTTTCTTGTAGTTTTACACTCATCGGGAATATTGCAAGAAGTTCCGCTCGGTTCCTGAAGTTAAATTGTTCCTGAATGCCAAAGGAACAAACCAAATGTTCAAAGGGAAAAAACTACGAAAGAAGGTGATCATCAGCTTTTGCTATTTTCAGAAATGCATTTGTCCTCTTTTAGAATAGGTTCCTACTTGTACTTTGAAAAAGTTGGCAATTTACAGTCTCAATTTTAATATATATGGGTATGGACACGTGCACAAGATTGAAAGGTCTGACTGTAAACTGCCTTTTAATTTTTATAGTATTGGTGGGTATTTGCAAAAGATCAACAATACAAGTATATATGCACCGTGCAATTTTCTCTCTTGTTATCTACATGCAACGCATTTATGCATATTGTTCTATATAATAATTTCAAATATTATCTTGATTCATTTATATATTTTTGGTCTATGCAGAAGACAATTGATCCCAATGGTCAACAAGGCCGTGGTATGAACTTCAACTATATAATTCTGAATACTTTACTTCAGAAACTATCGTGATATGTGCTGCATGTCATTGTAATTTGTAAAGTCATTTAGAAAATTTTACGTCAAATTGAAATAATTAAGCTACTATGCCATTGTGCTGTTATTTGAAGAGCTTTCTTTTTATTAGAGTACTGAAGCATTTTTCTCTTCTAGAGAATTATTATTCACCCAATATTGGAAAACAGGCAAAAGAAATCCAATGGAGGAAGGGCTAGCTGCCAGTACCAGTAGAAGGGATTTAACTATTGGAAATCGTCGCCTGATGCCAGATGTGCCAATGGGTTTTCTGTAGCTTCTGAGATATGTCAATTTTCAGGAGGGGAATAACAGCAATTAGTCTAGTACTAGGATATATAAACTGCCATATGCCTAATGCCATGTTTTCCATTAAGAATCAGTGCATCACACCAAACCATATGATGCTTCTGATAGAGGAACTATCTTTACATTGATGTTTGCTTATTGTGACTTGAGTTTCGTACCTTAAACTGGAGGTCATTTTGTTGCTTCCATAAAACTTAGTATTGTGTTCGTGACAGTTATGTCAATGTAGTTTTCGTTGTGTGAGAAGTCATCACTGCAGGTTGCTCTTTTTCTCATGGGAGGTTGTATCATTTAATGGATGATTTCATATTTGCTCCATGTTACATATTTTAGTGTGCCTCATGCTTCATCTAATCATACAATATAAATTCACAGTCATGTACTGATATTTGGTTATGTGATTATTGGCAGTGATTTTTTTTATGGAAGTTGCGTCATATTTGATGATTTTATACTGGTCATTTATCTGCTCTGTTAATTATTTTGTGTGCCTCTTGCTGGAGCTAATGCACTTCAATTCATTGTCATGTACTGATGCTTGCTTATGTGACTGCTCTCTTCAAACTTTAGTACAGTTTGGTGACATGTATCAGTACAGTTTGGTGACAGTGTATCAGGGAGTATATTTGTTGTATCACATATGGCAAGTTATCACCAGCCATGCTATTTTTTAATGGACATTGCATCATTTTGTGTTACAAAATGCACGGTAACAATATAGAATAAAAGGAATGGGAGACCAGGGTTTCAAATTTCGTTTTGTATAAAATTTCGCCTTTGACCGAAATCCAAAATTTTGGTGAAATTTCATAATTTTGGATGAAATCTGGTCAAAATTCAAAAAACAAAATTCAAATCCAGAATTTTATGACTGAAATTTCCTTCACAAATTCGAAATTTCAATGATTTCAACTAAGCGAAAAATGATTCAAGCGATGTTGAAAAAATTTGAATTTTTTAAGGTACCTGACACATTAGAGATGTTCTAATTAAATTTTCATCTGATTATAAAATCTGAGGAATTTTAAAAATTCAAACATTACTACTGATCTGATAAAACATTTGGCCAAGCAAGTTTAAACCGAATGAAAATTAGAACAAATGAGATTATAAAATTTTTAAATTTTTGTGGACGGTCCAGACATATCTATAATATTCTCATAAAATTTTTAGATGATTATCAAATATCATGAATGTTTTAAAATTTTGAACAGATTGCTCTTTGATCTGTTAAAAAGCTTATCGGCAAATTTGAGCGAAATGAAAAATGGTCCAAACCATGTTATAAAATTTTGAAATTTTTTTGGATGGTACTGATGTAGCATTAATGGTTATATAAAAGTTTTAGATTATTATCATGCTTAAATGATTTTTGAAAATTCTGACAGTGCTATAGCATCCTAATAAAAGCCCGATGATCAATAGATATATTTGCTTTAGCAATAAAAAAAGGTTTAAAATTTTTGAAAGTTTTACAAAAGGTTGATAAGTAAATGCTTAATATGTCATAAAACTTTTGAATCATTATCATCCTCCAGTGAATTTATAAAATTCTTACAAGGCATAGTACCATTTATGTTCTTTCTCTTTTTGATTTTTGAAATATAATATAACAAATGAAGTTCAATGCTTACATAGATTTGATTGAGAAAACAAAAAAAGTTAAATTTTTTTGAAACTTTTATATAATGTTAATGAGTCAATTATTAATCTCTAATAAAAATTTTAGATCATGATCACACTCAAGAAAATTTATAAAATACTGACAAAGTAACTGTCCCAATTATGTTCATTCTGTTTTTGATTTTTTAAAGGTAACAAATCAACTTAAATTATTCTGAATTTTTTTGTATGATTATACACTTCTTAAAATAGTATCATAAAATTTTCAGCTCCTTATCAAATATTTAAAATTTTATAAAAACTAATAGTGTTTCTACCAAAATTTTAAAATGTCTCAAAAATTCATTTTTTCAACAAATTTTTATAGAAGATCACTTTCTTATTGGTTATTGGACCAAATCCGGTCAAATCCGCCCTAAAAATTCAAATTTCAGTTAAAATTCATGAAATTTCGGTGAAATTTACCGAAATATTGCCAAAAAGAGAAATAGATTGTAGCAATTTCAAATTTTTTATTATTTTTATTTGGTGGTAGTTTAGATTTAGTAGAGGCCCAAAATCTAAAATTTCAGTAAAATTCACCAAAATTCACTGAAATTTAAAACCCTCAGAAACAAAAGATTTAACGAGAAAACTTTTAGAAAAAAACCCCGTCGCAGCATAAAAGCAAATATCATTATATGAGGAGATATTTACATTGAGACTATATTTTCTCTTCTCTCATCATGCTTACCTCTTTGTTTTTTTTTGGTTTTGCCTTCCTCTATTATATGGACTACATGGACATATTTATAATGGAACATAAAGAACTCTCTATATAGGAGTAGATTTTGAATTGGAGTAGAAAACAAATTCATATCATACTCAAACTCAACAATCTCTATCTTGAGATGAATTTGCTCTTTTTTAAAATATCAAATCTTCCAAAACAAGTCTTCATCAATAAACCTTATGCCTCAAAAGTCCATCGAGACTACTCACGAATAAATACTAGAAACAGTCTTATTAAAATGTGTCTTGCGAAGCAAAATTGAATAAACCACTAGTAGATCTAAACACATAGTGACGAATACTCATACCGTGGGTACCCCTAGTGGCCCATCACGCCAAATAGGCCACCCCAAGTCCAACTCTAGCCAAAGGCCCCGTGGGGCCACGAAGGACTCTCGTCCCCGACCAGGGGGCGGTCCGACCCCCGCCATGAGTCGAGAGCCCTGCGACCCCTGACCATGCCGACCAGAGGGAGGTCCGACCCCCGTCATGGGTCAGGGATCTCCCAAGGCTCCGACCCCGCCATGGGTCGGACGCCGCAAGCTCGAGCAAGCTAAGGTAATCTCCACCACCGTCTTGGTCAACCTCGAGTTGGCCACGCCCTCTGGACACGGCGGCAGAGTGACCGTCTGCGAGGCGTGTGGCTCCTTCCCGAGCGGTGAGGAGGCCTGCAGAAGTCAAGCACCGATCTCATCGTCCAATCATGTACAGATGGGAAGACGCGCTCCTCCCAAGGCGATCTGGGAGCCAGTAGCGACAGCGTCGGCTTCTAGCAAGCGCCAGAGGGTAGGTGTGCTAACTCCGGTGCAGAAAACCACGCCACTCGGCGTGCCCTCACAAGCCAGCCGCGGAGCGAGAAGGCGGCGTCGGCGATCCTGGAACCAAGACCAGGGACTCCTAAGTGTAGGGCACCCCATCCTTTCTTTTCCAAGTTCCCGTGTAACCTGCCCCCTCCGGCTATATAAGGGGAGGCAGGACCCTCAGGGAAGGGGACTAACTCTAGGACGACCGAACTGTCCTTACTTCTCCTGCTCTCACGAGGCACTCGAGGCCAGCCCTTAGCCCTCACTTGTAACGTCGTGTAGTCCTCTGCACCTAGAATAATACGAAACCACCACGAACTGGAAGTAGGGACATTCGGCCCGAACCAGTATAGATCTTGGGCTCCCTGAGTCTAACCATTCAAGGAGAGGGAGCGCGCGGCCCCTTGACTACAAATTTACTTGCCGGTATTCGAAACACTGACACATAGTTATCAACAAAGCAGACAAAGAAATCTGAGTCTTCAATAATCCATAACCCTAGTAAAGTCTGAGTCCATGCAACGGCTTCGATTGAAATGCTCAATTATCAAATAGCATTAGCTAAGATATCACCTATGGTATTGGATTGATAGCAAAGAACTCATATAATGGAATTTGACATGCTTCATCTAGAACACAAAATTCACCAAACCATGCCAATTAGAGAACAACTTGTATGTGTAACTATCATATGCTTCAAACTGCCAACTCCGAAGGTAATTAAACACCGTGATGTGTTTCAAATTGTTCCTATAAAACTATCAGGATGAAAGAAACTTTTGTGCCATCTGTAACATCCCAAATTTTGCTCACAAATTAATATATAACTTGCCAAGATATTTTCTGCACTTACCATGAATTATTAGAATTTTCAACATTTAAGAAAGTGCTTTTTACACTTTCTAGATATTGTCTTTGAATTTTGAATATTAATTCAAAATTGTTCAAAGTTTAAAAATATTTTATTTAGGTTCTAAACAATCTAAAGTGCCTCTCCAAAATGTTTTATGAATTTTGGAGTTGGGTTGTTATTTTTGTGAAATCAAACAGTGCATCTTGTATTAAAAATAGTGGTGTTGAAAGAATTTATGAGAAAAATCTAGGACTATTAAAACTCAGTGCTACATTAATTGCATCCAAAAATATTTTTCATAATTTCTGGGGCTGTGCAACTATGCCTAAAAATTCAGCCAAGATTTCTAATCCAAAACCAAATTTCAAATATTCCTCCTCTCTCTTACTAACAACCTAGGCTCGCATGTCAGCCCTCTGAGCCGCTTTTTGCCAGCTACCTTCTTCGCATAAGGAAATATTAAGGATTGCGTGTCTGCATGGAATACCTAAGAAAATTGTGTCATATAGAGGTACTCAATTTACTTTGAGATTCTAGGGTAAGCTGCATGAAGCAATGGGAACTTATTTGAATTTCAGTAAAGCATATCATCTACATATAGATGGTCAGACTAAGAGAGTTAATCAAATTCTGAAGGATATAATAAGAGCTTATGCATTAGCTCATGCTACATCGTGGAATAAGTGTTTGCCTTATGCAGAATTCAACTACAACAACAATTATCAGCTAGTTTACAAATATCACCATTTGAGACTTTATATGATCGTGCCTATCGTACTCCATTTAATTGGAATGAGACATCGAGGCGTTTAGTGTTTACACGATATTCTCGAGGAAGCCAAGAAGAAGCAAATTGATAATCGAGAGAGATTAAAAATAGCACGATGTAACATCCAAAAAATTAAAATAAAATATGAAATTAAATTTTAGAATTGAATTATATTTATTGATGTTTTTATTATTTTTGAATTTTTCGGATTTTCCTTGATTTTTGCTCTAATGGAAAAATCTTTATAAGTAATAGATAATAACAATAATAACATCTTATAACAATAAAATGTGTAAAATTTTAGATAATCTCAAGAAATCACTACAACCTCAATTCTAAATTTTAAAATATCATATCAAAGCAATTATGCATGAAATGAAAGCCAATTAATGATCCTTGACTAGCAGATAAAATTGTTAGATTTAAATAAAAATAATCTTACCTTATTTTGAGCTAAAATTTAATATTATATTATGGATAGATAATTAAATATACAGTAAAAATATAAAAATTAATAAATTATTTTGTGATACTTAAAATTCAAAAATATAAAAATTAAAAATCTAAGAATCGAGAATGTTAGAATTTTAATAAATTAAATATGAAAGATCTAGAGTTGAAAATTTTCCAAGAGACTAATATAGCTATAATTAACTCTTAAAAAATTTGAGAAATTATTTATGAGTTATATATCTCCATAAAATTTAAAATTAGAAAATTGAAATTTGTGCGAGAGAGTCTTGTCAATTTTTATAAATTTTGTGGATAATATTTTTGCTTGAATTTATGTAGTTCTTAGATCATTATCCAAAATATACCAAAAAATTCTCAAAAATCTCTTTACAATATTGGTAACCAATCCATTGAACCAATATAGTTCACCTTCTTGTCCAAATGTCATTCGTCTTCTGTCTCTACAAGTGGGTCCCGACTTACATGGGCCCACGCGCAACCTCTCTTCCCCTTCCTCCTCCTCTAGACATTAGCGCCCCAAAGCGAAGTCTTGCACCACTATGCTCGCGTCATCCTCACACGTACCTCGCACCACAGAGGCTCTGGCCTTATCCCTCACCATTACTGCCACCTTGTCCCAATTCATGCCTACATGGTCATCATTTCTTCTGTGCGATTATACGGACCGCCCTTTTCAGGGTGCGTATAAATACCTTATGACTACCCGGATTTAGCACATAGGTAACCAAGTGTACATTGCTTGATAAAAGAGCAAATCTGAACATTTTATAGTTGAAATAAGGGCCTACGCCAAGGTTTTACAAAAGGTCATTGGTGGCACCGAATACATTCTGAACACCCACAAGCAGCAGCGAGATAGATCAAGGCCTCCAAAACTAAATAACATCGTCATCTACGACATACGGAACTCGCCATCTTCAAAAGAAATCTAAGGAGGGAAAATTAGAGCAAGGGTGAGTACACAAGCCGTACTCAACAAACCACACGGAAAATCTGAATATTACATGCGGGGATAAACAAAGGTAGGCACGAGGTTTTAAGTATTGTGGATGCAAGTTGGAATCATCCATTTTCATCTTACATTTGAAACACAAACCATAAATAGCAATATATAAATCGAGGGTCTTATCTTGCAAAGTTCACCTTCACGACAAGTTTTAATTATAAAAGCTACGAGGCGTGAATTACAGGAATCACCCTAAATTAACTCAGCTTCATTAACCGGAAGCACGGCGTATTCGAATACCATTGATATCACTCTGCAGAGGTGCTCAGCTTTACCCACAAGACATCTACGGTCATTAATGCCACCGGAATCAACATGCAACTTTTATGCATGCGGCCCGACCGAGATAGTCATTGAACTTCCCCTTTTTAGCTCCTACCCAGCGGGCTATCTAAATCCGCGACATTCAGGACCCCATGGCACTTGTGAGACGTTTTGAATGTTGTGGCTACCTTTGTTGGAAGCGGAATGGCGCTATCATTCGTTCCACCTGGTCGCTATGCACTTAGCTCCCAAAATCGGAGCCATTCACATGAGGTATTCAAAGGAAATACAATGTCCGAGCTATGTTGGACCAAGTCAATAGAATTGACCAGCTCAACTTGTGGTTGAGCGGAATCTGAAGTTATTTACGTTGCCCAAGACATCGGTCCTTAAATGCCAAAGACTCAGCCAAATGACATACCACAATACATTGGTACCAAGCTGTACCACCACCACATCACCTCCATTGGCTTCGTCATCGGTTGGGGATTGAATGGCATCCACCTTCCGTAGTCCGTAATCAATGTCCCCCCTGCCAGTAGCGATTTTATAAAAACCAAAAATCATCCAAGCCAATCCTTCTCGGAGATTTTAAGCATTTGTCTAAAAGTAATAGTGGTATAAATTGCTATATCTACGATTGGTTCAATATATTTTATATCATAGGGTTAAAAGGAATTAAGACATAACAACAGGTTTAATATTGGGTGGTATCTAATCATGTCATTCGAAACTACCACATTTTCTAGTTTCGTAAAATACTAAAATAATGCAATATAAAAATATACACATATTATTGGAACAGAATTAGGTTCAACATGTTCAAGGAGTGTGGCTTGCCTTGCGGATTTAGAGGTTCGCTTAATGAGAGAGTGTCGAAGTCGTGTCTGGCCTCGGACGGCTCCTGCTCTTGCGACGGCTCCGAGTACTGCTCCTGCTCCGAGATTCATGCCAACGATTGCTTCGACGTTGAATCTAACGCGAGAAAATGCAAATAATAAATAAACGAATAAAAACAGCAGAAGAAAGAAAAGCGAAAAAAACGGAGAGGAAAATGGTAGGAGCGACTCGGGTATTTTTGGAATTTTCCGGACTTGATATGGCGAACGGAGATCATTTTTGACTCAGTGACTTGAAAGCGGTCAAGAAAATGTATTTTTGGCATTTTTGGATTTTTGGGAATTTTGGGATTTTTAGGAATTTTCTAGAATTTATTTTGAATTTTTCGGATTTAAATGAAATTAAAAATCGAAAAGTGAATTGAGAACTTTGCTGCCAATGGCGCTTGTCGCGTGAATTGCCCTGACATACCCAGCATAAGCAAGATACCCTTAACGCCAGGAGGAGGCGGCCGATGGTGAGGCCCAGTTGGAGAGCAGGCGAGGCGAGTGGCCAGGGCCACGGCATGGTGGCGAGAGGTGGCCGGGCAGAACGAGAGAGAGAGGCGTGGTGACAGTGGGGCGAGATGTCGGCGAGGAACAGGAGAAATGAGCCAAGAAAGACGGCAGATGATTCCCGTGAGATAATGCAGGAGCTCGGAAGAAGTTAAACGGAGAGAGGTTTGGCGGACTCAAGTGCCGGAGTGGGCTGAAAAGAAAGCGTGGCGGCGGCGGCGGAGCTCAGCAGGAGATGGAGGAGCTTTGGGCGTGGCGTGGAGAAATGGCCGAGAGCGAAATGGACGGTCGGGGAGGGAGTGAAAAGCTTTAGGGCGCTCGAAGAGCTGAAAATGGCGACTTAGGGTGCCTTTTATAAGCGTTTAAGGAGAGAAACAAGCAGTGGGGGAGAGAGAGGCACGGTGGTGGTGCGTGTCGGAGGGAAATTGAGGCGGATGGCCAACAGTCTTGAGGCGGCTGCGACTATCTGGGATCGAGGTAGGGAGGGGCAGATGGCGGCGAGTCGGCGTCTGCTGTGAAATTTGCTTTCATGGTGATGGCGCATCTTGGCCGGTATGGCATTTCTGTGAGGAGAAGAACAAGATGGCGGCGCAGGTGCAAGTGTCGTCTGTGCGTCTGTGAAACCTGAGGCGAGAGGGAGGGCTATCGAGATGGCGGTGCTTTGATGGTGGTATATGGCAGTAAGAATGATGGGATCTGGTCTTGAGGAGGAAGAAGGAGGGAGAAAGAAGGCCGTCACGCGCTGTGGGCGAGAGAGGAAAATGTGGGCTTACAGGGGGAATTTTAATGGGGAAGAAGGAAGCAATTTGAGAGGAAGGGTGGCCGAAAATGGAAGGCTTGCCAATTAAGGAAAGTGGCCAAAAAGGGAAACTTTCCCAGAAAGGAAAGAGATCAAAAGAAACCCAAATAAAATTCAAATAAAATCGAAAAATTCGAATAAGATTCAAATAAATAAATAAATCAAAGTTTTGAAAATTTTGGGGTTATTTCATCAGCGTCGAGAACTAATCTCATTGAGCTCTCGACTTGGGCAGTGCTCATCTTGATTCCCAGTATAAAAGGCACCCAAAGCTTGCATTGAGTCTGCGCCATCTTCTCTCCCCATCCCTCTCGATAATCCCAGCCAAGTAGCCTCAATCCTCCTGTTTTCATCATTATCTAAGAGTTTTAGAGCTCGGATAAAACAAAATTCGAGTGGCACATTAGTTCCTTTTCAAATTCCTTTGGACATTAGTACCTAGAGCCTCTAATAAACAAAAGTCCTCATAAAGATTGGTGCATCTTGACACAGAAACCCCATACCATAGAACTTCTTCTCCAGGTGGCGATCGACGATTGAAGCGGCTTAAGCGTTCTAAAATTTGAATTATGAGGTATAATGGAATGTTAATAGTCCTTGATGCTCAAGAATCAATCACTGGCGAAAATGCAATGAAATTTGCAGCTTCCATCGGACCAAGCCATAACGCATAGCGTGGACCACTGGTGGCGCACCCCTTCTAGCCATCACTAGTGGTATTAAGGACCACCATTGGATGTGTATGTGAGCTTCTTCTTCCTCTACCCTACGCTGCGTGAGACTCATGAGGATCATTTGTCGGCGGAGTGCCCTAGCAGAGCTCTACTCTGGAGTCTCTGTCAGTGGCCACGAAGGTTAGTGGCTAAAGCCAATCTCGGAGGAACATGCCAAATTGAAGAATCGTCTTGATTTGTTGAAAATGCATTTTCTAATTTATTCGAGGACTTTATGCACCCAAAATATTAAACCACTTATAACTTTTTCTTTAAAGGTCAATTGAGATGAAACAAAATTATAAAATCATCTAAAATCATTTTTATTTAGGATATAAAAAATATTAAATTTTTGAACCACAGAAAAATTGTTTGAATTAATATATGTTAAGAACCCTATAATGGCCTTTATGCAATGATTATGCAATATAACTCCTAAAATAATGAAATATATTTTTCTATGATTCTAAGACCATAGAGAACTCAAATATGCAAAAATTTAACTTTTAAATAATTTTGAATTATTTGCTTTGCAAATATCAGAAAACCTAATATGGCCATTAATAAAAATAAGTATATAATAGCTCATAAAATAATAAAATATTTTGTATAAGTTCCTCAAATCGAGAAGAGGCCTATTTATGTAAAAATATTTAGAATAAGACTTAGTCTACATTCTTTTAATAAAAGAAAATGCAAATACAACAATATATATAATCTATCGCGTTTAAAATCAAAATAATGCAAAACTAGTTTTAAACCACATCTAGGAATTGTACCCTGCTCATGCTAGAAAAATGAGTGAATGATCATATATAGTGTAGTACATAACTTAAAATGAAATCGACTTGATATAACGTTACCTATATGAATATTTATGCTATTTCAACGACAAACAAAATAACTTAAATCTATGTGGCATTTAGAAGGTTGCATTGTGATTTTGATAAAAGGAAAGTTGATGGTATAGATAATGATTATTGTGAGTTTTAGGAAGTCTTGCCTTGGTTAATTAAAACTTAACCTTACAAGTATTTGAGGTGAGCTAATCATACAACCACATGTCTAATATAGGATAAAACTAGTGATTAATCATCTTGTCTTATATAAGACAAACCAGTGAGGAGGCGTAGGGTGAGCCATCCACCAGGGGAATTGGGCGGGGCCATAGCCACTGCCAACGCCATGGCCGCCACGCCCCCAAGCCACACCGTCGCTCTGGCGAGGCTTGGCTTGGCAGCATAGACCGGTGGTGACGGCGACGGCGAGTCCCGGTGATGAGCTTTTGGATGCCTATTTGGGCTATCATCAGATCAGCTTATCCCCCGGGGATGAAGAAGACCTCCTTCATCATGCTTGGTTCGACCGTTCTGCTACGACCATGTCTTTCGGTCTGCGGGCAGCTGGGCGACTCTTCAACGCTTGATGCAGAAGACCTTCCCGGATCAAATTGGCCAAAATCTGGAGGTGTATGTAGGCGACATCGTGGTGAAAAGTAGGCTTGCCTCGGGTCATGTATCTGACCTCGAAGAAACATTTTGTAACCTCAATGGACACCGAATTGTCGGCGATCGGGACCGTAACACGCGAGAAATAAAGCAGGGGTTTGCGAGACTTGGGACCCGGCGGGGCTTGGCTCCAACGAGGAAAAAGGGCTCGGCGTCACGAGGAGGTCGGAGCTAAGCGACAAATGGCGTGAGGCGAGGATTTATCTTGGTTCGAGCCCTGCGAAGGTAATAGCTCTACTCCAGTTGCCCTGGCGGTGATCTTTGTTACTATCAAATGCAGATGTGTATTATTTCGAGCTCAACAATGGCGATGTCTAATGCTCGAGTTCTTGTGTGTTGTCCTTGATTGCGCATCCTTAGCCTTATAACCTCCACTGCTATAGCCGAAGGGAGATATTCCGGGTAGTGGCCTTCATGCGTTGAGGGCGGTTGTAAGGCTCCGAGGTGTCTGGCGTGCGCTTCAAGCCCACGATCCCGCGTCTCGATAACCCACCGAGTGAGCGCCGTTCCGGAATCAAGGGGACACTGCACGGCGAGGCGACCAGAGCTTCGAGGTCGTCGGTAGTGCTTTCATGATTGTCTGCGCCCTAGGTCGGCGCCTCGGCATTCGCCCGAGTCGTGGTGGGGCCTCCCAAGCACAGGAGCCTGCTGACCCGATCAAGGGCCTTGACCCTCGTCGGCTAGCCCCCAAGGCTTAAGGTCGGGAGGACGGGACACGGCCGACCTTGAGCCTCCTGAGCGGGGCGATTCCCGAGCCTTGGCGGCTTGAGGTCGAGGTCGGGCGGAAGCGTAACGCCGGAGCCATGACAAAGCGACACTGGCGCCTCTTGATCTCCGAAACTCGATCTGGCGGACAATGGAACCGTTCGCGGCAACCGATTCGCCCGCGTAGCCTTGAGCTACCCTGTCTCATCACTGACCAGCGCACCCTTGAAATGCCCTCGTCTGCGGGCCGTAGTGCCTTGGCCCTATAAAACTTCGACCGCCGCCACTCTCAAACTCTGCTTCCTCGTAGCCTTTGTCTTCTTGCTTTGAGGCCCCCCTTCTTCCTCAGGCCAAAGTTCCTCTCGTCGTCATGGCCAAACTAGGGAAAAGCTCTCTGGCCAGTGTCGAGGATGAAAAAGCTCGAGAGCACAGAAGGCTCTTGGATCAATATTCATGGTGATTTGCACTTAGAGACGGGGAGACCAGGCGAAGCCACCACGGGACGACGAGCTCGTCGGCACAGAGCGATACATGCTCTTGACCTTGGACCTTGGAAGCGAGTTCACATGAGCGTCCTCACCGTCTGCGAGATTGAATGATCAATTTGGTACCCAACTCCATCATACGCTTTCCATCTTCTCTCACTGTGTGAGGGTTCCTCGAAATCCTTCCCACCCCTTCGCTGTTTTTTCGCTTCTTCTCCCTTTTCACAGGGAAGGACCACTGTGGTGGTGCCTCTACTTCCGGCGGTGGGCGGAATTCCGTGGTCCTTCCATAAGCCTTGGCGCGTGACTCCCTCGGCCCGTGGTCGGCGATGGTTCTATCTAAAAGCAGGCGAGGCGTGGCTGGAGTTCAAGGTCGCCCCTCGGAGGAAGGAGACCCGGGTCAGGCGACACGGGCGGCGACCAAGAGGCCATCGCGTCCATCCACATCTACACTACGCGAGGCCTCACCGGGCAGGCCATCGCCAACGACTTCCTGAGAGGTCGGGTGTTCCCCCTGCGGCGGAGGGAGCACCACTTTTACGAGATCCAAGGTCGCGATGACGTGACTCGCGAAGGGACGGTCGGTAAGTTGTGTCGCCTCAATATTTGCAGCTCCTCTTGATGACTTGGCCTCTTGGTGGCACACCGAGGAGTCTGGATCGCCGCCAGAATGAAACGAAATGTTCGGAAGGCATGACGACTATACCCTCGGCGAGCCCGTCTTGAGGGAATGTCTTCTGCCGCAAAGGCGAGTAGGCCTCCCCGACCAAGAACTCAACTCGGCGTCAAGAGGCTTTTCTTGAACCCGCATGCTCGCGGGATCACCTAGAAGTGGCCAAGAGGCGGCCGGAGGATGCTTCCTTTGCCGGTGGTGACAAGGGCAGAAGGGAAAAAGAGGCCTCGTGCCCAGGCGGAACCGCGGTGGTGAAGAAACCTCACGTCGAGTGGGGTGACCACATACGGGTAAGGATTCCCATGGCCGAGCCCCAGGTTCCTTCCTCGTGCTCCACTCGCCTTACGATTTGGGTCCCCTTCGCCAGGAATGCATGCGGCCAGCTGTTGCCGGGACCTCGAGCCCCACCCAGCCAGGCGCCCAGGTCGAGCTTCAGTGCCGCCGCCACGGATAGAACGCAGACCCGTGCGTGTGGTCCCAGTCCGGTGGGGTGAAAGCAAGTGCCCTGCGACGTCAGGCGGCAAGACCTCTGGCCGGCCCTCGACAAAGCGGAGGTGGTGACTCAGTGGAGTTTTTGGCTTTGATTCGCTCTGCCCCCTCCGTGTCTTTCTGCTTAATGCACGCATTCTTGATCGCGGACCTTGGCCGCCGCTCGAGACTTACTGTTTGGCGATGCATTGTTGTCCATGGCGAGTCCAGTCGAGGAGGAGGAGAAGCGTCTTTGTCTTGGCCCCTTGACCGACCTTCACACCCGTGGACCCCCAGGGGCCACCTGGCCGGCCCCGGTTGGTGAGTTCTACCAAGGGGAATTGACGACCGGGCGAGGAAAACCGCCCTGACCAGATGAGGATTCTGACCTTGGCGGCGAAGGCGTCGCCATGGCTTGACCCTCTGAGGTCGTGAGGAAAACACCAGTGCCACAGTCACCGCCTTGTGAGTCGCCCGAGCTCACCCGACCACAGCCGCCAGGCGCAAGTCATGATGCCAGCTGCTTGAAGATAGCACCGTCGCGAGGCGTCGCTTGAACCGGTATGTCAGCTAATGACGCGCATCGAGATCGTGGCATCGAGCCCACGGAGGTTGTCAGCGCGCAGAAGGCCTTTGCGGCGGAGACGGTCATCGCTCCCTCGGGTGGAGGCCGGAGCCTGACCGCGGTAGGGGCCAGCGTTGTTGTCGCCCTTCCCTGCCGATGGCCGAACCCTCTGGAGGAGGTGGCGAAATCCAGTGCGCCAGCGTGGAGCCTAAGGTCTTGGCCCCGTCTTGTGCGGTGGGGCTGCAGTCGACCTCACCCGGGAGCGTGGGCGGCGAGGAGGAGAAATCTCCATGGCCGTGTCGATGATCATGAAGAATATACCGCTCACGCTGGAGAATCGACTTCGCGGGGTAAGGCCCCTCCGCGCACCCGTAGCTTGTTAGCTGAGTTCCTGTTTCCTTTCTTAATTGGGCCACCCTTTACATTGTGAAGGCGATCGACCATGTCTCCACAGAGGTGGAAGGCCTTCAAAACCGCCGATGTCTTGAGGGCCTCTGAGCAGTGGAGGCGCAGAGGCTGGCCTTCGAGGCTCATCGGGACCATCGAGGTCGATCAAGCGGAGCTCGAGCGGAGGCAGGGAGCTTGTCGATCTTGGCCGAGCGATGAGGCGCGAGGAGGTAGCCCTTGGCCAGAGCTCGAAGCAGACAGGACCTCGTGTGAGCATGGCTTCAAGGCGGAAGTGGAGCAAGAGCGCCTGTGATCGGCCAAGGTGCTCATGGACCGAGCGAGCCAAGGTCGAAGTCTTTGGAGAAAAGGCCTGCGCAGGCGTCCTCCTCCTGGCAGGCGTCCCCGAGCTTGAGGCCAAGGTCTGGAGCTCGAAGAGAGGCAGGCGCTCAGCAGGCGGTCGAGGCCCGGCGGGCCAAGGTCGGCGATGGAGAAGTCGGCTGCGGAGGCGGCGTCCTCCTTCAGCGGCGTCCCCGAGCTCGAGGCCAAAATCCTCGAGCTTAAGGGGAAGCTTCGGCCATGACAAAGCGTTCGAGGCAGCGGTCCAAGGTCGTGGCGTTGAGAAAGCTTCTGCGGAGAAAGGCATCTCCGGGCTCGAGGCCAAGACCACAGGGCTCGAGAGAGCTCGGGCGTGTCGACCAAAGCGGCGAGGCGCTGTCGAGGTTATTCAAACAATAATGAAAAGGGAGCTAGGCGCTGGACCCAAACTCGATGGTAGCACAAGACACGGGAATTATACAGGTTCGGGCTCTCACAAGACACGGGAATTACACTGTTGGAGCGCAAGTGGCACGTATCACCTTTTGGTACTTCTATAGTTAGGAGTAAGACTATTTTTTATAATTGTATTCGAAAGGAGATCATATTTACCAAAAAGAAAAAAAGTTTGTCGGAGAACAAGAAAAGTGATGACATGGGATATTGTTGGCATCTTCTTGACGGATAAGCAAAAGCAATAGTAAATGCCTCAAATGAGAAAACTTGGGCGCTTTTCCAATTTCCAAGGAAACTATGAGCAAAAGAACCAAGGTCATGACAATAAAATGTGATACAAAACTAATCACAACTAAATGGCATTACAAGAGCAAACCTTTGGTAGGATCGATACATATAGTACACATAGTCGAGATCTGCACCCTCGGAAACACACTTGGCAATGTGGTTAGAGCACCGCTAAAGTGTTAATCTAAAACAGAAATACTAACATTGTCTAGTTCTGAATATTCACCAAGGTTCATAGGCACTAGATTGTTTTCTTTGAATATGAAATTTGTGAGCTGTATGGCATTGAGTTCTATCTTGTTTATGTTGCACATCTCCAAATGAAAATATAGCGGGCAATGGAATATCCACTTTTAGTTCATCGTCGGAGGGCATCGAACTATATGTAACCCTTCAGATTACAGCAATTTGACAACATAACTTGGACAGCGATATGAATTCAGCAGGGATAGGGTATATTTCCGATGTATTAGCTCAGAATTTATATATGATTGAGGCGGTAGCCGGAGGAAACAGGTTGAACCCAGAGCGGTGTGGCCTTAAGGATAGAGTAGGAGAGATTTTCTTTGGTTGAAATAAGTTCAGATTTGGTTAGTCGGTTGGGTAGTTAGACTTGGAATCTAGTTAGTTCCTATCTCTAGTTTCATATTTTGAGTCGAGGTTGGATTACGGTGGGTCTTATCTTGAAGTCGGTAGTCAGATTGAGTTCTTATATATGTACCTGAAAGGGAATAAAGAGGCATGCTTGATTGTCGCAACTAACCTCAGGTGGTGGCTCCGAAAATAGCCAAACCCTAGGCGCCCGTCGCCACGGCGAATCCTTCGTCGTCGACGAGCGAACTACGATCCGGTCTTCGGCTGGGAACCAAGCGGTCTGTTGGTTCATGCAATGAGCTTCGTATCTGTTGAATTATGATCCAAATTCAGAAGGCTAACCACCGAGGCGGAGCGGAGACCCGTCGCCGGGAGGCTTAGGTCATAATTCTTGACCTAGGTCACCGCCTATATATATTCATCTTGTAAGCCATCGCGAGAACTCTCCGTGATTATGTAAACACTCTGAAATAGTGAAGTTTTGCGGTAGGCGCTGTAGTTTTACCCTTCTCATTGGAGGGTTTTCCACGTTAAATTCTTGTGTCTCGATCTGTTTTTTGGTTTTGATCTACTTCATTCTTGGTTGCGTGTCGATTTGCTAACAAGTGGTATCGAAGCCACGTTTCTATTGTCGGTTTCAATCTAGGGTTTCGTCGACATGGCATCGTTGAAATCACGATCTACGGCTGCTTGGATCTGGATACAAGGTTTCGTTGTGGCAAGTCAAGATCTGGGCGATCTTGGCGCTATCTGGATCTAGACGATCTGTTGGAGTTTGGCAAGAGGATTCGAACTCATGGTCCGATGTGAGAAGAAAAGGACCGTAAGGCTTTGTCTCGATTCATCTTCATCTTTCTAATAACATTCTGCGGGGAAGTGCTATGGGAGAAAAGCTATTGCCGCCATGTGGGCATTTGGCCTGGAATCGTCTGCATGTCAAAGGATCTTACCGACAAGATGCACATAAAGATGAAGTTGTTCACGCACAAGTTGCGGGAAGGTGGTTCGCTTCTTAACCATCTCTCGGTTTTCAAAGAAATGGTTTACGATTTACAATCTATGGATGTAATCTATGCGAAGAAGATTTAGTCTGCTTCCTTTGTGCTCTCTGCCTAGTTCATATGCAAATTCCGAGATACCATATTGTATAGCCGTTATACACTAACCGTGAATGAAGTATATGAGGCTCTTCAACGAAGGAAAAGATGAAGCAGATGGTACACTCGGAAGAATCAACCTCAACGGTGAGGCGTTATCGATGCGTGGCGAGCAGAGCGAAGAGATCAAACACGACAACAGAGGAAAAGCCGAATTCGGTAGGGGCGTTCAAGTCAAGAGGCAAGGAAAAGTTCTCTGGTATTGTAAGAAAAATAATCATGATATCTCTAAATGTTGGAAGCCGCAGAACAAAGAAAGAGGAGCGGTACATACCGACCTAAGCATAATCGAGGATGATGGTAAGGCCTCTGTTGTTTCTAATGATAGTTCGAGCCGGTGATGCTCTTATTGCTTTTTGCGGTTGTGTCTCAATGAATGCTGAATGGATACTTGATTACCTTGTTCATATCATATATGCTCTAATGAGAGAATGGTTCAATACTTATGAGTTTGTGCGAGAATGGAGAGTTGTGCGGGATGGGAGATGACACCGCATGTCGGATTATAGGTATTGGTTCCGTTCGGATCGAGAATGCATGATGGTATGACAAGGACTTTGGAATGTGAGACACATCCCAACCATGGCGGGAACCTCATCTCGTTGAGTACTCTCGATCTCAAAGGGTATAGCTACTCGACGGGTGGAGTTTTGAAGGTATCGGAAGGTTCTCTCATTATAATGAAAGGTGATATTAAATCTGCAAATTTATATGTTCTTAGAGGCAATACTATCACCAGTCTTTGCTTTGTTACTTCACTTCTTTGCTTGCTTTCTCGATCATTCGAGCAATACTAAACTTTGGCATATGCGCCTCGGGCATATGAGTGAACTTGGCATGGCAGAATTGAGTAAGAGGCTTTCTCGATGGGTGCAACACTGACAAGTTGGAGTTTTGTGAGCACTGCATATTGAGTAAGCACAAGAGGTAAAATTCATTACTTTTGTTCATACAACTAAAGGTATATTAGATTATGTGCATGCTGATTTATGGGGGCCATTCCGTAAACATTCCCTTGGTGGTGCTCGTTATATGCTTACTATTATTGATGATTACTCCAGAAAGGTGTGGTCGTATTTCTTGAAAAATAAATATGATGCATTTGATGCTTTTAAAGATTGGAAGATCATGGTAGAAAAGGCAAGCGAAAGGAAGGTAAAAGTCCTTCATCTTTTGATAATGGGATGGAGTTACATTCACATGCTTTTAAGTTTTATTGCGAGAAGATAAAAGGTATTGTCGGGCACTACACCATTCCATACACTCCTCAACGAGCGGTGTAGCGAGCGGATGAGCAGGGACGATCATCTCTAAAGCTCATTGCATCTTGTCCATATTTGCTATGGGAAAACACTTTTGAAATTTGAATTGCATCTACTGCTTTGCTACTTGATAAATAGGTCACCCTCGAGCCCTCAACAAGAAGACTCCTATTGAGGTATGGTATGGCACACCCTGCGATTATTCACAGTTGAGGGTATTTGGTTTGCCTGCATCGCACTTTATGTGGATAATGGAAAACTTGAACCTAGAGTAGTTAAGTGTGTATTTCTTGGTTATGGTTCGGTGTAAAGGGATATAAGTTGTGGAACCACGAAACCAAAAAGATTTTGATAAGTAGAAGTGTTGTTTTCAATGAATACGCACTATGTATCATGTGAATCGTCTACTAATGCCTCTGATGAAGGACAACAGAAAGTAAGCGTGCAAGTGGAGCACTTGGATGATGAAGATCACATGATTGATGATGATGATGATGATGTTGTTGTCCCAAATACACAAGTTCATGATATTGTTACCTCTACTGATGATTCACCTGTTGTTGGACACTCTTCTCCTGTTGTGCAGCCACCACAACAATCTATTGTAGTTGACAGGCCAAGGAGAAACATAGTTCGTCCTACTCTGTTGATCGAAGAGTGTAATTTTGTTGGTCATGCTCTCAATTTGTCACGAGAGGAGATAGAAGGTAATCTGAGAACCTTCTACTTTCTTTGAAGCTATTATTTCTAGTGAAAGCGACAAGTGGATGTCCGCCATGCAAGAAGAGATCGATCGCTTGAGAAGAATGGCACTTGGGACATTGTTCACTTGCCTAAAGAAAAGAAGACCGTTTGTTGCAAATGGATCTTAAAAATAAAGGAAGGTGTCACTCCTCTTGAACCCAAGAGGTTTAAGGCAAGGTTAGTCACTAAAGGTTTCAATCGGATACGGGCATTGATTATAATGATGTGTTTTCTCCGATAAGTAGCATAGTTCAATTCGCACATTCTTTAGTATTGTTGCTATGCATGATCTTGAGCTTGAGTAGTTAGATGTGAAGCGCATTCTTACATAGTGAGCTGGAGGAAGAAATTTATATGGACCCGACTGAGGGTTTCATTGCGCTGGTAAGGAAAACTTGGTTTGTAGATTGAAGAAGTCTCTTTATGGTTTGAAGCAGTCTCCCGATAATGGTATAAAAGATTTGACTCATTTATGATCTCACACAACTTTAAGAGTCTGAATTTGATAGTTGTGTTTACTTGAAATTTGTTGATGGGTCACCTATATACTTCTTTGTTATATGTTGATGATATGTTAATTCTTGCCAAGGTAAGAAAGAGATCACTACTTTAAAAGCACGGTTAAGTAGTGAGTTTGAGATGAAGGACCTTCTTTGACTAGAAAGATTCTTGGTATGGAAATTATCGAGGATAGAAAGTGCGGTTCATTATTCCTTAGCCAAGAAAGTTACATTGATAAAATCCTTCATCGGTTTAATATGCATGAAGCAAAACCATAAAGTACTCCCATTGCTCCTCACTTTAAGCTGTCATCTTCTCAATGTCTGATTACGATGAAGAAATTGAGTATATCTCGAATACCTTATTCTAGTGTTGTCGGTTCTTTAATGTATGCCATGGTGTGTTCTCAAATCTGATTTGTCTCATGCTATGAGTTTGGTCGATAGATATATGGCTAATCCGGGCAAAGAACATTGGAAGGCTATTCAATGGATTTTCGGTACATTCGAGTACTTCAATGCTTGTTTGAAGTTAAAAAAAGCGGAGAAGGACTTGTTGGATATGTGGATTACGATTATCTTTGCTGATTTGGACAAAGAAGGTCACTCTGAGGTTATGTCTTTACTATTGGTGGTTGTGTTGTGAGTTGGAAGGCAATTCTGCGAACCTTGATTGCTTTGTCCACCAAAGCGAGTATATGGCCATTCTTTGAAGCATGCAAGGAGGCTACTTGGTTGAAAGGTTTATATCTTTGAGCTTTGTGGAGATACATCTTGCATCAACTTATTTTGTGACAGTCAAAGTGCTATATGCCTTACAAAGGATCAAATGTTTCATGAGAGATCAAAGCACATTCACGTCGGTATCACTATATTACGTGATGTTATTGCTCAAGGTAACATAAAGGTATGCAAGATTAGTACTCATGATAACCTGGCGATATGATGACAAAGCCGGTTCACATTGCTAAGTTTGAGCTTTGCTCAAACTTAATTAATATCCTTTATTTAGCCCTAGTGGCTGTTTTGGTGTCGGCGTTGTTTTTCTTTGCTATCCGGAAGATGTTTACAACATTCATCTTTGCAAGGCTGAATTTGTCTCAAGGTGGAGTTTGTTGAATTATGATCCAAATTCGAGAAGGCTAACCATCGAGGCGGAGGCGAAGCCCGTCGCCGGGAGGCTTAGGTCATAATTCTTGACCTAGGTCACCGCCTATATATATTCATCTTGTAAGCCGTCGCGAGAACTCTCCGGCGATTATGTAAACACTCCCGAAATAGTGAAGTTTTCTTGGTAGCATCCGTGGTTTTACCCTTCTCATTGGAGGGTTTTTCCATATTAAATTCTTGTGTCTCGTCTGTTTTTGGTTTTGATCTACTTCATTTCTTGGTTGCGTGTCGATTTGCTACTTGATATCAATTTGGTATCGAGCCGGGTTGTTCACCTGATCATGGCGGCTTCGGAGATCGCTTAGCGACCCTTGAGGCGGAGATGAAAGAGGTAAAAGGAATGCTGGCCAACATTACACGGCTCCTGAAGGACAAGAGTCCAATCAATGGAACCGGTGTGGAGGGAGAAGAGGTTGGCACACATGCGGGACAGGGCTAGGACTGGAAAAAAACTCGTTAGAGCTCGAATCAAAGTTTCTTCAAATACAGTAGCTGATTGGTTCAAAATTGAAATAAGACAATTTTGACCGAAAAAAGTTAATGTGGCTCGACTCGATAATGGCTCGTTAGCTCGAATTTGATGTAACCACTTAAATTGTATATAAAATGATTTTACATCAAACTATGTCAATTTCGAAAAGAAACTCGATATCCACACGGGCTGACTTCGCTAGAAGATTTGACGTCTTTGAGGCAAAGTGGCTTTGCCGTGGCGAGGAAGGTCGATGCTAGGAGTTAGCGATGGAGTGGACAAGGAGAAAAGCGAAGAGAATCGCGGTGGGTACCTCGCCCCAGCGATTTGACTTGCCGGAAATA
Organism: Guadua angustifolia; assembly: GCA_036346375.1. Classification (NCBI taxonomy): domain Eukaryota; kingdom Viridiplantae; phylum Streptophyta; class Magnoliopsida; order Poales; family Poaceae; genus Guadua; species Guadua angustifolia. Next base: position 61,384,841 of record CM070503.1, on the reverse strand, counting down.
TGTGGACGGGAAGATCCTTGGGATGGTTGCATCGGTGTGGCGGTTTTTAAAGGGTTTACCGCATACGAGAGAGAATGCGTGGAATCGCGGTCTCCATCTCGTAGGGAGAAGCACGGAGGTCCTCGATAATTGTAGCGAGGAGGAGGCGTGGATTGCGTGGGAAGATTTTTGAATCGTTCATTGGCGCTTCCTCAACATTGAGTGTCGGTCCGCTAAGCGATCTCGTGAATCTGAAACAAAGCGGCGATGGGGTGGATGTATGCAAGGAATTAACGACTCCTTGCGCGTACTCCAAAGATGGCGGATAGATCAAATCGAGACTTTCATAGCCGACTTGTCCCTTGCCACAGGAAGCGGGCGTCTTGCGAGAGGCCTCGGGATCTATCAAAAGCTATTGGGTTAGGCGGGAAGCGAGCGAGAAGTGCATGGATCGCGAAGCTATTCAAGGATGTCGGAACATGGCCACGGCTCGTTCAATGAAATTTGGTCATCTGACCAATCCGCAAGGTGTGGCAGGGCGATTACCCGGCGGCTACTGACCGTGTCCTTGGGTGCGTCCGTATGGGGCCACCTCGGGAGCACCGTGACTATATACGCCGAGTTGGAAGCGGTGGAGCAGTGCCCGGTGGTGCCAACCCGGTAAGGTAGCCAGGCGCTAGCACTCAAGCGACATGGCCTCTGTTCCAGGAAGACGTCGGCTCACTACTGACCAACTAGCAGAGAGACGAGCAAAAGAACTGTGTTACAATTGTGATGAGGTTTACAGAAGAGGCCATCAATGCAAGCGGCTATTCCACTTAGAGGTCGCAGATGAGGAAGAAGAAGGAGGGGCGAACGAAGAAGAAGAAGACGTGGAAGCATCCTTATCCATGATCGTGGCTCTAGGACTGAAACACGGGAACACCATGCAGCTTCCCGTTCACATGGCAGGGAAGCAGTGGCTGGGTCTTATTGATAGCGGAAGCACGCACAATTTTATGAGTACCTACGCCCTACGCCAAGGCAAGTGGGAGCACTGCTTGCATCTGAGAGGAGTTGGGTTCTCCCCAATAGGTGCGCGTAGCCGGCGAGTCATATTTGCCATGTCTCGGAAACATCCAGGCTGAGCTTACTATCCAAGGGCAATCGTTCTCCGCACCTTTCATAATCCTGCCAATCGACGGGTTCGACGTGATACTAGGAGTGCAGTGGCTACGCACTCTGGGAGATATTCACTGGAATTTTGAAGAATTGTCGATGGAGTTTGTCAAGGAGGGGTGGCGCATAAGACTACAAGGCACTAGGCGAGAGCCAAGACCGACCTTGTTGCAAGTGAAGTAGGAAGAATTGAAGATGATCCAAGAACTGTTGCGCACCTATGAGGACCTATTTGTTGAACCCCATGGTCTACCACCCAGAAAATAGTGCGACCATCGCATTCCACTAGCAGAGGGGACCGATCCTGTGGTGGTGAGACCCTATCGATATCCATACCGGCAAAAAGATGAGATCGAGCAATAGTGTGAAGCTATGTTGAGGCAGGGGATAATCCGGCCGAGTCGTTCTCCTTTCTCATCCCCGGTGCTACTCATAAAGAAGGCAGATGGTTCGTGGAGTTTTTGTGTGGATTACCGCGAGCTTAATGCAAGGACAATAAAAGATAAATTTTCGATTCCGGTAGTGGAAGAACTCCTTGATGAGTTGGGCGGAGCACGGTATTTCACCAAGCTTGATCTACGCTCCGGCTACCACCAAGTTTGGATGTGGGTAGCTAACATTCCCAAGGCGGCCTTCAGGACACACCACGGCCATTATGAGTTTTCGTAATGCCCCGGGTTGACCAATGTGCGTCGACATTCTAAGCTTTGATGAATGAGGAACTACGGGACTTTCTGCAAATTCGTCCTTGTCTTCTTGATGACATCTTGGTGTACTCTTAGACGAAGGAGGCACACCGGCATTTGCGCCGGAGTTTTGGAAACGATTCACGGCAACTGACTTTTTCTCAAGCGGTCCAAGTGCACTTTTGCTCAAGGCGCATTGGGTACCTCGGACACATCATCTCTTACAAGGGTGTATTTGCCGACCCAGAGCAAGCTCGACCGTGGCATCATGGCGCTGACCATCCTCGATGCTGACCCTCAAAGGATTCTTGGGGTGACGAGGCTACTATAGCGCTTTGTACAAGACTATGCCAATATCATTTGAACCACTCAACCTTTGCCGACAACACAACCCGAATCGTCCACGGTACACGCCGAGAAGCCTTCCATCGCCTCAAAAGCACATTGGTCTCGACCCTAGTCTTTGCAATTGCAGATTCTCGGCGCCTTCGTGGTAGTCAGATGTGATGCATCTGGCTCGAGCATAGGGGCAGTTCTCCAACAACAGGGCCACCATATAGCTTACTTCAGCCATGTGAGACCCCAGATTTACCATCCGGAACCTCTGTGTATTTACAGTACTAGTCCCGGATCGGTTGCTAGTACACACGGTGAAGCGATGATAATCATAACGAGAACATAAGAAGTAATAACATAAATGTAAAACACCGACCACATGGCTATTTATTACATCACTGGTCACATGACCTGAGTTCACAATGCATGAAACAAATAACAAAATGATAAAACCCATAAAACACCACAGACAAGCATTTGAAGCGCTCCCTAGAAGATCAGTCATCATCCTCTTCATAGACCTCTCCACAATTGTCGAGCAGTGAATCGCGGGGCTCTTGGGCAGCAGCTTCTCCCATCATCTGCTTTATGGAATAAGCAGCCCATAATGAAGCAGCGAGGGTGAGTATGCAACATACTACGCAAGTCTCGAAACTTAATGCAAGTAACTAAATGCATGGCTTGAACAAAGGAAGCATATAGGGTTCTTTTGCATAAAGCCAAGTTTCATCAAACCATACTTAATAATAATTTTCACAAAGCATCTTTTAAACAATTATTTTAACAATTGAATTATTTAATATTCTAGTAAAGGTTCTATCCACCATCACTAGTATAAAGGCTCTATCCGCACGGTTTAAAAGATTAAGGTAAACCAACTCATGACTCTATCATCATGATCAAAATAGTTTCAACTACGGTGGCTCTAGCGCCCGGAGAATACATCAAAGTCCTAACCACTCCGAATCCCAAAGTTCATTTTGAAAACAAAACCAAAAGACTACCAATATGCAAAGCATTCTTTGCCGCCCTTGACTAGTAAACACGGCTATTCGAATAGTTTTAACTCTGCGAGTTTGTACACTTTACCCACAAGACATGATATTCTCTTGATGCCAAGCTATTAACACACTTCCTTAGGGTGTGCTGTGGCGAATATCATGACAAAGGCCTTTACAATGTATCGCCTAACCCGACTCACCCACGAGGTTTCACCGCTATTAGGGTTCTATCCGCCGATATAAAGCCCCCTCTTGCAAATGTGGGGAATCGACTTGCCTCTTTGGCACCCACATTCCACCATCTGGTGAGTCTAAATTAGGTTTCTACAAATTATTCAGCAGGTCGAGCCCATTTGACATGTGGTTGTCTTGTTGTGCTAAGAATGGACAATCATAAGAGTTTGGTCCTTAATTTGACTAGGCGGCTTCACAAACCAAGACGATGGGCTTCGTCATGCACTCCGCTTGAACAAACCATTCCGCCCTAATCTAAACCATTTTTATTTTATTTTTATTTTGCAATCACACAGCAATTTCTTTGCTCTGATTTCAATAAAACACATTTCAACAACATTTTCAAAGCAACCCATCCATAGGTATTTTAATCAATTACGCAACTAAGCTCATCTACGCACTAAACAAAATATATCACAACCTAATATGATCATGATATATCCACAGCAATCTAGGGTTACAAATGAGCAGGATTTCAATATCAAAATTGGTAATAACAATTCGGATTAACTACCAACCTATATTTAACATCATCTTTATATAAATAGCAATGCATGTTGTAAAACCTTTGTAAAACATTTGTAAATCATAGGATCAATAATAAATCAAGGAGACTTGCCTAGCCATGGCGGAGACGGCGAGGCGTTAGTGCGGAAATGGAGATGCGTCCTCGGCGGCGGCGGCAGCGTCTTGACTCACGCGTAAAGCAGACGACACAAAAGAATAAAATAAATTTTAACGGTATCAAAAATTATAATAAAAATACTGGCAGATAGAGGATGAATTTAGGAATTGGAATCACTCAATTCGGAGTTCGGATGACAAAGATATAAATGTTTGAAGTTTGCACAGATTGGAAAATCAAAAGCGAAAAGAATATTCTGGAATCTTTTCTTTTTGGTGAGCGTGCTAAACTCATTTATCTCTGGTGTGGGGTCCTTATGTCATTCACTTGAGCTTCTTCTACCTCCAGTCCTCACCATTGAAAAACGAGAAGCTCCTGCTTCCAATGGCGCCCGGCTGATAAGGACCACGGCGAAACAAGCGTCTGACAAAGCAGGAAAAGCGGCGCGATGAGGAGGCGAGGCGCCTGGCGGCAAGTCCGGCGTGCTTTCTTTGCAGCAGCGACACTCGCATAAGCGGCGATCTTTGCCGGGCCTTGTGATGGACGGAAGGTGAGGACAACCGGCAAAGTAGCGTGAGGCGGCGGTGTCAGAAGCCCGAAGGAAGACTTCGGCGTCGGCGACGAAGCGGCAAAACAGCAGTTCCCGGTGGCCATGTTGGCGTGGTCGGCTCTGGGGGGGCGAGACGGCGCGGCGAGGCGGCGGCGGCGAGGATAGTGAGGTGGGGATGGTAGGAGAGATGCTATATTGGAGATGGCGGCGAGACCCCTAAGCGTTGGTGGCGCAAGCTCTAAGCAAGCATTCATGGAGATAAGCGAGTGCATGCGTGAAGCACGAGTTGAGCAAAAATTTGGGAAACTTCTAATTCATGAAATTTTGCAAAATCAATGAGTGCATTTGATAGAGCATGATAGAGTGAGTATAAGGATCGAGAATTGGATTGGAGGTTACCAATTTCGAGAGAATCGGCGATGAGCGGCGAAGCGGTCGACGACGAACAATCGTCAAATCGGAGACCAAAGCGCAGCAATTTAGAATCGATTGAGGGCTTTTGATCTCTGAGACTAAAAGACATGGAATGACACGGTTGGTGCATGGTTTAGCTCACGGATTGAAAGATGGTTCGGCGATTGTCGGCTGACGAACGTTGGCCGGAGTTCTTGCTCAAAATCGGAGGTCGAAAGCGTTGATGAAACGAAGAAGTAACCAAAGCAACTGCGAAGGGGCGTCGAAGCGAACAAATGAAGTACTCAGACGCGAGGAGAGCGAAAAGCGGCGAGTTATGGAATGTGCAAGGATTCACGGATTGATCTTGATTGCGACCGTTTCGGGAGAGGAAAGGACGATTAATTTGAGGGATTTGATTCTCCTGTCCATTGCCTTTCCAATGCATCAATTTCCAAATCAATTGGTGAAGTTATTTGCCTTGAATTGATTTGGGAAGTTGGAGGAAAAGAGACACCATGGCAGACTCTTGAGCTCATCTGGCTCGTCGTTTCGAGCAGTAGCGCATGGAGAAAACGAGAGGAGAGAGAAAATAGTGTTTTGTAATTTGGGTCTAAGAAAATGGAATTGGCCCAAAAAGAAAATGAGTAAAAATTAGAAATGGGTTTAGAATTGAATTTGGACTGAATGGATGCGATGGCGAATATGAATTTGATTTGAAATTTAAATTTAAATTTAAATTTGATTTGAAGTGAATTTAAAATTCTGAGATGAAATTTGGAATAAATTCGAATTTAGGTGGAGCGAATGCGGGATAGATAATAAAACCAAATAAAATCCAAATCTTTAAATTAATTATTTTAAATTAAATTTTTTAGCGGAAAGCACGGGATGTTACAAACCTACCCTTAGAGAATCTAGTCCCGAGATTCAGACGGAAAAAAGAAGGAGAACAAAAGAAACTTGACTTTTGATCCTTTGACTCCCAAAATTGCTTCTTACTCTGGTGAACAAAGCTTTGGCGAGGCTGAGCTTGTTGAGACTTACAGAATTTGTGCTGCCCCTCTTGAGCAGTGGCGCTAAGAGATGATTAACTCCCTCTTCCACATCAGGCTGAGGCTCTTTGGAGTTCTTCTGAAGTGGGATACTCCACTACCTTGTGCTTGCCACAGTGTTACTGGTGGTGTAGACCCCAAGTTGAGCAGTATTGGAGTAATTTGGCCTTCTGCAGGCGGTTGCTAGCAAAATGCCCCAAGCTGTTGGCATCGATAGCATTGCACTCCACTCTTTTGGTGTGGCGTATCTCCGAGATTGCATAGGAGTATTGACATGAGACTCTTGCAAAGGCGAGCGAGGTGTTGAACTTGGAGTTACGGTGTCATTGCAATCTGGGCTCTTTGAAATGCAGTTCTTTCACACGGACTCTGGGCCCTTGCTCCTTCTTTGCTGCACAAGCGCCATCTTTCTCTTGCGAGACTCGGACATCGACATGCGCATCTTCTTGGATCAAACTCTTGTTCACCAAGTGATGAAAAGATGGATAGTCTTTGGAGACTAATCGCACCTTAAGATCTGGTTCGAGGCCTTCCAAAAAGCGCCAAATCTTGGCCTCATCTGTTGCAACATCTTCTGGGGCATACCTTGACAACTGAGTGAAGCGATTCAGATACTCAGACACTAACAAGTTGCCTTGTTGAAGCTTGTGGAACTCCCTTCTCTTCATCTCCATAATTCCCTTAGGAATATGGGTGGCTCTGAATGCCGACACAAACTCATCCCAGGTGATAGCTTGTGCTTCTTCGTGGGCTGCATTGTAGTTTTCCCACCAACTAGCTGCGGTGCCCTTCAACTGATGAGAGGCGAAGTGGACACTCTCGAATTCGTCGCACTGGGCCAAGTATAACTTCCTCTCAACTTCTTTGAGCAGGTCATACACTTCAACGGATCAGCAGATCCGACAAGCGTCGAGTCTAGTCTCATGAACTCCCCAAACTTAGGCTGGGGTGGTTGAGCTACGGCTTTATTTGGGCAGCTTGGGGTGGATTGAGAGCATTCTCGCAGCTAGAGCTTGCAAAATCTGAAGTTGCATGGCCATCATCTGCTCTATGCTTGGTGGTTGAAATTTGGCGGTGGGGGCTGACACTTGGATTCTCTTTGTCTTTGGAGGTGGCGGTACTTGGTTACCATCTGGCTAACGCTCTCACAGAACTTCATCTTGTAGTTGCACTCTTCCACGGCCACAACCACGACCTCCTCTCCTTCCTCTACCACGACCTCTGCCTGGGTTCTCCATCTGAAGCGGCGACCAAGAAAGCAAAAGAAGAGAGGGAATAGCATAGATGAGAAAGCAGGGGTATCTAGCAACACCCAAGAACCAACTGCCAAGGAAAAAGGCAACACAAAAACAAAAGACGGTTTTGAAAACAACACAAAGCAACTCGTCTACTCGATTAAACTACTCACTCTAATTGGATAAGGCGGCTCAAATCCAGAATGAACCTTGATTGACTTAACTTATAGGGTTAGTCTGAGATCGAACTTGCTTCTTTGGTCTTCATCGAACAAAGGTCGGATCCTCACCATGAAGACGAACAACTTCACTAGCAACTTTGCTGAATCGCTCCTCTTTTTGAGACAACATGCCTTGATGTGGAGAAGGGAACTCGATATACCTAATATAGAAGTTATAGGGCAAAGGGAGATCCAATTTACATTCCAAAAAGGTGAAAAGAACGATAGATAAGATGAAGATGGAGTAGATAAGAAACAACTTCAATGATAAAGATGAGAATAGATAGGAGAGAAAAGGCAAGATTAGCACATTATTTTTATTTTGTAACATAAGTTTTGAAGCTTCCTAAGAAATGACCATTCTAACTAGGGACACGTCCTACAGTCGATATGGCTCTGATACCACCTCTGTGAGACCCCAGTTACCATCCAGGAACCTCCTGTGTATTTACGTACTAGTCCCGGATCGAGTTGCTAGTACACACGGTGAAGCGATGATAATCATAACGAGAACATAGAAGTAATAACATAAATGTAAAACACCGACCACATGGCTATTTATTACATCACTGGTCACATGACTGAGTTCCGCAGCCGAAACAAATAACAAAATGATAAAACCCATAAAACACCACAGTAAAGCATTTGAAAGCGCTCCCTAGAAGATCGAGTCATCATCCTCTTCATAGATCTCTCCACAATTGTCGAGCAGTGAATCGCGGGCTCTTGGGCAACCGCTTCTCCCATCATCGCTTTATGGAATAAGCGACCCGCAATGAAAGCGAGGGTGAGTATGCAACATACTACATAAGTCTCGGAAACTTAATGCAAGTAACTAAATGCATGGCTTGAACAAAGGAAGCATATAGGGTTCTTTTGCATAAAGCCAAGTTTCATCAAACCATACTTAATAATAATTTTCACAAAGCATCTTTTAAACAATTATTTTAACAATTGAATTATTTAATATTCTAGTGAAGGTTCTATCCACCATCACTAGTATAAAGGCTCTATCATACAGTTTAAAAGATTAAGGTAAACCAACTCATGACTCTATCTGTCATGATCAAAAAGTTCAACTACGAGTGGCTCTAGCGCTTGAGGAGGCATCATCAAAGAGTCCTAACCACTCCCGAATCCCAAAGTTCATTTTGAAAACAAAACCAAAAGACTACCAATATGCAAAGCATTCTTTGCCTTCCTTGGACTGTAAACACGGCTATTCGAATAGTTTTAACTCTGCGAGTTTGTACACTTTACCCACAAGACATGATATTCTCTTGATGCCAAGCTATTAACACACTTCCTTAGGTGTGCGGCAGAGATATCATGACAAAGGCCTTACAATGTATCGCCTAACTTGACTCACATTGAGGTTTCACCGCTATTAGGGTTCTATCTTGATATAAAGCCCCTCTTGCGCCGTGTAGAATCGACTTGCCTCTTCGGCACCCACATTCCACCATCTGGTGAGTCTAAATTAGGTTTCTACAAATTATTCAGCCAGTCGAGCCCATTTGACATGTGGTTGTCTTGTTGTGCTAGAATGGACAATCATAAGAGTCGGTCCTTAATTTGACTAGAGGCGGCTTCCACAAACCAAGACCCGGTGCTCTTATCTGCACTACCCAAACAAACCATTCCGCCCCAATCTAAACCATTTTTATTTTATTTTTATTTTGCAATCACAGCAATTTCTTTGCTCACAGTTTCAATAAAACACATTTCAACAACATTTTCAAAGCAACCCATCCATAGGTATTTTAATCAATTCTGCAACTAAGCTCATCTAACGCACTAAACAAAATATATCACAACCTAATATGATCATGATATATCACAGCAATCTAGGGTTACAAATGAGCGAGGATTTCAATATCAAGGTGGTAATAACAATTCGGATTAACTACCAACCTATATTTAACATCATCTTTATATAAATAGCAATGCATGTTGTAAAACCTTTGTAAAACATTTGTAAATCATAGGATCAATGTGCGTCAAGGAGACTTGCCTTGCAATGAGACAATGAGGCGTTGGTGCGAAATGGAGATCGTCCTCGTGGCGGCAACAGCGTCTTGACTCACAGCGTAAAGCAGAACGACACAAAAGAATAAAATAAATTTTTGATGCCAAAAATTATAATAAAAATCTTGGCGGATAGAGGATGAATTTAGGAATTGGAATCACTCAATTCGGAGTTCGGATGACAAAGATATAAATGTTTGAAGTTTGCCAGTTGGAAAATCAAAAGCGAAAAGAATATTCTGGAATCTTTTCTTTTTGGCTGAGCGTGCTAAACTCATTTATCTCTGGTATGGGGTCCTTATGTCATTCACTTGAGCTTCTTCTACCTCCAGTCCTCACCATTGAAAAACGAGCTCACTGCTTCCAATGGCGCCCGGCGTGATAGGGACCCACCGGCGAACAACGGTCTGACAAAGCAGGAAAGCGGCGCGATGAGGCGGAAGGCGCCTGCAGCGGCAAGGTCCGGCGTGGCTTTCTTCTCAGGCCATGCAACTTGACACTAAGCAAGCGGCGGCGATCTTTGGGCGCCATGAGCGGAAAAGTGAGGACAACAAGCAAAGAAGCGCGTGAGGCGGCGGTGTCGGAAAGCGAAGAAGACTCGGCGTCCGGCAAGCGGCAAAACAGGCAGCAGTTCCACGGTGGCCATGTTAGTGGTTGGCTCTGCTGGGAGCGGCGAACGGCGGCGAGCGGCGATGGGGCGTAGGCGGGATGAGTGAGGTGGGGATGGCCGGAGAGATCATATCTTGGAGATGGCCATGAGACCCCTAAGCGTTGGTGGCGCAAGCTCTAAGCAAGCATTCATGGAGATAAGCGAGGTGCATGCGTGAAGCAGGGTTGAGCAAAATTTGGAAACTTCTAATTCATGAAATTTTGCAAAATCAATGAGTGCATTTGATAGAGCATGATAGAGTGAGTATAAGGATCACGAGGAATTGGATTGGAGGTTACCAATTTGCGAGGAATCGGCGATGAGCAATGAAAGCGATTGACGGACGAACAATCGTCAAATCGGAGACCTAAGCTGCAACGAATTTAGAATCGATTGAGGGCTTTTGATCTCTGAGACTAAAGACATGGAATGACCACGGTTGGTGCATGGTTTAGCTCACGGATTGAAAGATGGTTCGGCGGTGTGGATTGTGACGAACGTTGGCGGAGTTCTTGCTCAAAATCGGAGTCGAAGCGTTGATGAAGCGAAAAAGTAACCAAAGCAACTGCGAAGGGGCGTCGAAGCGAACAAATGAAGTACTCGAGCACGCGAGGAGGCGAAAAAGCGGCGAGTTATGGAATGTGCAAGGATTCGCAGTTGATCTTGATTGCGACCGTTTGGAGAGGAAAGAACGATTAATTTGAGGATTTGATTCTCTGTCCATTGCCTTTCCAATGCATCAATTTCCAAATCAATTGGTGAAGTTATTTGCCTTGAATTGATTTGGGAAGTTGGAGGAAAAGAGACACCATGGCGAGACTCTTGAGCTCATTGGCTCGTCGTTTCGAGCAGCGCATGGAGAAAACGAAGAGAGAGAGAAAATGGTTTGTGGGACCTACGTCATCCTCCATGACCTTTCTTCAACCTCCGTCTTTTCATTGAAGAACGAGGCTTCAATCCTTACATGGCGGCAACAATTGGAACAAAGCGGCGGCGGACAACAAATTGGAGCAATGACGCGGTGGAAAGGTGAGGGCACCGTGCGAGGGAGCGGCTTGGCTTTCTTTCTGGTAAGTAAAGGATATAAAAGCGGTGAAATTTGTTATTGTGCATGTGAAGGAAAAGCGGAAGCGATCGTCGGGCGCATGAGAGGCGGCGTAGTCGGAAACTAATGGTGGGCTCGTGACGGCGAGAACAACCGGAGCGATGGGACCACGCATGCCATGGTGGTCTTCAAGGCGGACATCTGTGAGGGGCGATGACAGTGGTGGCGGCGGCGTGTGGCGTGGAGCAAGTCGCGATGGGGCGGCCAAAGGGATACACCTGCTGAGTGGACGGAAAGGCTCCAAGTGGCGGCGGCATGAGCTTGAGTCGGCATCGATGGGTTTGTCTGAGAACCGAATGAACAAGAAATTGGGAAAACTCTAATTCACGGCGTTTTGCAAAATTGATGAGTCACGATTGATAGAACATGATGAGATGAATATAAGAATGCAAGGAATTGGATTGGAAGTTCTGGATTCGCAAGAAATCGGCGAAAAACAGTAGAAGCGGTTGATAGACGAGCGAAGCGTTAAATCGGGCGCAGCGCAATGAAATCAAAATGCGATTGAGGGCTTTTGATCTCTGAGACTAAAAACGCCGAGATGACCACGGTTAGTGCAAGGCTTAGCTCCTTTGGAATGAAAGTTGGCTCGGCAGGCGTCGGCGGCGGACGTCGGCGGATGTTCTTACCCAAATTCGAAGGTCGAAACAACGATGAAAGCGAGAAGAAAAAAAAGCCAACTGCGTCGGGGGCGTCGAGGCGAACAAATGGAGTACTCAGACGCGAGGAGACAAAAGCGGCCAAGTTATGGTATGAGCAAGGTTTAGCGAATTGGGCATTAATCTGCAGGCGTTCGGAGAAAAACAGACGAGATAAGCGTGAGGATTTGATTCTCGACCCTTCATTCGATGCATCAATTCCCAAGTTGATTGGGGAAGTAATTTGGCTTGAATGTCTTTGGGAAGATGGAAGGGAAGAGATAGCCATGAGAGACCTTTGAGCTAACTTCGGTTCCAGTACGTGCGCGAGGCAAGGGAATGAAGAAGAGAGAGAAAAAGAGAACTTTTGGATTTTGAATCAAATAGAAAATGGATTGCGACCCAAAAAGAAAAATGGGCTAAAATTAGAAACGGGTTCAGAATTAAATTTCAGATTAAATGAATGCGATGGCAGATTTGAATTTGAATTGAAATTTTGAATTCGAATTTAAATTTGATTTGAGGCGAATTTAGAATTTGTAGATGAATTTGGAATGAATTCTGAATTTAGGTGGAAAAGATGCCAGGATAAATATTCAAACCAAATAAAATCCAAATCTTTAAATTAATTAATTTAAATTAAATTTTTGACAAAAAGCCGAAAATGGGGATGTTACAAACCTACCCCCCTTAGAGAGAATCTAAACCAGAGATTCAGACGGAGAAAGGAAAAAGATCGGAAAAATTACTGCTCTCGGATCCTCTTCTCGCTCCCGGTAGCTTCCTTCTCTGAATGATTGCTCCTTTGAACTTTGCGAATTTGATCACACGACTTGAATGCAGCTCTGCTTCATCAAAATTCGGACAGGAACTCCGGATATGAAAGATCTTCCTTTAAATCCAGTTTCTCAAAAGGCATCATTCTTACGGAACTCTGAGGCATTTCTTTAAGCGAGACACGTGAAAGGCGTCATGCACATCGGACAAGCTGCGGAGGAAGTTTCAACTTATATGCAACTTCTCCTCTTACGCAATTATTGGAAGCGGACCAATGTAGCGAGGTCGAGCTTCCAGCTTGACTCTGAATCGGCGCATTCCTTTGAGAGGTGACACCTTTAAATACACATGATCACGGATGCAAAACTCAAATCCCTTGACGATTATCGCATAACTTTTTCTGTCTTGGTAAAATGTTTTAAGATTTTCCGGATTATTCGACTTGCTCTTCCGCTTCTTTTAAGATATCAGGTCAATAATTTGTCCATCTCTGATTCTTTCCAATACAAAGGTGTCAAACATTTCCTTAGTAGAGAGCTTGACGGTGACATCTTGAACTTGGTGATAAATTGTTATTATCGAGAATTCGCATCTGACAAATTCGATCCCAAGATGAGCTGTATGTCAAAGCAGGCTCTCGGCATATCCTCGAGAATTTGATTCACTCTCTCGGTCGACCATCCGTTTGAGGATGATATGCGATCTAAAGTTCAGATTGGTGCCTAGGATCCCATGCAACCACGCCAAAATCTCGAAGTGAGCGGGATCGCATGATCGACTACGATTTTCTTTGGCACTCCGTGCAAACACACAATCTTAGCCATATATATTTCGCCAACTTATCTCCAGAATAAGTCGTCTTTACAGGAATGAAATGGGCCACTTTTGTCAACCGATCAACAATAACCCAAATAGAATCATAGCAGGATTTGGTTCTAGGAAGTCCGTAATGAAATCCATTCAATCTCTTCCCATTTCCAAGCGAGGAACTTGCTTGAATTTGTAACAATCCAGTGGTCTCGATGTTCTGCTTTTACTAATGGCAAATATCACGAGAGAGCCACAAATTTTGCTACCTCTCTTTTCATATTTGGCCACCAATATCTTTCTTTTAAATCCAAGTACATTTTTCGTACTTCAGGATGAATTAAGTACGCGAATCATGAGCTTCTTTTAAAACCAAATCTTTTATTTCTTGCGATTGATTTACTACAATTCTTTTTCCGAACCATCCTGGTTCCTTCCTCGTCCTCGGAAAATTCAGAAGATTTTCCTTTCTTCAGCTCATTCTTGATTTCTACAATCCCATTGTCATCCATTTGAGCATTTACGATCTGATCTTCCAAAATTGAGTGTATCTCCAAATTATACACGCAACCTTCTTTTACTAATTCCAGATTGAGACATTGGAATTCTTTATGGAGTTCTGGCTGATATTCCTGAACCATCATATTATTGCAATGAGCTTTTCTGCTTAAAGCATCTGCAACCACATTTGCTTTACAGGATGATAATGGATTCGATATCATAATCCTTGATTAATTCTAACCATCTTCTACGCCTTAAGTTGAGATCCGGTGAGTGAAAATATATTTCAAACTCTTATGATCCGTGAAAATCTCACATCGATTCCGATAAGATAATGCCTCCAAATCTTGAGAGCATGCACAAGCTATGCTAACTCCAAATCATGAGTTGGATAATTTTTCTTCATGAGGCCATAGCGCCTAGAGGCATAGGCTATCACTTTTCTTTCTTGCATGAACACAACCAAGACCTTGCTTGAAGCATCACGAATATCTCAAAATCCTTACGAACATCTGGCGAACAAATCTTGGCGTGAAGTCAATCTCTTTTCAATTCTTGAAAGCGTGCTCTACAAGCGATCCATTCAAATTTCTTTTCTTTCTTGGAAGGTGAGTGAGGGTCTAGCAATCTTGGAAAAACCTTCAATAAATCGCCGATAATACCTGCTAAACCGAAAACTTACGATATCAAGACAGGACTTGGGTTGCTCCCAATTTACGGCCTTCACTTTAGCGAGGATCATTGCTACTCCTCCTGCCGAGATAACATGACCCAAGAAAGCAACTTCCTTTAACCAAAATTCACCCTTCTTGAACTTAGCATCTGGTGATGCTCTCTGAGCTTTTCCAAGACTATCCTTAGATGATCCTCATGCTCTTTCTTATTCTTAGAATAAATAAGAATGTCATCAATAAAAGCGACAACAAACTTATCTAAAAGCTCCATAAACACCTTATTCATCAAATTCATGAAATAGGGCGGTGCATTTGTTAATCCAAAGCGACATCACTTTGTAAACTAAATGCAGATCCATATCGGGTAGTGAAAGTTTTTTTTGGGATATCTTCTTTTACGATTTTAAGTGATGATATCACGATCTCAAATCAATCTTTGAAAACACTTGAGCTCCTTTCAATTGATCAAATAGATCATCTATCACAGGCAAAGGATACTTATTCTTTATTGTGACCTCATTAGGGGATCGGTAATCTATGCACATTCTCATACTACCATCCTTCTTCTTCACAAAAGATTCTTGGGAACCCCAATGTGATGAACTTGGCCTTATAAATCCTTTCTCCTGTAGTTCTTCAATCTGTTTCTTCATTTCTGCTAACTCATTAGCGAGCAAACGTAAGTCTTTTTGATATAGAAATTTGTGCGGTGCTAACTCAATTATGAACTCAACATCTCGTCGGCGGCATTCGGGCAAATCATGCAGGAATACATCCGGGTATTCATTTACTATAGGCACATTTTCCAAAGGTGTACCTTTTAGACGGTTCAGGGTACTACCCCCCTTAGAGGAGAGATTAGATAGGAACTTCACTCGAATTCCCTCGGGACTAGTAAGGGAGATAGCTCTACTAGCACAGTCTATCTGACCCTTGTACTTGGTTAACCAGTCCATTCCAAGGATTACTTCTATACCCTTAGTATCCAATAATATTAAGTTAAGCTAGGAACTTTACCCTTTATAATTATATCCATTTTTGGGCAAATAGCGGTTGTTCTTAGTTCTTTACGAGATTGAACTAGTAAAGGGATTTCTAAAATTGAGCATATCCCATCCATGCTTTCTTACGGATACTCGATATGAATGAATCGTTGCACGAATCAAATATCTTTGAAGCGAGGCGAGATTGTGAAGAACTTACCATACACCACATCAATTGCGTCTGGACTTCTTGGTGTGGCGTGATTAACCGTCCTCTTCCCATGGTGCGAGTCTGCTTGAGTCTGCAGTACCTCTTCCTTGATTTGGTCTTTGGGGTCTCTGGTGGAGTAGATCGAGTTGAGCCGGTTTGGGGTCAGCTGTTGGCGCAGGGGACGATTACTAGCATAATGTCCCATCTCTCTGCGATTGAAACCTTGAATTCTCTTTGTAAATGTTGCTCTTTTGAATCGACCTCTGAATTGTTGGCGAGAACTTGTCGAATGGCTGAGATGGGCCAGGAGTCTGGGGTACCCTAAACCCTAATTCAAACACCTCTCTTTTGTTGAGGAGAGACTAACTCTGTGGTGATTGCCTTCTTCCAATCTTCCCAATCTAGCCTTTTCTTGCACTCTGCGAAGATCAGAGCTCGGGATCATGATCAATGATCGGCGATCTTCTTTACAAAGTATGCATCGACATTGGTACATTGCTCTATTCGAGGATTTTCTGTTATTACAAAATTTATGGCCATTTCGTCATGGGGTGCTTCATGCACTTCTACTTGCTCTTCAACTTGCTATTTCCCATCACGCGAGGGCAAGTTCCTTTAGCTTTATCGCCCATGTGTGCACACATATTGTTCTGGCGACTTCACGCAATGGAAGATTCAAATCTGGAATTGCCTTTTCCATAAACTTCTTTCTAGCGCGGTCTCAAGCTGGCTCCCTTCTTTCCTTGGGGCATTTTGTGATTGGGTGTGGTAAGTCCTCTTGCCCGATTTTCTCGAGACGTCTCCGGGTACTTTGGGTTTGAAAGCCATATTTCACATCCTTTTCCTTTGAGGCCTCTGAGCAGGATGAGGATACCTTCGATTTCTTTGGTATTTCCACCCTCTCGGTGCATTTCTTGTGGGTACATGCGACTTAATCACGCCTTCGGATCACAAAATGATCGGTGGTTCATTAGCTAAGTTTTGCAAATCAATTATCTTGGACTTCTTGATTTGCTTCATTAGTCTTGTGGTCATCTT